>NW_024121577.1:2312466-2558817 GCF_016745375.1 Pimephales promelas | reverse complement strand
ATGTCTTAGAATCAGAATCCCTCACAACCCAGGAATAAACATCATGTTAACTTTATTAGTCCTTTCAGTTCCTGTTACAGTGGATCTTTAGCTGTGTATGTTATGTGATAAAGGGACGAATTTCCCTCTTAATGTGGCATAAGACATTTGGTTGAACTCAGATAGCACAAGCTAAAAAGAGCAGCGGATCAAATCAGAACAGGTGCCTCTCCCTCTCTTATTCTGCATGTCATGCTGATCTAAAACTCCTAAGTAATTCTGTCACATTCATTTTTTTCTACAGAATCAGGGTACTTTGATAATCACCAAGTGTAGTTTGTAAATAACACAAAGTCAGATGTGTTTGCTGTTGTCTCAAGCAGTCTGAGCATGCACTTTGAATTATTGAAGCTATATGCGTCCATAACATCATGCAGTGAGACTGAAGCAATCACAGTCTCATAATTTACAAATTCACAGTTACATAAAGTTTTTCTTATATGTCAAGTACAACCCCAAGTACAAGTTGGGACATTTTGTGAAATGCAATAAAATGAAGAATCTGTGATTTGTTCATTCTGAGACAAAAACATCATGGTTGACTGTGTAAAAAAAACTATTGACGTGGAGCTGCGGGTTGATTGAGACATATACAGCCATCAAGATGACATCTTTCCTGGGAAGCAATACAATGCCAGGCTTCATTCTGCATGAGCTACAACAGAGGGGTTTCTAGATACTCTACAGTAGAAACGATGTGCTTGATTGTCCTGCCAGCAGTTCAGATCTGTCTCTTATTGAAAATGTTTGGCCTATCAGGAGAATCAGACAACGACAACCATCGACTGTTGAGCAGCTGTCTTGTATCAGACGAGATTCAATTTACTGACACTTTTGACCATGCTGCAACATCCAACGCATTAGGCACCCTTTAGCGTCAGTTAGATGACGCTATCCTAGGGCGTCATCTAACTGACGCTTTACCTTTAGTGTCAGTTAGATGACGCGGGTAGGTTTAGATCTGGGGTAGGGTTAGACCACTAGGATAGCGTCATCTAACTGACGCTAAAGGGTGCCTAATGCGTTGGATGTTGAAGCATGGTCAACCTAACAGTAGCCTAAATGTAATCGATTAAGTAGAAAAATACTTTTAGTAAATACGAAAGTGAAGTAAATCTCTTTCTGTATTTGTCAGAGCGTAGAAGAAGAGGTGCAGCACATTTGCTAGGCAGAAGTGTATTTTGCATTTTATACAATTTTGTGTATTAATGAGAAAAAAAATCTAAAATTAATGCCAGTAAATTATAGCCTGGTTAAAACTAGACCATTCTCAGTTGTAACCGAGTTATGGTCAAGGTTATGGTCTGGCAAAGCGTCAAAGACAAATCATTTCCAGAGGGGCGTCACCAACGGACGCTGCGGGTAGACCTAAAACCAATCAGAGCGATGAAGGAGATGACCTATGGAGAGCAGCGGCCGGCGGGGAAACATCTCCGAATGTTCTTTGCTCGTTTTTTTAATTAAAAAGACACGTTCAAATCGCTTAAAACAGATGCAATAGCTGATTAGAACGAATGATGTTTGACGGCGGCATCCATCTTTGTAATGTAGGCTACAAAATCTGCTTCAAAATCCCTGCGCTGTCGTCATCATGTAAAGCCCGCCCCAACGTTTCTGATTGGTTCGTCGATTTCGACGGATTGGAAATGGGCTTGAATGAGCTCTTTGCCAGACTAACTTACTGAGCAAATCTAAATTTGCCGGAAGTTGCCAGGGTTTTCCCAGGCTAAGTAAATTATGGAGTTCGCAAAGGGGCTGTAAATATATATATATATATATATATATATATATATATATATATATATATTGAAAATAACAGAGGGCCTAACACAGATCCTTTGCAAACTCCAAAATTTCCAGGCGTTATATATATATATATATATATATATATATATATATATATATATACCTGATAATGTCCGGGGCTCAGATTTACTCTCCCAGTTTAAATGAAGATTAAAGACGCATCCCTTTAGCTTAGCATTCATTAGCATTATTTGCTTCTCTGTTTTATCTTTGGATGCTCATCCTGAGGTAACTAGAGGAGTATGTCAGCTCCATTTTGGATCCAGCCAATTATGAAGACTTCAGATGCCCAACAATATGAAGAGGCTATGAAATCTACGAAGATTTCAGATGATGCGATCACTGTATCAACATGCACCAATATTTTCTAAATGTCATAATCATTTGTTAACAAACAAGTTTTCATTACTTCATGAGCTCATTGTTTCTGCATTAAATTATTACATTGTTTAAATTACTATTTTTTTTTTAGCTAACTGTGACTTTGTATATATGTACGTTTATGAAATACTTAAAGGGATACTTCACCTCTGGAAAGATGAATGTGTATATAAAATGGGTCATTTATGTAGAAGAAATGTGAAATTATTTTTTATTAAATTAAAAATATATCAACCGATCACTTGTTTAGCGTTGATTTAAACACTACATTCAAATTCACTAATCGGAATGAATTCAGTTAGATTGAAACAAAAGGTGTGTAAACAATGAATGGTGACTGTAAAGCTGAATCCCGGACATCGAAGGCCGGACATTTTTTTCCGGGAAAAAGAGGATGGTAACCCCTACTACTCAGCTTTCTCCACAGAACAAGTGCCTGCTAGCTTAGCTTTCAAAAAAAGATGGATGACACTATTGTGTTCATTCTGTGAGTGAGATCCCACCCTCTATAGGTGGGTTGAAAACATGCGGAACAGCCACTACTACTGACCGTAGTCTTTAGCCTCTGCATGGCGGATTTTTTTTTCCAGACAAAAACTGCATAAATCTCTCCTCTCAGGAGAATATGAGGGTGGAAAGCATGGTAATTCGAAAATACTACAGGTTTTCTACTAATACAAAGCCTAATGCTAAATCCTGAAGTATGCCGGGCGTACACCAAAGGATTTTCACAGTCCCAGACTAAAGGCCGGCAGTCTTTAGGAATCTTACTGGAGTCTCGGTGCGCTCCCGTTGTCTAGATCGTTAAATGTGAGGTGATAATCTGCAGTCGGCGACCCGATTTATGCCAGTCTTTCTCTAGTCTTTCATATCAAACATGTTTGACATTATCGCAAGTCCTAGCGTAGTCATAGTGATGTAAAACAATCAACAAACAATAAAATCATTCTCAGAAAACCGGAAACAGGAAGCCAAGGCCTCTGCATAGCATTAGCATAGTTAGCAGTACATGATTGCAATAGTAGGCTATAGCAGTATTTACACAACTCACCTCCAGTTCCCTTCCCCGTCCATGCAGCCAAGGCCGTGCCCATATCCTCTGACACTTTCTTTTCTTCTTTCTTTTACTGCAAATGACTGCAATGGCAAAAGCCACAGTAGCTAACTGTAGCTGCTTCTCCTCCATTTTTGTTAAATCACTGCTGAGCATGATGGGAGGAATTTGGTGGGAATAAAAATCTAAAATAATCTATTTATAGTCTTGCAAATAGTGTCACTTCAATTGTCAAGATTCAGTGTTTGTAAAATCTTTAGTCTAAGACTAAAAACTGTGAACCCAATTCTTTAGATGTGAGCTGTTATTCTTATAAAGTCTTTTCTAAATCTTTTAGGTCTTTAGGTGTACAGAAAGCATTAGGCAGTTACCTCTGCTAATAGAACACTCTAAATTGTAATATGGACTTGTGCACTTTCTGTAAAGCTGCTTTGAAATGATGTGTATTGTGCGCTATACAAATAAACGTGAATTGAATGTGTCTTCTCTGATTTGTGATCCTTCATGAGGAGTGTAAATGAACCAGAGAAAGCAGCTCCAGTCAACTCAATCCAGCTCAAATAAAGTCTAATGATGAGGGCAGTCTGGAAGTGTGGAGTGGGGTTTGTCCAGACACATAAAATACACTTATAAAGATATTTTACAGGGACACTGACACACATTTTGACCAAGAGAACAATCACTGTTACTTTCTGTCCTGAACACCAGCTAAGAAATGTGGTTCAATCCAGTAAAGCACAGATTACTTTGGTACAAGAAATCACAAGTATTCGTTTCCATGGTGTTTTAAATGTAATTTAAGTTCATTTAGGCTAGTACAGGGAGAAAATTAAACATCTTTAAATTATGTGAAAGTGTGGTTCGAAAATGAATGATTTTATGTATATTACTGACCTTTTTTTTGTTTTGTTCTCAGCAAATGTTTCATTGTGCTCGTTCATGACACAATGACTGGGTGTGAAAATGAATAATGCTTCCAAATGATGTTAAATGTCATCATGAACACTTGGCTTCAAGCAAAGATGTCAAGATATCATGGCAACCCATTGTTTGTTTGACCCATATGTGTAAATGATCCTACCAGCTTTGGCTGAAACATTTTTAAGTTGATCCTCATTGCAGTTAACCAAGCAAACAAATCAAATTCTTGTTTCACATGCAATGTCATTTGATCTTACGTTGCCAAAGTATTCAAGATATTAAATGTGAGAGAGGGGTGCTGTTTGCTGTCATGACCTCTGGATTTCCCGTAATTCTGTTGAAACACACATCTGCACATTATTCTCCATTATTCAAATGAATAAAATAAACCGTAAGCTTCAACAAAATCTTAACAAGCATCACAACAGACTTTTGCTTGAGGTCAGGACTTCAACCAGAACAACTTCAACCAGAACAACTGTAATGGAATTTATGACTTTCAGAAAAGTGGTTGTGTCTCGTTGTGAAAAGGTCCTGCATTTCAAATGAAAGGCACTGAAAGTGTGACACTGGCATTTTCAATAAAAATGCTTGGAAACATCACTGTAGTGGTGGCCTTTCCAGTAACTATTGAGAGGTCTAGCGTTTGTTGACATTTCCCACACTTTCGCTTTGTGGTGAATGTCTGTATACAGTATGTGCTCACCAATGTGTGTCCAACAAAATTCCTGAAAACAAGACAAAACACTTAACCTTCACTACATCTCATCTTATTACAGGCTTACTTGGTTTACTCTTAAATAGCAGAAAAACAAAGGTGTTTTTAATGTGGTAAACTTGAATTTCCAAAATACAAAAAGGGAAATTTATTGCACAGAGCAATACAGCTGAACATCATATTCCCAGATGTATAATTTGGTTCGTTATCAACATAACTCTGGCTCAGAAATGAACAAGGGGCACAAACTAGATGCCATAATCGTGAACAAAGTCACGCTTGAATGATTTGTTAAAGGGGTATTTCACTGCTGGCAAAAGTGTCTTTCAGTAAAACTACCTATATACAATAGAAAGGCAAAAACAAAAAACAAATTGAAATCTACCTGTCCTGGCTAGAGAAAACAGAGAAAAAAGGCTGGTGTCTTCCCTTTTGACAACTTCAACACCCAAAATGCACTGGGCATGTTGTCTTCCAAGGCCACTCCCACCAGTCTGCTATGGATACACTTCACAAGTGTCAAATGCTTGCTTTGGGAGGAAAAAAATCTTAGCAAACTTTTATTTGTAATGGTGTCGACTTGTGTTCTTCCAGTTAAATTTTAAAGAGTAAACATTTAGCGTGAGCGAGTTAATTTTCTTTTCTATTCAGTTGAACTGTATATGGGCACTGTTGAAACGCTTCTCGACCAAGGACTAACAGTTGTATAATGCACAATTTATTTCTTTACTCACATCAAAAAACATAATATACTGCAGTTATGGTGAGTATTCTTAATAATTACTACATAGGTCCTTCTAATGACATTATTGCCAAAGACAACTCTATCAACCCATCTCAGCAAAACAAATTGGATGATTGTGTTCTGGAGAGGTCAGATTTAAAAAAAAAAAAAAGACAAACAAACAGAAACAGCAATTAAAGGCTTCTGTGATTTACTATATTCCCAAACTTTCTCAAGGAAAACAAACATACTGAACCCATGGGCAGTGTCTGCTGGAAATGTGTCTGATAAGCGTTCTCTCTCTGTCTCTCACCGACAAACTCAAGGCCCTCAGCCCCTGTGGAGTACCAGCATCCCCCGCACAGAAGAGTCTGAACATGTCGAGTGATTGAAAGCATGTACCTCTATTTAAACAGGCCAGAGAAAAGAGTGGCTTTGGCTTTTAACCCTCAATATCAGCGTGAGTTAGAGACAAATTCTATCAAATCTAAATCTATCAAATCAAAAACTTACTTCAAAATAATATACAGCCTGTATATTCATTTCCAGTAGACTGGAAAAATCAAGCCAACCCAAATCAAAATTAATGTGCTTTTAGTCCTATTATTTCAATTTAATAGAGCTCTTTCTGAAAAGGATGTTGCATCTAATAATGCTTCCCTTGAGAATATGTGTTCATAGTAGCTCATGCCAAGACTGGGACACTACAGCTTTATTGCTTGTATTAAATAGTTCCTTGTTAACAAAGCCACAGAAAAATGTTGATGTGGACTCTTAATATTTATGTAAAAAAAAAAAAAAAACACACATCACAGACATAATAAAAAAACAAACCATCATGGAGTATTAATTTGATTGCAAACCAATGCTGCGAATAGCCTCAATCTCAAGAATTTTGCACAGAGCAGATTGTCTTGCTTAGCTTTTAGTGTGAGTGATGCAACCTAGGGCAGCGAACATCTTGCCCTGATTATGAATATTGTTATTATTTCCTCTTAAAGTGCTTTTAATAAAAGTCAGATGCGCCCCTCAAAACAGGTACTGCCATTATTTAGGCATTTTCATTGTATTTCCTTTATTTCCCGTTATGACCTCACAAACTGCTGGCACTCAATAGATGTGCTCAGACTGGCCAAACCATTTAGCACCTGTATTGTTATTCGAATGCCATGCAATGCCAAATGAGTATGGGGTGTAACTGACTAGGCTATTTAGCCCTCTACATGTTGTTAAATACATTGAATTTCCACTACACAGTACCAGCTCGACTCGACTCAGCTCGGCTCGCCTTTGTTTGGTTTTCCCACTGTGTAAAAGTTACACCTGTACCTGCTTTCGGGTACTTTTTTTTGTATCACCTCCAGCAAGTGAGCGAGCTAAGGCGAGCTGAGCCGATACTAAAATGTGATTTGAAAACAATGCTGACTGCTGATTGGTCAGAGAGAATCGTCACCATTCACTGTGTCATCATTGTATGCGCCAGATGGAGTATCCAGAATAACTAATTTTTAAATAGTTTGGCCAGAGATAGTTACTAAACTTACTACTATTATTATGGCAACTCAGAAGAATACGCCATGGTCAAACAAGGAGGTGCAGACTTTCCTTTATTTGGTTTTGGTTATTTGGTTAAGAGAGGATCCAGCGAGAGTTTGATGGGACAATGAGGAACAAAAGGTACTATTTTTGGCAGTACTGTCTGCAATGGAAAACTGCAGCTGGTACTGGTAATGGAAAAGCGCCAAATATTTACTGGGTTCAAATGCAACTTAGACACTTCGTTTTAAATATAAAGATATTATGAATATCACTGCATTTAAAGGTTCATGAAACCCCAAAACACATTTTTTGAATAGATATGTAACAGGCTGCACATCACTGAAAACACTAAGCACTCAACAAGTGGAAATTGGTTATATATATATATATATATATATATATATATATTATTATTATTATTTTTTTTTGGAGGTATTTTGTTCGTCCGAATTGAAAAGTTGAAGCATCACAGAATCTGATGTAGAAGCGTGCATCAGGAGTGTGTGCTTGGCTGCCAAGGCTGGAGAGCATGATTCTATGATTCGTGCTTCTCTGCATTTATTCATGAGAATTAATTCGTTTAACCGAATCACTCTGCTGTTTTTTATACATGAGATCGCATTACAGTGGAGAACATGTGACAACATCCGGAGACTAACTGGTCTCAAGGTGATTCAATGGTTGTGTGAATTCTGTTTCCCTAATGCCGAGTTCAGACTGCATGATTTTAGCCACGATTTTGGCTCGCCGACAGGTTTTGAGAAATCGCCGACAAATGCCCGAAATCACAGGCAAATCGGCGCTCGTTCACGCGAGTGACAATCACGCAGTGTGAATGAACAAAGACGCGAACTGAGAGAATCACCGACGAGTCGCCGACGCCCGTGAGATATTTGGCATGCTAAATATCTGGACCTGTCGGCGATTCAAAATCCTGCTGTGTGAAAAGTGTTTTGACTGAAAACTACATCGGCGATCACCGGCAGCCAGTGAGAGAGCAAGATACAGAGCAGCAGGGAGTTCGGGGAGGAGTTATAGATCACATATCAACATGATATGGCATTGTTTCAACAAAAAAAGCTTCTTCTCGGTCTATTTGGACACAATAAATGGAAGAAAAATTAGTAGAAATTTGGCAGGAGCACTCGTGTCTGTTTCACCAGCTGTACCACAACCGGGTCGAAAAAAAAAGTCTCACGTGAGAACTCCGGTCTTGCACGTGTGGTGTCGCGCGTTGTTTCCTTTTCATATCTCACGCGTGTTTGTTGTGAAATGTAGTTTGCGTGCAGCGTGCTAGACAGAGTCCGTCGGCGATTTTTCTAAAGTCATGCAGTGTGAAACCTTCTGTCACCGATCCATCGTCCAGTGTGAACACAGCAGCGACTGAATGCTGGCCAAGATAGTCATGCAGTGTGAAAAGAGCAGCGACCCGACTACTTTGAAAATCGTGCAGTCTGAAAGAGCCATAAGTGTCCTAACCACAGGTGTAGGTCATAAACTAGGAATATGTTCAACCATGTTTAACAACCTGGGCACCAAAATGCCAAAGCTTTTTGTGAAGCTTGTTTGATATAGGCCTGTATAATATATATACACTCACCCAAAGGATTATTAGGAACACCATACTAATAAAGTGTTTGACCCCCTTTCGCTTTCAGAATTAATTCTACGAGGCATTGATTCAACAAGTTGCTGAAAGCATTCTTTAGAAATGTTGGCACATATTGATTGGACAGCATCTTGCAGTTGATGGAGATTTGTGGGATGCACATCCAGGGCATGAAGCTCCCGTTCCACCACATCCCAAATATGCTCTATTGGGTTGAGATCTACTGACTGTGGGGGCCATTTTAGTACAGTGAACTCATTGTCATGTTCAAGAAACCAATTTGAAATGATTCAAGCTTTGTGACATGGTGGTGCATTATCCTGCTGGAAGAAGCCATCAGAGGTGTCCATAAAGGGATAGACTGGTCAGAAACAATGCTTAGGTAGGCTGTGGCATTTAAACGATGCCCAATTGGCACTAAGGGGCCTAAAGTGTGCCAAGAAAACATCCCCCACACTATTACACCACCACCAGCCTGCACAGTGGTAACAAGGCATGATCCATGTTCTCTTTCTGTTTACACCAAATTCTGACTCTACGATCTGAATGTCTCAACAGAAATCGAGACTCATCAGACCAGGCAACATATTTCCAGTCTTCAACTGTCCAATTTTGGTGAGCTCTTGCAAATTGTAGCCTCTTTTTCCTATTTGTAGTGGAGATGAGTGGTACCCAGTGGGGTCTTCTGCTGTTGTAGCCCATCCGCCTCAAGGTTATGCATGTTGTGGCTTCACAAATGATTTGCTGCATACTTCGGTTGTAACGAGTGGTTATTTCAGTCAAAGTTGCTCTTCTATCAGCTTGAATCAGTCGGCCCATTCTCCTCTAACCTCTAGCATCAACAAGGCATTTTCGCCCACAGGACTGCCGCATACTGGATGTTTTTCTCTTTTCACAACATTCTTTGTAAATCCTAGAAATGGTTGTGCATCCCAGTAAATCCCAGTAACTGAGCAGATTGTGAAATACTCAGAACGGCCCATCTGGCACCAACAACCCTGCCATGCTCAAAATTGCTTAAATCACCCTTCTTTCCCATTCTGACATTCAGTTTGGAGTCCACACTCCTAAATGCATTGAAGCAACTGCCATTTTATTGGTTGATTAGATAATTGCATTAATGAGAAATTGAACAGGTATTTCTAATAATGCTTTAGGTGAGCGTGTATATGTGGGAGAGCGGGGCACAACCTAATGATTTTTGACTTTTTCAGATAGTGTTAATCTACTTAGGGCTCAGAGTATTTTTCCTGCATTGATTTCACACATGTCTTTTACAATTATCTGGCTTTGTCTCATTAATACAGTGTATACTTTTTTCTTGATTTACCCTGAAAGGATGGAAGTGAAATGTCACAACGTGCCTCATAGGTGGGGGCCGGGCATGTTGTAAAATGTGAGGGGCACATTGTAACATGACAGCTTAAAATGCTATCTGATATTATAAAATAAAATAAAACACAAGACAAACTAAAATATTTTCTCAGTAAAATACATTGTATACATTGTGAAAACAAAAATACAAGTTTTACATAAAAAAATATTAATAATTAAAAATAAACAAATCTTTAAAAAAACATATCTACTTCAAAACATAATAATAATAATAATAATAATAATTAATGGTTTCACTTTATTTTGATGGTCACTTTTTTATGACTCAACCTCATGATCAGCCCTTAAGACCTCTATTCATCTTCAGAACACATTTTAAGATATTTTAGATTTAGTCCGATAGTTTTCTGTCCCTGCATTGAAAATGTATGTACAATATACTGTCCTTGTCCTGAAAGGAAATAAAGACATCAAAGTAGTTAAAATAAAATGTTACCTAATTAATAATTTCTGAACATTGACTCTCAGTCTTTATTCACCTTCTTCTCATGGTTTCTCAATAAAATTTATAAAAGCCTGGAACAAAATATCTAATCGGGTTAGTAGTTCTAATAGGGGCATTGTAACACATACAACATGCCCCACCTGCACAACTGGGATTTAAACCGTGCTAGAGTTGCAAAGCATTAAATAATTATCTTAACTGTTTGGAGATTAAAATAATATCAGATTTTTCTAATTTGAAATGAACAATTTTTTTTTTTTTTACATAAGTAAGAAATTTACTTTTGCTATGGTTAATTAAAGTGATATCTGATTTGGCGCAATTTTTTCTCTATATAGCTTGTTTTCACGTGACGTCACGCCACTGCGTTGCAAAGGTGGTTGCAAATAGAGGGCAGGAAGTAATTTGCTCTCTATATAAAGCACTATAACACTCAAAATGCCTGTGTTTTGTGTTGTTTATCGTTACTTAAAAGGGGGGGGGGGGGTTGACTGCTTTTTTTCTTTGCATGATTGTGTTTATGGGGTGCAATATAACATGTATTCGTGTTTTTTTTTCATAAACTTCACCTTTATAGTCAGCCGCGCTCTCCTTTGTCCTCGAACGAGCGGTCGACTTCCTGAGTCTATGAAAACACTCCCTCAGAAACACGTAGTGGGCTCAGATTGGTTAGTTTGACCCGGTGTGTTGTGATTGGCTAAACCGTCGCTCACGTTGTCCGGAAGGTTAACGCCCATTACCTTTACGGGCGAAATGTTACGTGCATGTCATGAGCTCCGGTCCAGATGTAAGGGGAGCCAGGGGAGCAGCTTGATAAGCCATCAGGGCAAGATAGGGGTCGCTGGATTTCTTGAGAAGACTTTTGATTGTCCTCACAGCATGCTCCGCCTCCCCATTGCTCTGTGGGAAATGGGGACTGGATGTCACATGACTGAAACCCCAATCCTGTGTGTATCCGCAGTGCTCTGCTAGACAGTGCAGCGCTGTGTGAAAGCTGTCAGCTGACTCGCCCATTCCTTGCTGCCTCTGGTTAAACTTTGCCCTCTCGAAGATCACATTTCTGCATGTTACGAAATGAGCATCCAGCTTTCTCTTAACTGTGTCGTACTCACTCACTTGATCCGGCTCTTAGAAAACTCACACTTGTCGTTGAGCGTCACTCCCGCCTCCTGCAGTCGTGACAGTACTCTCCACAATCTCTCATCATGCTCCGTCTGTGTGGCTCCCCAAATGAGTACGTCATCCATCTGACACAGAACACCCACTAGGCCCTCCAAGATGCATGACATGTGCTTTTGGAAATGTTCTGGTGCTGACGAGATCCCAAAGCACAGGCGATTGTAACAATACCACCCAAACGGAGTTATGAAAGTGGTTAACAGAGTTGACTCCTTGGACAGCGGAATCTGCCAAAAGCCTGCATTGGTGTCTAGCTTTGATAACACTTTGGCCCCAGTGAGCTGTCCTAAAGTGTGTTAAACTGAGGGGAGGGGGTGCTTCTCTCTCATAACTGATTTGTTCAGCTGTGTGAGATCGGTGCATATTCTCACCTTGCCCGTGCGTTTCGGCACCACCACCATAGGCGCACAGCCATTCAGTGGGCCCCTCCACCTTTGAGATAACTCCCTGCTGCTCCATACGGTCCAGCTCCTCTCTTACCTTTGGCAGGAGTGGAAGGGAGATGCGCCTGGGAGTTGAGAGGGAGAAAGGCTGAGCGCCTGGTTTCAGTACTGTGTTGTACTCGCCCTCCATTTTACCAAGTCCACAGAAAAGCTTTGGGAACTCCTTTTTACTGTCTTTTGAGTCCAGGCTGACGTTATTTATTCTGGTGACCAACTGCAGTGCCACTGCAGCAAGCCCGCCTAGCAGTGGTGTGCACAGCCCCTCCACAACGTAAATTTCCTCTTTAGTATTTTTACTGTTTTTTCTGAGAGTGTCGGTGAACTTGCCCTTCACATCCAGACGAGTCCCTCTTGGCCCCAGCAGAACCCTTGTTGACTTCTCCAACTTGCTGAACTGGCCCTGGTTATACAGCGTTTCAGATATAGCGGTGACGTCTGCGCCAGTATCAATTTTAAAACGTGCATTGAGATTCTCCACCTGTATGTCTGTCATCCATGAGCTGTCATTTGCTTCTGCTGACAGTGAACCCAGAAATGCAACTTCCTCATCAGTGTCCTCAATCACTGTAGCTACATGCATTTCACACATTCTTTTGGTTTTGCACATTCTGGCGTAATGTCCTTTTTTTCTGCAGTATATTACCTCTTTAGCTGGACATTGTTTTTGGCTATGGCATCTTGAATCACCGCATCTGCTGCATTGTGCTTGTCTTTTCTTCTGTTTTGTTTGTATTGTGGCTTGGGTTGTTTTGGTATGGTTTGTTTTGTCGCGCGTGCACGCTGTCAAGCTGAGCGTTAGATATCTCTGTTTTGAAGTTCATTTTTAGCATTTCTTGTTGCTTCTTCACTTGCCCGCTTTGTCTAGCTCTGTTAATTGCTTTCTCTAAAGTCAGTTCGGGGTCGAGTTGAAGCTGTTCTGACAAGCGTTTATCTCTCAGACCCACAACAAGTCTATCCCTCACCATTTCGTCATGCAGAGCCCCGTATCCACAGTGCTCTGCTAGACAGTGCAGCGCTGTGTGAAAGCTGTCAGCTGACTCGCCCATTTCTTGCTGCCTCTGGTTAAACTTTGCCCTCTCGAAGATCACATTTCTGCATGTTACGAAATGAGCATCCAGCTTTCTCTTAACTGTGTCGTATTCACTCGCTTCCTCTGGGCTGAGGTGCAGGGAAACCAGTATATCCTTCGCCTCCTCCCCCATTGTGTATATCAGTGCATTCACTTGATTTTCGTCCGCTTGTGTCTCCAATCCAGATGCGATGCGGAATCTGTCGAAGCGTTTAATCCATTTAGTCCAGTCTTCGGCTTTAAATGTGAACTTCTCTGGTGGGGAAACTGATTCATTTTGCCGTCCGTGAGCTCGCTAGCATTAGCATTAGCCATAAGCTTCCGGTAATCGGCAGAGAGAAAGCAAATAAACAACTATCCTGTGTCCTGTGTTATCTCTTACTTGTTCGACGTCCGTTAATATTACGTTTTTGCTTCTGACACCATGTTATGTGGTTTATATGTACACTATAAGGAGGCTCGACACAAGGATAACAACAGTATCTGAACCCACAGCTTTTTTGTTCCCCCCTTCAACAACCACCTACACAAGGTTCCTACCCCAGTAGTTAACCTGATACTACATTTCCTTCCAGCAACCAGTACAGTCTGTACAATGAACACTGATGACTCTATGCTATATGTGCCACATGTGCCATTACATCTTATCATCTTACTACTGTAGCTGCCAGTTTGCCACGTTTGAAATGATTATTAACAGCAAGCAGTACTCTGCAAAAGCAGCCACCCTTCCAGTGTCCAAATTTCACTCACTCAAGTGAATTATATAGAGGACGAATGTAGGGAAAAGTGAATGAGTGTCTAGGTGGCGATTTTGGTTCACAGCCATTGGCCATGTACCAACCGGCACCCTAAGCACTCGCTGCCTTCCCTACGTGTCCACATTTTCGTGATTTAATGCTACTTTGACTATCAAGGGCGCATTTCGACCGTAAAGGTGGCGCTCACGAACACCCTTTTGAAACCTAAAATGAGACACCCAAGGACTTAACCAACATGCGCACGTGACAGGCATTGTAAGTTCACAAGACCATTATTGCATGTGAAGTGTGCCATTTGGGACAAGGCCATTGTTTGATCCTCAGGTAGCCTGTCTTTGCTTTCACAGTATTAAAAAAACAGCCACAGTCACAGTTAATGATATAACCTGAAAGTCTCTGAGAAAAATTCCCCACTTTACATGTTCACTGGTTTTCAATTAAGGGCATTACAAATGTGAATATTTCTTAAATATTTAGCTATAGATTCACTTTTTAAATGTATGCTATATATAAGATTTAGATGAACCATTTAGATTGATATGGAAAATGTAAATGTAGATTTCATATTTATCTTTTTGTAATGTGACTTTCAAAATCTAGTCTCTCTTGACATTTGTTTAAAATAAATCTGGAAAATTGAGTAGTGATATGCAATACTTTTGCAACTCCATACAACACCCCAAGGAATGTTCAGAATAAAGCAAGCAAGAATGATGTGATTTCATGTCAAGCAGTGTCAACTGGTTTATAGAGTAAGAATATGAGTTGCTCTGGATCCCATTCAAACACATGTGGGCCTGTGCAGTAACTACAGAGCTCAGTGCTGGAACATGATGAAACTAGAACAATCGTCCCTCAAATAAAGTGTATTGTCAACAGAAACATTAGCCTGCACTACCACAACCCATGTTGCTGTAAACACAGGTCGTTTCTAGCTAATCATTGCGGAAACAAATTTATCCCACGTGGAGGTAATCGGTTTAATAAAGAGCATTCGTCTGGAGGCCATTTATAAATGCAAACTGTGCACATCTGGAACTGATCCAGAGTTGAGATAATCCTAGTCTGATGCTTCTCTAGTCCACCTGTAGAGCGGCACGGCAGGTTGTGGACGAACCGTCTATGGATGTGTTTGGATGCAAGCCCTACACGCATTATGTCGCTGACTTCAGTGAGTCCTTTCCAAACTATTTGCCTTTTTCATGACAATAGAGCTCTTTATGACTCCCAATAGATGTTTCGTAGCCCAGCACTGAGTCCCCCTGTGGTTTTATGGAAACAAAGTTTACAAAACAGGGGCATATGTTTCGACTCTAAAGCTGCATTACACATGGGCGAATGCAATTCTGATGATAGACAAGGGGTATAGAAATGCTCCCTTTAGTATTAGTTAAATATTGACTAGATATTCAGCAATAAGAAATGCCTAACTATTGCTTCTTTTGTCTCCTCAGCTAATAAAACACCTTTTAAAATGATTTCTTGAAGGTTTCAAAGTTTTACAAACCTGACAAGTATTGTAAGGTCTTTTAATGAAGAGGAAATATGATACATCTCTTACTGAGACCTTGTCATTCAGGAACACTAGTTTTATGTGGCGGTGCACATACCATATGTCAGGATTATAATGAAATGCTGCCTGGAAACAAGGTTATTGCAGGTGTCAGACAAGACAAACTAATTAAACAAGAACGGGAAGGGAGCTGTTTGATTTGCGATGGCAACATCATGTAGCACATTCTTGCAGTTGAACATTACTGGAACTAAGCAGTGAAAACCTCTCACTGGGTACTTCATGTTAGTTCACAGCTAATTGCCATTCTTGTTGTCTAAGTTACCGGTCAATAACACAGTATGTGTGTTTTAACATAATACACAGTATCCTTAGAAGCAGATTAGAATGAGATCTGAGGAGGATCTGTAAAAAAGCACCAGTGATCGAATGAAACTATTTTAAGCAGTGTTTATTTATAGATATACAGTATATGTTGATGTAGCCCTATGGGAAATTTGGATATTTCCTAAAATCATTATTCTTATTTTTGTTATTTTCTTTAAAATGTACATTTCATGTTGTTAAAAATGTTTAAATAATGCATGTGTGTTGCAAATCAAGTTAGATAAAATTCACTTACCTAGAAGAAAGATCCAATCAGGAGGTGGGGTGAGAGGACGCGAGGAAGGAGGAAGACGAACTTGGGGAGAACAAAGAAAGAAGAGAGAGAGAGAGGGTCATGAGGGACTGCGCTGTACTGTCACATTAAAATTTGGTAAAACACCAAGTTAATGCGTGTGAGGAAAAATTTTCTTGTAGACTGCACGAAGAGTGAGTTACAGACATTTGAATAAGTTTACAGTGTAATGGTTAACTCGGTTAGAGTTTTCCGCAAGGAGAAAGAGTGGACGCCTAGTCAGTACGATTTAGCTACAAGGACTGCAGTAGTAGCCTGCTCGGTTGTCCGTTTGAGTATCATCTGAAAAAACACTTATTTCCAGAGCCATTCCCTGCTTAGCTGTCGGATGACGTCTTCCACCACCAGCATCGCCAGTACCACTTTGCTGCAGCGTGGGCTACACCAACGACCAACACAACTACAACAGTGAGTTGGGTTGTATTTTTGCACCACTGCGCGAAGCAACCTTTGTGCTCAAAGTCTCTCAGATCCCAAGCCACGCTACAGGTCTGCCACCTGTTCTCTTCTGACTTTCTGGGTATTCATTTTATTAATGCAGATGTTCAACTCACTTCCACGACTGTCGGGCACTGCTGGATTCAGGGGCGGAAGGTAATTTCATGGACCATAATTTTGCACGTAAATTTCAAGTCCTCCTCAGTCCTCCTCAGACCTCATTATCCAAATCGCAGTACACAACCTCAGTGGTCAAGAACTCCCCACCATTTCACTGGCTACCGAAGACATCACCCTCATCACATCAGGCAATCATACAGAGACCAAATCCTTTTACATTCGGGACACTCCTTATGCACCCATTGTCCTTGGTCACCCCTGGCTCTCTCGTCACAACCCCACTGGCAGCTCAAATCGGTGTAGGCGTGGAGCGTTTATTGTCATTATTCTTGTCTGGTGTCTGCCTATTCGTCTGTTTCTGTTCCTGTTCCTGTGTTGCAGGAGGAGGCAATGAATTTATCTAACGTGCCCAAGGAGTACCTGGACCTGAAGGATGTGTTCAGTAAGTATCGGCCAGTCATGCACAGTCTGTTCCTTTTTTAGGTTACATCATCTCGGATGAGGGAATGCGGATGGATCCTGAGAAAGTCAAGGCTGTGGTGGATTGGCCAAGTCCAGATTCCCGTGAGACCCTACTGAGGTTTCTGAGGTTCGCCAATTTCTACCTGCGGTTCATTCACAACTTCAGCCAACTAGCTGTGCCTCTGACCGCCTTGACCTCCCCCAGAACGACGTTCAACCAAACTGAAGGTTGCTTCGTTTCAGCCCCCATCCTGATAACCCTTGATTCTTCACATCAGTTCGTCGTGGAGGTCGATGCGTCAGAGGTCAGGAACAAAGTCTGTTAAACAAATTTATATGGGTCGGCGTAAAAATGGCTTTTGGGTACAGGTGAGCGGGTTGTGCAAATGGCTCGTTGGTTGTAGAATACACATCTCCAGTCACCACAGCTGTGGGAGCTGTGAGAGCGACACGTGCTGATTTCAAAGGCGGTCCAGCCGCAGTGGGACTCGACCTTTGCCGTCTTCCTAGAGTCACGAAGATTTTGGTGGCACAGGATCCAGCGTGATCTTGGGCCTGGGTGCCCGAGGAGGGGGCGGCCTGCGATGGCCAGCTAAGCTTGAGCGTCGGGGTTCTCTTGGTTGCTGACGCTGAGAAGCTGGCGGCGGTGGGAAGGTTGTTTTCCGGGAAGGCGGCTTTTTCTTAGAGTGTCCTGGCGCGAAACTCAAGCGTCGAGGGATGAAGAGCTGTATAGCCAGCGACGTGTTCTGGACCTCTGAAAAATGAAAAATAACCGCATTTCTAAATGGATACCTGGATGAGGAGATCTATATGGAGCAACCAGAGGGATACATCAGACCAGGGGAGTAAAATTTGGTGTGCAAGCTGAAGAAGTCAATATATGGACTGAAGCAGTCCCCTCGCTGCTGGAACAAAACTTTCACAGAGTTCATGAAGAACATTGGTTTCAAACAGAGTACATCAGACCCGTGTGTGTTTATGAGATCTCGGGGAAGCCAGCCACATGCTTGTATATGATATCTATTATGCAAGCTTATCAGGCTGATCTGCTTAAGGAAGCTAGATACAGGGCGTAGAGAGATTCGGCTATTGATTTCCCGAGAGACGCTCACCCCCTTTGAGGACCCTGCCGGTGCACCGCTACAGGGCGCTGTGTCTGTCACTCGGGATATTCAACCAGAGGGCCAGCCTCGAGAGGCTGGTTCCCTTAGTAGAGTTTCTGGCGGAGTGAGAAATTCTTCCCAATGTTTCTCAGTGGGTCCTGAATACTATAAAAAACGGGAACACTATTCAGTTCAGAACGCATCCACCTCGGTTCAGAGAGGTTCTGCCCACAGTGGTGGGGCCCGAGCAGGCTCTGGTATTAGAACAGGAGGTAAAAACTCTGCTGCTAAAAGGAACTATAGAGCGGGTTCCTCCCCCCAGCAGGGAGCTAGGATACTACAGCCGGTGCTTCATCGTTCCAAAGAAAGATGGAAGGTTGCATCCCATTTTAGATCTGCATCTCTTAAATCGCACTGTAGCAAAGCTCAAATTCAAGATGCTCACTCTCAAGCAGATCGTGTCACAAATCAGATCCGAGAACTGGTTTGTCACGATAGATCTAAAAGACGTTACATGTATCTATCCTCCCTCAACACAGGAAGTTCCTGAAGTTCGCTTTCAGGGGCAAAGCGTACCAATATCGGGTTCTTCCGTTCGGCCTAGCATTGTCACCCTGAACATTCACAAAGTGTATGGATGCAGCTGTAGCCCCACTAAGGCAGTACAGTGTGGGATTCGACGACGATGCAGGCACAATTGTCACCTGCTCGTATTGCTTCGATTCTCGCAGCAGTAGATCAGATCAAGATAGGCCAGTCATCCACTGTAAAACAGTTCCAGAGACTGTTAGGTCTCATGGCAGCTGCGTCCAACGTACCTTTTGGCCTCTTGCACATGAGACCGTTACAGTGGAGGCTCAGAACCAAGGGATTCTCCTTGATGGGAAATCTGCTTCGCATGATCGTGAGTTTGCAATGGTGTCATTGCGCCCTGATCATGTGGAAAGATCCTTGGTTTCCCAAGGTCCTGTGTTTGGGAGCTCCTTGTCGTTGCGTAATGCTAACGACAGTTGCCTCTCACACGGGTTTGGGGGCGATTATGAGTGGTCGCCCAGCTCAGGGCCTGTGGAAGGACCATCACTGTCTATGGCACATTAATTGTCTAGAGATGTTCTTGTCAGAACAGACAACACATCGGTGGTCTCTTATTTCAACCATCGGGGGGTCTGCGTTCTCGCCCACTTTACAAACTGGCACGTCAGATCCTTCAGTGGTCCCAGTGGAAAATTCTTTCTCTGAGAGCTATTTATCTCCTGGGGTATTTAAATCATGGGGCAGACATCCTGTCGAGACAGGGGCAGAGGCCTGGGGAATAGAGTCTTCACCCCGAGGTGGTGGAACTCCTATGGGAACATTTTGGTTGTGCCGACGCATACCTATTTGCTTCCCGAGAAACATCACACTGTCCACTGTGGTTCTCTCTCAGCCATCCAGCCCCACTGGGGCTCACAGTATAAAAGATTGGTACTTACACTTGTCTGAGTTCGCAGATGCTATCGCTGCCAATTACCTACAGTACATCCCCCCCAACCACCACCAAGATGGTACTTATCTTGTTATAAAAACTGTTATAAATCAATTAGGAAATTTTTTCATATTAACAACATTGGACATTACTTTTTCGTGTCTGTAGGTTAACTCTGTAGAGCACTAAAATACATTTGACATACTTCAAAAAATGAGTTTGAGTTTGAAAAAATGAGTCTAACATAGTTAAAGAAAGTTGTATCATCAGGAAAGAGAATGAAAAGAAGTCACTTGACTGGCTGGTCAGCCTGCCTTAGAGTCATCTGAACCAGAGGCCACAGGCCTTCAGGCAGATGGACTGGGTTATTGCATGGTCCAATTGCTTCAACGCCGATGATGTGTGACCACATAATACTCTACAGCTGCCTGAATGTGTTTATATCAAAGATGTCACATTTCTTTGTTGCTGAGTGCTAAGACCATAACTCTGCTGCTTAGAAGAAAACAGTCCCGAGCATCAAACACTGCCATTGTTTTCAGCTAAACAATCTGTCAGCTTTTCAAGTGGGTGACAGGCTCTCATTAAATCATATGCTTTCCTACTTGATGTGTCAGATATTTATTCATGCAGCTAACAAACCACTTAGTGCTAAGAGACTGTATGATTTATCTCCCTCTCATGGATGTTAAGGGGATCTGGCATCATTCATCCTTGCACATGGTCCATCTCTAGATGATTTTCTTTATCATTTTGGAACACACGCTAAAAGCTCCCTATTTACGATTAAGATTTAAATCAGTGTGGCTGTGAGGGAGATGTTGACAGTTACAGAACGTGTAGTCAAACCTGTGGGCTAAATATGAAGCACGACAGCTGCCTGTGGAAAGATGGTTGTCTAATTTTTGCTTTCCATGTACAAGTATGCATACAAGTTACAACAGCTCTATGTAAAGTATGTTTTATTGTTCGAAATGCATGAAAGGGAATACAGACCACTTTTACCTATTAAATTAAACATGTAATACACAAAAGCTTTTTCCAATAATACACCCACATACAGTACACTTGGCTACAGTCATTTTAGCACTTTAATTAAAAGCAATAGGATGTTCCCTCTGGAGAAACTCTGGGGTTAAGCACCTTGTTGAAAAGCATAATAGCGAGGTGCCCTGTAATTTCAGTACCTCTCCAGGGCTCAGCTCACCCCTAATGTGATTGAACCTGCAATCACAATTTATTTAATTAACAGAATTGATTTACAGAAAGACTTACTATTTAAGAACTATTTTATTTAACACTTTAATTATGTAAAATAAAAAGCATTGATAAATATATTTTATTCTCTCTTTCTAAATTTAAAACTTATAATTAGGGCCTAAGCCTTGAAAAGGTGAAGGCCCTATTGTTTTCGTTAGGATTATTTTTTTCTATTATTATTATTATTATTATTATTTTCTTATGAATATTCGGGCACTTTTGGGGCCTTTAACATGCTCAAAAACTCTTGAAACTTTGCACACGGGTCAGAAGCCATGGCCATCAGAGCCGGGCTGAAGATGGTAGCTGGGCGTGGCAGGGGGGCTCAACAGCGCCCCCTTGAATGGGGTCCAAAAACTTGGTCCATAAATCAAACACGCTTGCATGTGAAAACTCGGTACACATGTAGATCTCATCGGTTCATATATACTTTTACTTTTTACCCCAGCTTTGTAAAACACACGCAATGGAATTTAAAGTACTCCTCCTAGAGCACTGATCCGGTCAGCGTGAAGTCAAGACATTGAGGATGAAAGCTTGAGTGGGGATTTTTGATATCTCGAACGGTTTGGCCGTGGCGAGAAACATGAAACAGGAAGTGTGTTATAACTTCTTGATACATTAACTGATCTTGATAAAACTTCAGCAGTGTATTCGTTGTAAGAGGCCGATCACATGGATGTGACTATATTGTATAGTCAAAGTTATAGCGCCGCAGGAAGAACTGGCAGCAGGAAGTGTGTCACTTTCAAAATGCTTTGAAATCACCCTCTTATTTTTAACTGATTTGCTTCAAACTTCATCTGTATAATGTATACACGGCAGATGTAGACCTGTGAATGGATTCTTGATATCTTTGATACTGTTGCCGTGGCAACGCATCAAACTTTACCTTTCTTTTAGGATGCTTTTGAGACTCTTAGCATGCTTGAAATTGCATGAAACTCGACAGATACATCACATTTATTAGCCAGTAGACGTGCAACTATGGCAAAAGATTAAAGCAATGTCAAAAAAGTAAATACTAAAAGCCTCATATCTTCTAAAAATGTAATCATACATCATTTGTTTCTAAATGAAATTATACAAATATCATAACTAAACCAATTTTTCTTTTTTTTCCATTTAAGAATTATGTTTACGTTCAAAAACATCCAGAATGGTTGTAAAATTCAGAAAAAAAATACTTAGTGCTATAATAATAGGTCATACATAGTGCTAAACTGCCCTCTTGTGTTCAATATCAGGTAGGCCTATTGTGTATATTCCTACCGGTTAATCAACGTGTGACTCCGCTGGTAGGGAGCTTTAAATCGCTTACTTAGATTCAAAAGTCAAAATGCGGATGTCCGCACAAGACATTAATGGTGTGGAGTAGAGCAAGCATTTTAAATAAATTCCTATTAATTAGGATTGAACTAAACAGAATGAACATTCACTCTGTTCTGCTGGTTCCTCGCTGGTGGATCATAGCATTTTTGTCATAGATTATGACAAAATAATCATAATCTATTATAAACTATATTAGTGGATAATACACATTGCTCTTTATATTGTTGAAAAATGCATTCTTGAAAAACAAGATAACAAAAATCAAAAAGATCACTTATTTTAGATATAGCCATGGCTACTATAAAATTAAGACAACATGTTTTAAATGTATAGCACAGATGTTTAACGAGGCAGCAACATATAATAGATTGGACAGAACAAGAAAGGCAATTAATAATCTGTCATTGCGTCACTGCATTATGATATGAAAGGCTCCAAGACAGTGCGGCACAAATCGCTTATGCGCATCCTGAGTGGAGAATGATGTGCTTGAAGCCACATGGAGTTACAGCATGCAGCGTGTCAAGTCCGCATTGAAAAGTTCAAAGGACAAAGGAAATACATATCAATGGACAGTGTATTATACATTATCTATCTATGCAATAGTTTATTAAACCTTTTCTTTTAATGTTTTTTTTTCAGTTACTGTGCGTGTGAAGAACAATTATAGTGCTCTGACTCTAATGTTGAGATCTAACCGACAGCATCCGACACCCGGTAGAAAGTAACACGATTAAGTTACAGCAATAAAGTTCAGCAAGATAAAGTTTTTTCATTCGAAACCATAGACCTTTAGACCTTTATCTTAAAGATCAAGTATAATAGGATTAACATTGAATCATCTTGAAGATCGTTTCATCATTGACTGTAACCGAATGTGACGCGCTATTCGAACGCTGAATGAAGAATGACTGACAGCCGCAGAGAGGGAAAAGTTTGCGTGTTCTTGAATTTACTGACTTGAATATTAATTTCTATCTCACATAATGGCTTTAGAACACTTATAATGCACACGAAAACTTTATGGTACTTTAGAAAGTTTTTGTGCCTTTTGTGGGGCTTAACCATAACATAGAATAGTATACACAATATAGGATGTGAATCAGCCTCGTCTGATCAATACCCGATCCGGCAAAAATGGCATTATCAGAGCCGATACCGATACCAAAAGCCGGCGGTACTGCCACCCTGGTGCCTTTAGGTAACTAAAGGCACCGAGGTTGCGGTGCCACTATATTTATATATATTTAATTTTCTTTTTCGCAGAATATAGTGTGCATATATTAGAGGTTCACAAACTGTCTTGATGGCTGTAATGATGAGAACAACAAAGGAGTATAGAAACAAAAACGGTCTGGAGAAACAGTAAATACAACCACGTTTAACATAGACAATATTAAACAACACAGGAAACGTCTCAGGTTACGTATGTAACCCTGATTCCCTGAGAGGGAACGAGACGCTGTGTTTGAGGTGCGGTGGGAACGCTCTGCGTGATTACGTAATGAAGCACATGTAAAATCAGTCCAATGGAAGCCCGAAACATCATGGGTGACGTCATAGACCAGGAAACTATAAAGCACCCCTGAATTCAGACCATGCCAGCTTCTGAAAAAACCTGAAGCAAGTCAATCAGGGCATGCAGGAAGTATGGCAGACGAACGCAGCGTCTTGTTCCCTCTCAGAGAACCAGGGTTATATACGTAACCTGAGACATTCCCTTTCAAGAGAACGTTTGAGATGGGGTGGGAACCCCATACCCACTACGCCATAGTGACAAAAGCTTGTGTGAAAGTCCTTGTGCACACTAAGAATCAAGCAACCTCGCCCCTGGAGTGGAGAGGTCAAGGTCATAAAATCTGACAAATGTGAGGAGAGGACCATCCTGCCGCATTACAGATATCAATAAGGGAAGCACCCAAAATTAAGGTCAAAGAGGCCGCCATACTCCTTGTAGAATGAGCCCGTACAGCCATAGGTGAAGGCTGACCCGCCCCTTCATAAGCCAATGATATAGCCTCGACTATCCATTTGGTCATCACCTGTTTAGATGCAGGGCACCCTCTCTTGAGTGACCCAAAGCAGACAAATAACTGCTCAGACTTACGCCACAGGGCAGCTCTGTGAATGTAAGCATCTAATTCCCGAACTGGACATAACAGGTTCAGTCATTCTTGATCTAGGGTATTAAAGGTAGGGTTACACTTTATTTCGATAGTCACTTTAGACATTCTACTAACTATAAGTAACTTTTCAACTACATGTCAACTAAGTGTCATTAGAGTATTAGTAGGCTGTAGTAGACTGTCAGTAGACTGTTAGGTTAGGGTTAAGTGTTAGGGTTCAGGTTAGGAGAACAAGTTGACTTGTAGTTGCTAAGTTACTTACAGTCAGTTGTCTCTCAACATTTACATTTTTCATTTTTATTTTTAGTAGATGTTTTTAAACCAAAACAGCATACAAGCGTGTGCATTAATTATGGTGTTATGTTGGAGGACACACAATTTAAAGCAGAGACAGAAAGAAAGATCCCATTAAATGCTGTTAACATATAGCCTATGTCAGCAATCTTTAACACCTGTACCCCCTGTTTGTACCATCTGTCACCATTTGAATTATTATTATTTTTTTATTTTTTTGCTTTGCTTTACAAAATGTAATTGGGAGGATTCAGAGGGCTGTGACACTTTCTGTAAGCAAGCAAGAGAGGTGAAAGCAGATTTATTAAGCACCCTATGCAATTACCACCTTTTCCTGGAAGAGCTTATGGCTCTAAAGGTTGGAGAGCTCTCAGAGACGCATTAATTCTGGAGGTGAGTTTAGGTTCTTGAGTCTGGCTGTCTGTTTTAAAAGCTGCTAGAGGCGGTAAATTAAACACAAGCGCTGCTAGTCTTGCTTCAGTCAATAAACGCAGGACACAAGAACACTCCTCATGTCCCACGCAATGTCCTATGGCTAAATTACTGCTGAGTTCTTTTGAAATCCTGAAATCTCAGTTGACTGATGACATTTTCAAAGAAATTTTATTGTAAGTTTGCATATTACACCGAGGCAGATACATTTTTTCACTGAAGTCAGGTCCAGTAATTGTTAATCACAATTGTGGATAGACTATTATGCTTTCTATGGTACCATCACAGTTTTACAGAAGTGAATATGGCTTGATAACGTGTGGTCACATCAACCTTTAGGCCTATTCATCAAATTTGTCAAAAAATCTAGTAATCTAAATGGGAATAAATGTGAATAGGAATTTTGTGTGAGGTTTTGCAACTAGTTGGTCACACTTATTCACCACGTTAACTAACAGATTGATGCTTAGCTTGTGACTTCTGTTTGAGCTTCGCCACAGTATTGACAATTGACAATGTTTTTTTTTTGTTTTTGTTTTTTGTGTGCAAATTTTTGCAGAAAAGATGCATTTTTCAACTATGTGACTTTGAGAAGGAAGAGAGTTTGAGATAGAGTTGATGGATTGTTGGCTTGTTAAACAGGAATACAGAGGAAACATGCTGTTTCAGGCCTGCAAGTCCTTGGTGTTTTGGCAGTTTACAGCACTTCCTATTTAAACAGCAACAACCTGATTCTCCAGCAATACACTGATTGGTCCTTTAACCTGTTCTCAGGAAGCAATCGAGATAAGACATTTCCTCGTCCCTACACTTTGCCCCTAAGTGCAAGGAAATGAACAGCCCTGTGCATGTGTTGACATTATAAATGTGAGAACATCATGTGGGAAAATTCCCTGTCCAAATAAACAAATGTCCTAAAACATTACCTTTTTCCAACAAATCAAGGTGACACATGCTGTTAAACTTGAACTTCTTACACATCTGTTTTTTTTCTTTCTGTTAACTACAATCATTTGCATTTTAGTGGACATTTATGCTTGGTTGCATCACACACACACCATAATGGCTATTTACCCAGAGGAAGAAAAAAGACAAACCCCCGTGTTCACAGAAAATGCTTAAGGCTAGTCTCATACTAAAATGGATGTTTGAGCTGTTTTAAATGAAAGCAACTTGTCTCTTTAAATATGTGTCATTGTTTTGTTTTAAGATGCAAATCATAAATTATTTTTTTAAAGGGGTGATGAACTAAGAAATCAAATTTTCCTTGAGCTTTTGACATCTAAGAGGTCATTATAAAAATATCCTGTAAGTTTCAGAACTGAAAACGTCCTTAGTCCAATAAAAGCTTTTATTGACACCAGCCCCAGCACATAGCTGTCAACATTGAACATTGAAAATAAGGGAGATTTCCCGGAATCCATCGGAAATTTTTTTTTTTTTTTTACATTATTAAGAGCATAAGAAACAAATGAAAAAAAAAATATATTTTATTCCTATGTTATGCTATGACCTCTGTAGTGGACACCAGGACTCGATTGTTTAAAAAAATGACATGAAAATATATATAGGCAAAATAATGGAAATTTTTGACATCTAAACATCGGTTTTTTTTGTATGTTTGTTTTTTGCCATAGACATATACACTAGACCTCACCTGGGGGTTCTAAGCATGCATCCGCCGCCATCTTGGAACAGGGGTCTTGTCATAAGAAGTAGCTAGGTAACACTGCTATCTCTGCCTTTACTTCGAATTCACTGATGGTGGCGGACTTTTGTGCAGCGTTTGAAGTTCACGGATGAAATCTGATTAGGAAGAATGTTTAAAAAAAAAAAAAAAACAATCAATATTTTTTCTTTCTGGAATCAATGATAAATACAAGAACAAGAAAAAAAGCATTCATGATGATTTATGGTGATTTTATTTGCGTTAGACCTGTGTCTACTACATTGACGCTGATGCATTAAAGTGGAGGGGCTCCCCTGTTTCAAGATGGCGGCTCTATTGACGCATTCGTTCCATTGAACTGCCGTATCCAAGGTGAGGTCTAGTGTATATGTCTATGGTTTTTTGCCTGGAAACGCTTTCAACACGCTTGCGTGTCGCGTGAAAAATAGGCATCTCTGGTTCTATTTCTAGCATGCACGCGTTTGCGCGTGTCACGCAGGTAGTGTGCAAGGCAAGCTTTAATCTGTTAACATGGGAGCCGAAATAAAAACCAACGGTCACGCCGTCTATATGGATCTGATAGGAATGGTGCAACACACGGACTCTGAATCGAACATGTATGGGCGAATCATTCCGGTTGCCATTTTATAACATTGGACGTTTTAAAATTTTCCCCACACAAGGTAAGTTGAAAAACTCATTATAATATGCAAAACTGTTATCCACTCACAGCAGTGGGCGTTTACTTCCAAGTCTTCAGTGAGTAACGCCCATAAAACACGTGCGTTTCTGAGCTGGTCTCAAAGCCAGGGTAGAAAATTACTTATTAGTTCTTTATTTTGATGTTTTTGAATGCAAAAACCAAGCAAACGTCATAAGTTCACCTCAGAAAACAATATAATAAAATTTAAAAAGCCAGTTCATGACCCCTTTAATGTTTTAATTAAGGTGTTCATCCATGAAGTCATGAATGAAAAATGTTGAACTTGTGTTAGTTCCTGATGATTCATGAGATATTAATGCATGAGTGAATGCATAATTCATGTATGAATTTATACATGAATTCATGATAATTCATGTAGCCTACACTTAAAGTGTTACCGAAAATACCATTACCTCATCCTACAACTCAACATGACATCATGACTTTTGCGTAAACATATACGCCACTTTCGAGTCAGGTGGCGTGTTATCTCCACGCATTTTGTGCTACCCGCGTGTATGCGTATATGTCTACGCCATTAACGTCCGCGTCATTCCACGTGTCCGAACACGCAGTCAAATCTCCAGTCATAAATGCCATTAACCCCAGTGACGGTTAAGTTTAGAGATGGGGTTGAGGTAAGTCATATCTTTTTTTTTACCTAGGATGGCAAGGGAACAGTCATAAATGCCATTAACCCCAGTGACGGTTAGGTTTAGGGACGGGGTTGAGGTTAGTCATATATTTAACGTTAAGTCAACGGCGTTCATAAACACGCTGAAAGGCGATTATGCGTCTTGATAGCACGCCAAAAATGGAAATACGAATTGGCGTCTCATACACACGCTACTTCATGAGATCAGTCTGTACAACTAATAAATTGCCATTGTGAACATTATTGTCACAGTTCTCGTCTGCACCATTCTGTCTTCGTCATCTTCACTACACTTCCCAGCATCCTCTTGTCTCCACACCTGAACTCACTCCCTCAATCATCCACCTGTTCATCGTGATTATCATCTGTGTCACCTGTCTTCACCTCGTTAGTGTTCATTTGTTTCTGTAGTTCTCTCTGTTGGTTCAGTCCGTGTCGGTCAATGTTGATTCTACGTAGTTGTGTATCCAGTGTTTCTGTTCATGTTTATATCTGTACCCCTTTGTGAGAATTATTAGTAAAGTGTTTGCATTGGAGCATTTGCATCGTCTACCTTCTTTTGCCAGCATCACACATCCGTGAAAATTATGACCCCCCCACCAGGACAATGTATAGCGAGGCGGTTGATTATGTGTCCAACGCGAAGCAAAGGGGTCTTGAATCAGCTTGAACGGTTTGTATTCACCATGAAAAAACCACCTTGCTGTACATTATCCCGCTTATTACTTGGCTACTTACCAAATAAATCAATAATTTGACTCAAAATATTGATTTAAAAACGATTGTATTGCTTCCGCTAAAAATAAATAGTCTGTTCCGTCTCTGTCTCCTTTAGAATCCATGGCAACAGTGTGTTAACAGCGGCCTCCCTTGAGAATATGCAATGGAAGATGACAGTTAGCTCTCGTTCCAGGGTTAGAACAGTCAAACAAATTAAGCTGGTCAAAACTGTAAATGGAGAGATGTTCTGCATGTGCTTGTTTAAGTTGTTCTGAAATAGTTACATTGTCAGAGTCATTCATTGCAAGAGCAATTCTCTATAAATAGGTTTCCTAGCTGCAAAGGCATAAACATTTTTGTCTCATTTACAAAGCAAAGAACAGTATGTTAATTACATGCCAACCTATGGATAGAAACCTTTCTCAGTACATCAAATGGGTAGTGCTTTCAATAACTCTCTAGTTTCTCTCGTTCTTGTTTTTAGGCCCCAGTGCAAGAAATGATGAGGGCCAGGATACCGATGTTTATTTTTTCCTTTCCTTTTGCTTTCACATCTGTACAAATGCCACAGCTGTGGGAGGAATATGTCTGGCCACTACAGGTGCTTTTCAAAGAGATTCAGTGTGTACATTCTCCTTTTTTTTCCAGCATGAAAAGTTTCCCGTCACAAAGACGCTTCAGCAGCAGGAACTGCTTGTAAAAGACTCGCTTCTGTTCAGCCTCCTCCGTCAAGATCACTACCTGAAAGATCTCCATGTTACAGTATATTTTGTTCAGTAATACGTACAATATTTCAGATGATCTAGATTTTGTCAGCTTTGACAATAAAGAATAGATATCGATAGATATATAACATCTTTTTCTAGTGCCAAGCCAGAGCGCTTCAACATCTTTATGTAATATGTCAATCAAACAACCCACGCAAATACAATGGAAAAAGACTTAGGCACATTGCATGCAAAAATATACTGAGCTAATATGTTCACAATGTTCACACAAGAACTTGGTATAGCCTACTGTTTGCAATTGTTTCAGCTAAAACCAGATGTGGAAATGTTTGTTCGAAGATTATTTGTCATCAACTTGGGAACATCTGTGGAGCAATTACATTTGCTGCTTCTGTAGCTTCATTTTTTAACATTTCAGAGGTCTAAGTCATCTTGATTTGTTATGCTGTGAATGGGACATAGCAGATGGTAATACATCTTGAAGGACTGTTATTAAGAATGTTTTATTGCATTTTCAAGAGATTAATTAGATGTGATAAACAGAATCAGTACACAAAATGAAAGGAACTAAATGCTCAGTTCAAAGTGGTTTAAAGAGGTCCAGAGACCCGTTATGGCTAGAAATCTCCAAAATAAAGTAGGCAAAGCAGACGACAGACCTTCTAGGCGATCTACTTACAGCCCTTCTATACATACATCATACTAGAAAAGGTCATTTGAAAGCACCCAACCATAAGAAATGCATCCCTTCTTTAAACCACAACAAATAGAGGTAAACGAGACAGAGGGATGCTATATGCCACCCATAATTCTTTTCACCTTGCATTAACCCTAAGGAGATACCGGTCTATGCAAAAGCGTTTAGCCCTACTTAAATCTACAACTGACTGATCTAGGCAGCAAAAGAGACAATCTACCTACTGATAAATGCCTCTCTGCAGGACGTCCTTAGACATAACATAATAAAGCAGTGCACAAGATTATTAAGCAGCCTTCTTCTTCAATAAAGAAACATGTGACAGTGTTTTTTCTTAATTTTTCAAAAACAATAGCCTGCTCTATCTCCAAGCCTAAATATCACGAGTCAACAAGGCAGTGTAATAAGTTCAACACCTCCCTCAGGAGGGGGCCACGCCCACGAATTGTATCCCCACATTCTATCGATCTGCCCATCCTCATGCCATAACCTCTCAGTCGATATGCTATAGGGGAACTGATTTGAAATGGTAACTTCACCAATCCCTAGACTTGCAGTCAGCTGCTTAATGAAGGGAGTTCCAAACAGACTTGATCATTCTTTAATTCCTTTTTCAGTATTATTTTTACTAGCCAGCTATGATGGAGGAATAATAAACAAAGATTTTTTTTTTAAAAAAATTCACCACGACTGCTCTTCAGCAAAAAGTTTGCCAGGTACCCCCATGAACTGATTCTGAAGTGCGCCTGATAAATGCGCTGTTATAATAGTATTGCGCCATGGAACAAGCGCACCTCGTTCATCATGCTCTTAAAGGGAATGTCATATGACGCTCTTATTGGTTTGTTTCCAATTACGCCCAAACCACACCTATGAATAATGAAGCTACTTCAGACCAACTTGTGTCGGGTGCAAGAGTCATTTATCCCGCAGCTAAAATAGCAACAGTGCCCAAGACCCGTCCACAAAGATACTTGCACTTCACGATTGATACTTGCATTTCAGGGCCCTGAGGTATCTTGTGGTGTACTCCAAGGATCAGTCTTGGGTCCAATTTTATTTTCAATCTATATTAATAACTTAGGTGATACCATTTCACAGACTCATTTCCCTTTTTATGCTGACAATACCGTTATTTGTTGTATGGCTGCTTCTTTACACCAAGCTTTTTTATTTACAATCTGCTTTTACAGCTCTATCGGCTTAAACTAATTTTGCATGTTGAGAAAACTAAGATTATGCTTTTTTCAAAATCTAAGAAGTCTTTGGACAGTCTTTGAAGTATTTTTACTATACATGGTGAGCAGATCGAACAAGTTCATTGTACAAATATTTGGGTATATTAATCGATGATCAGCTCTCTTTTAAGTTGCACATTGATAAACTGGTACAGAAGCTCAAATTAAAAATAGGATTTTATTTTAGAAACAAAGCCTGTTTTTCTTGGAAAACCAGGAGGAGATTGGTTGCTGCAACCTTTCTCACTGCAATCGATTACGGTGATTTGCTCTATATAAATGCGCCTGATTGATGTTTGTCTTTGTTGGATACAATCTACCATAATGCATTCAGATTTGTGACTGGATGCAACACATCATTGTACCTTGTACAAAATGACAAACTGGCCCTTCATTGTCAATGAGGAGGCATATACATTGGCTTACTTTTATTTATATGTCTATGCTGGAAATGCTTCCCTCTTACCTTTGCTCCAATATGTCACTGTGGCAAGGGGGGCAGGGTTTAGCAAAATCTGTAGAGAGAGAGAGAGAGGCGAGAGGTAAGTAAGTAGGTCAAGTGCAGATGACGAAACACCTTTCTCTGATTGCAGTGATTGGCGTGGATAGACCGCTTATAAGCCGGCGGGAACGAGAGAGAGTTGACCGGGACCTCATGTGGTTACCTCCATTATTGAACCTCATCACAGTCACGTAACATCAGTTCTCATAATTTACACTCCGGTACCTACTGTTCGTACAGAGCTGTAAGAAGCCTTTTAGTTATGCAGCCCCAACCACCTGGAACACATTACAGACTGATCTGCAATTGCGAATTCTGATTTATTTTAGTGAATTTAAACAACACATGAAAATAACTAAATAGTTTAAACCTATGGTAGGTATTTTACTTTTAAGAAGTCTCATGTTGTATGTTTATGTGTCTTGTTCCTTGTTGCGCGTGTGATTGCTGTTCGTATTTGTAACTGTGCACTGTTAATCTGCTGCCTTTTTGGTCAGGTTTCTCTTGAAAAAGAGGTTTTAAATCTCAATTCAGCAACAATGCTGGTGGTGGCTGGTCATTTTTCTGTAATTTTTTATCATAGGTAGGCTACTCTTCACACTCCCTTGTAGTTCTGGGCTGATCCCTCACCTTCCTCATGATCATTGATCCCCCACAAGAAGAGATCTTGCATGGATCCCCAGACCGAGGGAGATTGACCTTCATCTTGAACTTCTTCTATTTTCTAATGATTGCACCAACTGTTGTTGCCTTCTCACCAAGCTGATTGCCTATTGTCCTGTAGCCCACCCCAGCCTTGTGCAGGTCTACAATTTTATCCCATACATCCTTGCACAGCTCTCTTGACCATTGTAAAGAGGTTGTTGTCTGTTTGATTGAGTGTGTGGACAGGTGCAATTAACAGGTTCTTTTATGCAAGTAACAGGTTCAAACAGGTGCAATTAATACAGGTAATCAGTGGAGAGCAGGAGGGCTTCTTAAAAAGTAACTAAACCCTAAACCAACTTTTTTTAGTTAATGATCTTAAGAATGGGGCTTTTTTTAATGTGGATCATTGATTTGAGTAACTTTTTTGACATTTGTGTATGAAGTGTTTTATTTCTACAATATATAGTGTAAAAATGTCTTAGTGCTGCCCTCTTCAGGTTGAACGGTGGCTACATGCAGTTGAATTTTCCTTTTGGATGTTAGCGGTTCTTCGTGACGTACGCACGTTTCAGCTCACCACGCTCTTGGCACAAGCTACGCCCTTGGCAGCATAAATACCAGCTTGTTTAGTTAAAACCACTGTAGCGAGTCATGAGTTGGAATTGTGAGTATTGAAAACAATCAGGATAGAGTGTTTTAGCATCTATTTCGCCCCCTCTATCTCCGCTGGGGTCTGCCCACTTTTTCAGCATTTTTCAAATATTGCCAGTGGGTGGAGTCAGGCTCTGACCAGGGGTTTAGTTACCCTTTAAAGAGAAACTGTCTGTGAGAGCAGGAATTCTTACTGGTTGGTAGGTGATCAAATACTTATGTCATGCAAAAAAATGCAAATGAATTACCTATAATAAAAATTACAGACCTTACGTACTTTGTAAGTGGGAAAACCTGCAAAATCGGCAGTGTATCAAATACTTGTTCTCACCGTTGTATATAATGTACATAAAATAAAAAAAATAAAATAAAAACGCTAACAGGGAAACGCTAACAAAAGTTAATATCACATACAGACCATGAACAAAGAACTGTATGAAGAGGATTTTAGTTGCCAGCTGAAGCTCCCCAACACTTGTCCCTCACAATTATGGAACTACTCAATGACAGTACAAAAAAAAAATATATATATATAAACAACTAAATAAAACTGTGACTTTGAGATGGCAAAATGCCAATTAGTACTTTCCTCTGATGTACACACATTTAAGGTGGACTGTGTCTCACCCTTGGGGGTTTCCTTTATGAGGAATTTGTACAAATATTGAACTAATACTCTGAGGTCAATGTGGTATATAGACAGGCAGACATGTGAGTCTACTTACGCAGTTTGTGGTCACTCTCAGATGGCTGGCAGAAGAAACATTTTTTTCCCTGTCTGGAATTTCTGATCAGCTTTAAGTGGTGCAATTATATCTCATTAATCCATACAATTAATCCCCTTATATTGCTCATTTCCCTGCTCATGGCTTAAATGATTAACTGGATGGAAGATTGTTTATTCAGGTTTTAGCCATGCTTGGCTAAGCACGTCAAGAGAAAAGCGCTTGTAAGGGAGATCAAGTGAGAAACCTGGCTGTGTTTTAGCAGACTTAGACAAACATTTAGAACCTTAGCCAGACTTCTCAATTAACGAAACGCTTGAACTGAACTGAAGTAAACTGCATTGTGATTTATGACAGAAAATAAACAGTCTCTAGATGGTCTTTGACGTTAATATGCGCTGATGGTATTCTTAATTACGCGTTTCCTATACACGGTTGACAAACAATAACATTGAAATGTCGGTTAAAACTCTCAACCTGCTTGGGTGTCCTCAAAACACACCTCATGCTGATAATTTTACAATTAGCGTTCACCATGTTCATTGTTCATATTTCAGAAGTCAAAGGAAGTAGGGACACGTCGTACCCAAGTTTTTATTGATTGCACTAGGCTTGATGGTTTTAAGGGGCACCGGGGGATTGTTTGTTGCAACCGTGCAGCGAGCTAACAACAAATGCTTTGATCCTCTGGTTCTGATTGTGTTAAAGCAGGATGGTTCCCAGGCCAGAGACTCTGGCACCTGTACGCAATCAAAAGGGAATTTGAGGATTGGCATTGTTTAGCTTCAGGGCAGAAAGTAGTGCCTATTTTTGTCAATTGAATAAAGATTTGCATTCCTTCCAATTGAAAGGTCAAATGGAAAAAAAAAGCTCACGAGTGTTGTGACAATAACGTTTAGTCAACTAATAGACAATAAAATAATTTATTTTGCAATGTTTTAAAATCAAAGTTGCCGAATTTCAAAGAAAAACCTCTGATTTGTTTTATTAAAACGGCAAATAAATGTCTTTCCAAGTAGCCCTTGGAAAAAATACTGCTGTATGCTTTAAAAGTGAAGATTAAAATGCTGTGAAAAGGAAAAACTGAAATCCGAACTGACATATTTGGCCTAAAGGGATCCATGTGCCAGTTAATGGGCGGCTAATATTGGGAACCAATGGACAGACTCTCAGATATCAGGCTGGGTGTCTGAACTCTCATTTTACTACTCTAGAGATCCTTTTCGATATAAGAGGATTTGACTTTTGCGTGCGGACCATGATGGAGAGGCTGGAAAAATCTGGGCCACACATCTCTGTGGAAATAAGATGATAGTCAGATTTGCTTATACAAATACACCTGTTATGGTTTTTCTGGACTTCTCTGTTTGAATTCTCTGACTGAACTGTCTAGCTATACTGAAAATGGAAACATATTGGCCAGCATGTTCTAAATACGTGCACCTCCATGAACAAATACTTTAGGCTGAAATGTTTTCATTACTATTAGGGATGGGGCCGATCCGATCCAGTATCGGTATCGGGACCGATACCAGCGTAATTCACGTATCGGATTTTTCCGATCCAACCTGCGGAGAAATCCGATATTTATGATCCATGTCTGCGCTTTAACGTTGGCTGCTGAAATGACTCCAAAAGGGATTCCCCGGGGCTGCTAGTCTGCTAGCTGGCTGCAAACTGTGGAATGGATATCCTGAACGGAGGTGCAGCTCAATCATAGACTGTAAAAAATAGGGCTCAATGAGACACACAGACGCCCGCTCAAGAAATCCATTCCGCAGTTTGCAGCCAGCTAGCAGGATAGCATTGAGCTACCAATATGTTCGCTGTGTGGAAATCCTATGGTGGAAATACTTCACACTGGAAACACCGCAGCAGAGCAAGACAGCAAAATGCAATATTTGCAAAGCCGTATAAATTAAACTATTTGTCTGTGATGCATGTTTGCAATTCGCAGTCCAGAAGAGAAAGAGAGAGAGATCTCTCACGCGGTGCCACAGCATGCACAACACGACAGCCCTGCTTAATGAGTGACGACAGAGAAAACATAGCCTGGTTACACTTTAGATCTGTGATATTAGTCTGATTTCCAAAGATTAAAGAAAAAAAAATTAAACAATAGCCGCATTCTGTGTAGCCAACTTCCTTCCCATCGCGGCGGTGCACTGTCATTTCTCCCTAAAACTCAAACTTTAAGACAGAATCAGCACGATCTGTGATTGTTGTAAAATGCAGTCTCTGCTGTTGCTAAATTGCGGGACGCTTTTAATAATAAAAAGAGCTATTAAAAGCACAAAATTTGCGCAAGAGGGCGGCGCGCGCTCCGAAACAGACAAGCAAATTATACTTTGGGCTTCATATGCGCGTCTAAACGATCAAATGTAGCCTGCACAAAAATGTCAAAACGACCGGCTTGGAGATTATCACTTAACTACGTTCATTTTAGACATAAACGGTTTATGGAAATAGTTGGGAGAAAATATGGTGCATCAGTAGACTATGAAATCCGCACTAGTTCTTAAAGGGGCAGCAGTATAAATGTGACGATTGCGACATTACTGAGAATAAAACAACCAAAGGCAAAGAGAAAATCACTCACAGCTCTTGAATGAATAACTTCAGCTTTAATAAGCATAAATATATCTATGATAAACTTTGCAGTGCTATTTTACTTTTGATTACTTTATTATAATTCTTTTTAGACGATATACCTGAATGATGTTAGTAGACCTTCCTGAAATTAAAGCACTGTGTAGGCCTGTATAATGCGTATATCTTTGTTTAATTGTCTATCTATTGTTTAATATATATATTATATATATATATATATATATATATATATATATATATATATATATATATATATATTGACATAGGCTACATACGTACGTATCATCCTTGCTTGTAGAGAGGTGTTTTTTTCAGCATCATATAAAATCAACAATAATGATAAATAATGTTAAAGCAAACACAGGTCTGGTATCGGAAAAGTATCGGTATCGGCCGATATCCAAAGTCAGGTATCGGGATCGGATCGGAAGTGAAAAAATGTGGATCGGTGCATCCCTAATTACTATACAACTTCAGCAAATTAAAACGCTAAAAAGATTGCGGTTAAACTTTGAGGAAGCCCTGTCATATTTAGGTGTCTATTCAGCATTGAAGGTTAGAATTAGGCCTCTTCAGAGAGAGAATGAAGATGGTTTAAATTTGTCTTGCAATTTGTGCAAATTAACCTCAAACCTCTGAAAAAAAAAACAGTATGTAAGATGTGGATTGACATAACATGACACTAAATTGTTGTCTTAAATGGTAAATGGTAAATGGACTGCATTTATATAGCGCCTTTACAGACCCAATGGCCTCCAAAGCGCTTTACATTAGCTTCACATTCACCCATTCACACACTCATTCATACACCGACGGCCAAGTCAGCCTTATTTAATATTTAAAACAGTAAATGTCTCATTTAATATTTAACAGCAAATTCCCACTCAGCTTAGACAGATCAACAAACAAACAAACTTGTTTACAGGTTTAGATACCTGTTGACATTTTTTTTCTTGTTGAAATGAGATCATGAATAAATGCATCAAAGCATTATTATTATTCAACATAAATTCCAACATTTTAACTCATCCGTTTAAATTATATTAAGCCTTCTACATAAGGATCAATGTGGATTGTCACTGCTGTCACAACTAGCTGTTTGTCTGCTGTTAGCCATTATGTCACATCAGCTAATTCCAGTCACTGAACTTGGCATCTCTGAAAAACAAAAAACAAAAAAAAACCTCTCATTTTCCGAGATTTTTTATACAATTATCAAATGATATGGCTTGGATAATCTTTGAGGTGGACCCCATATACCTGCATTTTATGACTGACAGATAAGAACAGTTTGACCTAAAAATACTGTGGAAACAAAGACACCTACATCTTGGATGCCCTTGAGGTAAGCTAAAACATATCAAAAATTAATTTCAAAGTGAACTATCCCTTTACAAAGTGGACGGAATTGTTATGTGGGACTAGTCAAGCACATTAGTTGTAAAGTGAAATAGTTCCAGGTAGAAATGTTTTGCTTTCATCCACAAAGAACTAGAACAGGTCTGAAGAGGTTGTGTGCAAATCTTTTTAAAGTCCATCTATTGAGATTGCTGATAAAATCAGTCGAGAGAGTCAATACAGGGTTAAACTGTAACATAGTTGATTAAAGGTATTAAAATTACCCACAGTCCTCCGAGAAATTGTTGGACCACATTTGGAAGGGCATGTCTGGCATGCAAAGGCTTTGAATACTGTGTGTGATAAAGGCCATTCAGACATGACTAAACCCAGGCTGTGTGAATTAGAACCACATTGCATCTGAAACCATCTTTCAATCGGCTCTTGTGAGTCCAATTCAAATGCTGAAAATGACAGGCGGTCCCTGACTGCAACTTACTTCTGAGCATTACCAGTTGTCTTAAATTTTGAAACATCCAGGGATCTCACGGAATAGCACCTCCCTTTAGCATTGATATATTTGTGGAAAAACAAGCCTTTTGATAGTTCACACAATAACATTTGTACAAAGGCTCACGCAAGCAGTGACTTATGTGTCTTTTAAAAGCCAGTGAAATGCTTAGAGACTCTCTTCTGTGCTTTGTAAAACACAACTCTGTCTTTATGGCACATCTGCCTGTGATGATGATAATTGGATCTGAGGGGAGAAATTAATCATTTAAGTAAACTAGTCTAAGGAAATATAAAATAAACAATTTCATACAAACTCAAACCTTATAGGACTTCTTGGCATGTGAAATGGATTATAGGCTATATGATTGCAAAATCCAAACAGACTGTTAGTCTGTGCATTAGTTGTGGACTCTTTTTGCACATAAGATTGTTATGCCAGTAGGTTTCAGCCGGTGTCTGTGTTTATAAATGAATCCATAAAACATTTTTCAATTGAAACACAATTCAGTCGGTTCTTTCAAAATGCAAATTTTACTGATGGGTTGATCATAAACGATTTGTTCATTTTGATCAAATCTTTAATATGACTCTGGAACAACAAGTTCTGTCACAGAGTGATTCATTCATTTTCAGTTATCCAAGCATGCATGCGCATTGCGCAACATCCCAAAGATTCGGTTCAAGAAATGTCTTGGCTACTGATGTAACCCTCCTTCCCTGGTGAAGGGAAGGTAGACATTATGTCAACTGACAAATGGTGTCTCAAATGGGAGCCCCAATCCCCTCTGAGTTTTAGAAACTAACAGTGCTACACATGGTAGGTCCTGCCCAGACAGGGATGGAACACCTACAGATACAGAGATGGGGCAGAGCAGAATCTGCCCAGGGAAAGACACAGGTTTATTGACAGGGAAACCGTACGGTGGAAGATTACACATAAATAAACAAGGGGGAATCACAACAAATTGGGCATCTAAAGTTCGCCTAGTGGGGAACTGACGTGGAGAGCAAAGAAGAAGCTTGTATGCCCACCTTAGAGGGGAATGGTGCAGCAAGCAAGACACAGAGCCAGCCTTGCTACACATTACCAGTTTGTACCCAACATACAGGAAGAAACCGTCTCCACCCGTAGATTGTAAAATCTTGCAAAGGTATTAGGTGTCGCCCAGCCAGCAGCTCTGCAGATGTCTGTCAAAGAGGCTCCATGTAACAGCGCCCAGGAAGAGTCAACATCAGAGTGGAGTGAGCCCTCACTCCAAGTGGGCATGGCTTGACTTTGGACTGGCATCAAACATCTGTTTGGAGACAGCCTTTCCCTTCTGTCGATCTCCAAAGCAGACAAATAGCTGCTCCAAGCTTCTGAAGCTCTGCGTGCAGTCCATGTAAACAAGTAGGGTGCAAACGGAGTCACAGTAATGCAAGGGCTGGTTCTGCCTCCTCCTGGGGCAGTGCCTGCAAGTTCACTACCTGGTCCCGGAAAGGAGTGGTAGGAACTGGGTATGCATCCGGGCCGTATCCAAACTCAAAGTACGATTCGCTGACAGAAAATGCCTGGAGGTCCCCCAAAATATTCTTGTTTTCTGTGACAATGAAGTTGCAGTGAACATTATTAAAAAAGGTCGCTTCTCAGTGCCATCATTAACCATTTTATTAGGCGACTAACCTGGATCTCAATTATAAACTGTTTTACAGTCAAAGCTACTCACATACCTGGGGTGAAAAATAAAATAGCTAACTCTCACAATTCCTTGTTGCGTATAAGACCAATGAAATCTATGTTGTTAGGAATATTCCACATGCAAAGACCAATAGAAAATTTGCCACTGGGAGGAATATTTTTCTTACCCAATCAGAGGAAGGTTACTATGACGTATTCTAGCTAATCAGTGGACTCTGTAGCCGTGCAAGGGGTGGGATTATAGTAAGTGTAGCTGCTGTAACGACAACAATGTCTCGTAAACAATACTGATGTTCTGTCGTTGGATGTAAGAGTGAACATTCAAGTCCTAATTTTCTCCCAAAATCTGAACCACTGAGGATGCAGTGGATTAGTTTTATTTTTGAAGGTAATGTGCCCCAAAATATGCCTAAATTTGAATGTCTGCACAAACCATTTCACTCCAGACTGCTTTGTGAATGAGGGGAAATACAAGGCAGGCTCTGCTAAAAAGTTGTTACTCAAGGATGGATCAGTACCAACTGTTTGTGATCCAGCTTACAGTCTCTGGAGCGATACTGTTCACAACAGTAAGGAGAGCGCACATTACAGTTCAAAGGAGTTTTTTTTAGGGGTATAAAGTTTACCAGTTTATTAAGCACCCCCTGAAAAGGCATAAAGTCTGTATATATTTGTCTACTGTTAGTTGTAACTGGTGGTTTTGTGTAATTCACTGTGTATGTTGATGATAATGAATGATGACGCTCCATCTTTTGTTGTGTGATGTACAATAAACAATACATTTATTTGTAGTTTTGGCCATTGTTCAGATGGGGGTCTACTCTGCTACAACAAGCTTGTAGTGGAAAAGCAAGGTGACAACATAAGTTACAAAACATCTTAGGTTATGTAAGTAACCTTGGTTCCCTGAGAGGGAACGAGACGCTGCATTCACCTGCCATACTTCCTGCATGCCCTGATCGACTATAGCTTTAGGCTTTTTCAAAAGCTGTCGCGGTCTGTTTCTGGGGGTGCTCTTCCATTGGACTGTTTATACTTGTGCTTCGATGCAAACACACAGAACGTTCCCACCGCGTCTCAAACGCAGCTTGAAGTCACAGATCTCTACGCAGCATATATTCTCTGGCTCTGTAGGCATCATTGTCCAACTCTGGTTTGATGTCTGACATCAGAGATTATCCTGTTTTGTTTTTTTGCTGGTATGCCGGAGAATGAGCTCTTGAAGCTCTGGACTGTTCTTGAGAGGAAGCCAGGAGCGGCATTTCATTCCTACTCGACCCGCTCCGAGCGGGCCTCGAACCCGAGTGTCAGGAGTCAGTGTCGGGCACTCTAACAAGTAGGCTAAAGACTGCAGCCGCTAGCGAGAGACCTATTGAGATCAGAGGAGTGAGGTTTACTTGCACAGCAACTACCAGCTGGCCTCCATTACATTTGCATTTAAAGGGACACACAAAAACGGCACACTTTTGGTCACCCACAAAAAGTGTCAATTTTAAATTGATATAAAAATTATCTGTGATGTATTTTGAGATAAAACTTCACATACACACTCTGGGGACATCAGAGACGTAAAAGGTAGCATAATAGGTTCCCTTTAAGGTATATTTAACTTTGTCAAATTTTTAATGAAATTAACATGTTTATGTAACACGTTTATGTCGTGTTGGGACTTTTAGGTTGTGTTCCGGTTTGCTGTGTAAACTTTTTTTGTACTTTTGTAGTTTTTAATGTTGATTAGTTCCCTGATGGTTTAAAGGTGTGTCTTGTTTGCCTTGTTACCCCGTGTATAGCCCTTGTGCTTGTTCCTTTGTCCGTTGTTGTTTTCATGTGGATACCTGTTCTCCGTGCTCCCCATGTTACAATACGTGGTATACCAGGAATCATGAGAAGACCTGGAGGAACAGAAAACTGGATTTTTAATAATGAGGAACTCAGGAACATTAACACACACTTGACATAAATGAGAACGGACAAGGAGTGAGGGAGAACACAGGGTTTAAACAGATTAGGGAAACAAAGGCAAATCGGCATTAACTAAACACAGGTGAATGAACTGAACGCTAACAAAAAGCGAGAAAACTGACAGGACCAAACAAAAAACACTAATCAGGGGGAAACACAGGACATACATGTAACACCCCATGATCCTGGTTGGTCTTTTGTTTGTATTTCTAATAAACTTCTTACTCATCTTCACCTCCATTACTTGCTCCTTGTGTTACATTTTGGGTACTACAAAATCTAAAATATTACACTCACAATCTCAAATTAAAAACTATACTTGCTACTCTCTGTGTTTGTTTCTAAACTCTTTTATTGCTCTTTTATCATATATGCATATTTAGGTGGCTATTCCTGCAGCTTCCATGTCAAATTATTACATTTTACTCTGAACTTCAGGTTGTGAAAACTCATTTGCTTATGTTTCATGCAATAACAATGTGGCCATTATGATCATTTTAATTTCTCTGGTTATCCTAATCTCCTATTGGCTGATTGTACAGCCACGGACATCACATTCTAGAAGAAACATTTGTTTGTGTCAGTGCAGATTTCTGACACTGTCTGGGTGGACGTATTACTTGCAGCCCAGAAAAATAAACAACATACCTGTTATCACTTCAGTTACATGTTATTCATCAGATAATTTGTATCTAAAGCAATTTACTGTACATTTACTGAAGGGCCAGTTCCCACCAGAGTAAATTAATATTTTCTTTTTAATTCGTTTTAGAATGGAAAGTCAATGTAAAGAGGGCATTGATTTTATACATTTCCCAGTTGTTGTCTCTCCTTTCCTGTGTAGACTGGCTGCTGGGTGATAGTTGTCGACCCAGTGGAGTTGCAAATGTCTTTGTTTACAAATATTATGATTTGTCTGACTGGGGGGTCCCAGATCACAAGTAATTTTTTAAGCAGGCTGTACACATTTTCTGTAGATTTGATGATTTGTTTCTGCAGATTTTATCAGCATATAAACAAAAATGACTCTTGACCTGCTGTTCTAAATATTGCTTATATTAATAGGTTGCTATTTCAGCACCAATCATCTGCTCATTATGAAATTACAACATGTATGTGTGAACAACAGTAGGCCTATGTGAAAACTACAACAAAAAGGTTCAGACAGGATTTTGTATCACATGATAGTTACAGATGTTTCCCCCCAATTATTATTATTATGAAAAACATGTAGCAACACAAAAACAGCTTTTATGTTATTAGAATGGACATTGGGGATGGGACAAACCCACCCAAATTAGCTTCGGTTAAACATGCATATAATAATTTGGTTAAAGGGGGGGTTGACTGCGATTTCACTTTTTTCATTTTAAATAGTGTGTAATGTTGCTGGTGGTGCATGAACAGTATCTTCAAAGTTGCAGCGCTGAAAGTTTAGTGTAAGCAGATATCGTCTTTTAAAAATCAGGAAGTATATTGCCTAGAAAAACGACTCGATTGGGACTACAGCTGGGTTTTAGACATCACTAACCCATACATTTGCATCAACCCCTCCCTCCGGAATATGCAAAAAAGGGCATGATCATATTTCTGCGGCTCGTCGAGTGTGTTGTGTTCACCCAGCTGTCAGGTCTTCTGTGTTCGAGCTTCCCACGGACGCTGTACTTCGGCAACAATGGATACAATTTATTTCTGATTATGTTCCTGAAAATGACGATCGTAATCTAGCTCTCTGTACTTCGCATTTTACAGAAGACAGCTTCCAGAATCTCTACGAGTTCAATGCCGGATTCAACTACAAACTGTTACTGAAACATGAAGCAGTTCCAACTTTAAAACCAGAGGCAGCAGTTGTTGGGCCGCAACCTGTAAGTAGGCTAAGACTTCATCATTTTAAATGTATTTGCATGTTTAATTCCAGACGTAGCCTTATGTTTTATTTTTTTTCAAATGGCAGCACTGGGTTTATAGCCACTAGGCTACTAGTTATGCTATTTTTTGTCTACGACAAATGGGTACAAACATGAATTTTGTATAAGTACTAATGTTGTAAATGTATTTTTCATGTATATATGTTTTATGACGTTATTTTCGATTTGATCAAGAACGTAAACTTGCCGATGCTGTTTGTGTTTATTAGTAGCCAGTCAGTTTCTATTGTTGCCAGTCAGATGCTTTTGTGTAAAACAAACGTGTATAAAGTAAAAAAATGTAGCAAATTATCATTCAGAAACGTTTAGTAAGAGCCGTGTGTGGTGAGTTTCTGTGTACTCTCTTCATCGCGGCTTTCTCGGTCTGATTCTGCCTCAAACTGATACTGCAGTTCGACACATATTTAAATCTGGACCGGAGCTCATGACATGCATGTTTCGCCCACAAAGGCAATGGGCGTTAACCTTCCGGACAACGTGAGTGACAGTTTAGCCAATCACAACACACCGTGCCAAACTAACCAATCTGAGCCCACTGCCTGTTTCTGAGGGAGTGGTTTCATAGAATCAGGAAGTCAACCGCTCGTGCGGGGGACAGATGAGAGCGCGGCTGACAATAAAGGTGAAGTTTATGAAAAATAAGACTTTTAAAAAAAGAAAAAACACGAATACATGTTATATTACACCCCATAAATACAATCATGCAAAGAAAATAAGCAGTCAACCCCCCCTTTAAATGTGTAAGCTTTATGCCTATTTTATGCCTATCGTTATGGACACAACAATGATTTCCCTCATTTTTATGTGTTTTTCCTTATAATAATGTATAATTTGCAAAAAGTAAAATGCATCTGTGTAGCTGAGAGAATCATCTACAGTGTATGGCCGTTGTTCACACTCTGTATTATGGCCAAGCATGCGCGCTTAAAATAGCATCTAAATGTACGTGCAACGCGCCACTGACTTTAGACCAGGTTTTTTGTGGTCATTGGCGCAATTTTTTCTGGAACTGCAAAATAGCACCAGGGATTGTTTGCGCCGACACACGCCTCCTTTTTGTGCCAACCCGCCCAGGGAGCGCAAGTTCATTTCCTAGTTTACAGACGTCTGTGGAGGAAAATGGCCTGCTTTGTGCCGGTGCAAAATAGGAATGATAAATGCGTCAGTGTATAAAGTCATTTGTGCCGGGTGCAAGATAGAGCCCTATATGTAATTTAATCAGGGGTATACTGGCCATCTGGAGCACGTGACTTTTCACGGTGGGCCGCTGATATACAAATATATGAATTTTTTTAAATCAAAAATCCTAATATTACATCTCTTTTCTATGCAAATGGTAGAGAGAGTCGAGTATTTTGTGTGCATGTATGTTGCCCTCACTCCCTGTTAATAGTTTGGTCTACTCCATTGCGTGTCTTGAAACAACGCCCCCTTTTACGTCTAATTTACAGAGAGAGAGATTGATCCGTTACAACAAATATCTCTGAGCAGATAATTACAAATAATTGTCCATGGATAAAATAGAGAAGAAAAGGTGGAGCTGAAAAGTTGTTAAAGTTGTTAAAAAAAACAATCCATTATTGTTTTCTTCCAAAAACGAGTTCCTTGTTTTATGTTTTAAAACTTTCATTTAATAATTGCTTAATTTAAGATTTTGATTATCCTCTAATGTTTAAAATTGGATCCTTTGCATGTGATAGTGTTTGAGAGAAATTTAAATTAGCAATCAAACACTATCACATGTCTAACCTTTAGATTTTGTAGCGTTCAATGCAGATAGGACCAATTGCACAATTTTTGTCCATGTGACTTTCTGGGCAGGTTTTATGAGCATTAATATTATTTGTCTTTAGCTATTTGCTTTGTACTTTACATTAACAGATATTTATTACAGATAATGCTGAATAATCCCTAATCTGTTGTGTCTCCTTCAAAGGAATCATTCTCTCATCATCTCTTATACACACAAACTCTGTTTCTTATACATACACAAGCTCATTCAAATGTATCGTAACCGCTCGTTTCGTGTCTTAGGCCATCAGTGTGTACTTACATTCACGAGTCATTAAATCATGTTTAATTTTGACTTCTCTGTGCATGCTCTTTGAGGTGGACCCCCTGAACCTGAATTATATGACTGACAGACAACAACGGTTTGACCAAAAAATTTCAAAATTGAAATTGCTGTGGAAACAAAGACACCTACATCTTGGATGCCCTTGAGGTAAGCTAAAACATATCAACAATTATTTTCAAAGTGAACTATCCCTTTAAAGAGGCCATATTTTTACAAAGTCTTGATTTTGTTTCTGGGATGTACTAGAACGTTTTGAAGCTTTAATGTCTTTGAAAATTAAAAAAAAAACACATTATTTTTCACAAATTTCTGTAATAAATGCTCTGTTTAGTTCCTGTCTCTATGAAGCCCCTCCTTATGAAAAGTGCAATGTGCCCTGACTGGTTGGCTGGACCAGTGTGATTGATCAACTGCTTTGATTTTGGAAATGTCACAAAAAGTTGAAAAAAACCCTGCTTTAGAGCACAAACACAAATACGTTTTGGATAGTTTGACAAATATGTCATGCCACTATATGTGATTATCACTAGTTAGAAGGCATTGTGTTTCTGTATTCTAATTCCTCATTAAAAGTGCAACGTTTTTGAAGATATTCTCAGAGAGGAGTCTGGGAAATTGCATGTAGTCTTAAATGTCGTATAACCAAAGATTTGAATTAAAGTGCACAGAACTGATCTGAAAAGAAATAAATCAGAAACTTCTAAGCAAGATCATGCCCAAAAGTATCAGTGGCACTTTTTTTCATTACCATGGGATTGTGATTAAGGCTGGGCCAGTGTTGTGCTTCCACCCTACCACTGCTATAAATATTAATAATTGGGGACAAAGAAGGGTATGGATGTAATTTAATTGAAACATCTTGACTACTCCCAGGCGGTTCCCATGCACTTTTAATAAAATCCAAACCACGGCCATCGTGGGAATGTGTCAGGTAAACCTTCCAGAACTTCATTCTACAAAAAAGCACAGCCTGGCTATAAAACAGGGTGGATCAGACACATTCTTAAAGTCTGAGTACTTTGTGGATTTTCATCCCATAATGCAGTTTTAAAGTCAGATGTTATTTGCTTTAAATGTTAAAGCTTGGTCTTTTCCCCCCAGGCTTCACTCTCAAGTATTTTAGGAGACCATGTGAGCACTCCTCAATGAAATTCTCAAATGATCTGAAGCAAATGGAGTTTGACATCGGAGTTGCTGTACCCACGAGATGTCTGATGGTGTGGCGTGCTGGTTGCTCTGAATTAAGATCATGTTTTAAAAGAACATTTCAAAGCTTGAAAACAGAGTACCGAGACACGAATAGCATGACTCTCAATGGAACATTTGTGAATAAATCGAATTACATTGCTATGAATATAATTCCCGTGTCTTCTTTTCCTCGTCTGAAGTCCTTTCCATAAGAAAATAAGCCATCTGAATTTTGGGGTTTTACAAATGAAAACATGCAGTTTGCTGAATGAGTTGTGCCATATTCTTCAGTCTGTCACCTTCAGATCAAGAGCTATTTCTTTATGTGTGTGCTTGAAATGAATAGATATTGTTGATATTGCTTCTTATGTTTAGGCAAACTGACAGAACTGAGACTGAATGTATGCTGATTTTAAACAGGGCTTATTGGTTTGAGACATAACACAAAAGCCTGTCCAACAGAAACTGATAACACACACAGTACTTCCCAAATTAGTTGCCCTTTGTCTAAATTCGTTGCCCTTTGTCTAAAATTCGTTGCCCAGCAACTGGTCCACAGAACTGAGCTACATTTCCCACCAATGTTTTCTACAATCTTCTCACAATGCTTTTGGGAAACGCAACCCTGTTCATCACCTGAAGATTTGGGATTAGGTGTTGGTGTAGGTTTATTATGAATATTTCTTATCCACAAATGCCACACGTCCACAACATTAACAGAGGACATGTACGAAGATCAGTAGAAGTGTTACAAATAAATAATGTCATCAGGACAGGACATGCCACCTGACTCTTAGGGAATCAATATCAGACTGTTGATTTAGCATGTTGATCTCATTATAAATTATAGTTATTCACAATCACAAGTAAAGTTTGATTCTTCTAGTACACAAGCATTTTTGTATAATAGCATTGACATTGAAACAGCTATTAACCTTCTGAGAGCATTATAACTTTATTATGTAGCTAGATGTAGAAATGTTTACGAATTTTGGTCATTACATTTTAAAATTCATGGAATGAATAAGTTCATTTTATTGAGTTTCAGTGCCAATTCAGCACATTTACTTTAACATAACGGTTTCATACATTCTTACAAAATAGGCTATATTAGTAAAATGTAACTTAATCATATACATACGGTATATAATAGTAATGATTCATAAAGATTTTAATATTTTTAGGCTATCCACACTTTAGATGCTGTCAATCCATATTCATTGGTGTATGTCACAAGAAATGTAGGCTTAATGTAAAGGTAAAGGACAAATTTCACACGAAAATCTACTATAAGGACTTAGGATCTTTTTTTTTTAGCCTGATGACAATATTCTCCTGTTTCTTGCCCTTAAACTTACAGGGCTAATTCTTAAAACTACAAACACGTCTCGTGTGGCCTGTATTTCTCAAAGTCTATCCAGTTACTGAAATCTGTGCTGGGAGTACCTAAAGGGAATGAAAGACGGAAACACAGCTGAGAACCATCGTGGTTTGACGCGCATCCAGATCTTTTGGAAGCAGGCCAAATTCAAGTAAAAACGTTCCCTTTGCTTGTGTAATAGGAGCTTCAGTTTTTATAATTTCATTCCTTGTCAAGTGAGGTCTAGGCTGGAATTTTTTTAAACAAACTGTGAATTAACCGGTTAATAAAGTAAACTATCACACTGCCATCTGCTCATTTTTACAAAACCATACGTTCAGGCACAGACTGGCGCATTGGTGGCACACTGTTGTTTGTTTCTTATCCTTAAAATAATCTTTTAAGAAACTTTTATGCTGCTGTTCAATAACAAAGAAATAAGTATTAAGTAATTTTCATTTTAGACATCATATTGCAAGTTACTGTTTTTTTTTTCTCTGCCAAGGAAAATTGTTTCAAACAAAGCCACAACAGAATCAACCATCTTCGAGAAACACACATTACTATCTGGTGTTATTGAATGGATCAGTGTTTTTTTTTAACAAATTGTTTGAATGAATGATTTTATGACTTACTCCTAAAACCATGCAGTTACTTGTTTCATTCCTGACTGAATAAATGTTGGTCTACGAATCAGTGTGAAAGTGAATGATTAAATGACCCGCTCTTAAAGAAAGTCACTTGTCACCACGTTTTAGCTTACTTATAACATCATAATGTCAAATTTAAAGTCACCATAAAAATTGAAAATTCTTGTTTCTTAATAGAATTTTCTTATAAATGTAAAACACATTTTTTTAATTCATGTGCCCTCGTAATCTTCAATCTAAATAAATTCCCCTCCCTCTTGCAACATTTCTTCTGTAATGATGTGTTCAATTGTGAGGGCATGAGATCACAGCAATAGCAAACCGTGTTGTGCAAGTTACTTCCAAACTGTAATACATTACATATTACTTGTTACTGTTATTTAAAAGTAATTCATTACCTTACAATACTGTCTCAGAATTGTAATGCGTTACAATACTCATGTATTACTAATGAGCTACTTTCACCAAAAGAACTATACAGAAGTATAGTAGTCTAAGCAATGTCACACGTTTTTTAGGCCAAAACATTAACCAGGCTCCACAAATGGCAACAAAAACAAACTGCAGCAACCCACTCCACGAAACATAATAAACTGTTCCAGCCAATAACTGACAAGAAGACTCTGGGGGTGGGGTTTGGGGGGGTCAGTGCGCAGATGAGGAGGAGGGAGGGTCTATCTAGCCTCCGTTTTGTTTGAAAATACTTTAACAAGAAGTGCCAACAAGAAGTCACGTCACCCGACATCGCTTAGAGCACCTTTAACATTGGGGCTGTAACGATACGATATGAAACCAAAATCCCGAATAGCAACACTCAGATCCATGAACCTGCAGAATCGCGACACACCCCTTCCAACTCCCAGCGTTATTCTCCTTACCGTCCAGGGGTGCGTTTCCTGAAAGCATCGTTAGCCAACTATGGTCGGAAGTTCCATCATTATCAGCATAGTTCACGAGTCAGTGCTTCCCGAAACAATCATTCCAACTAACATTGGCAAACAGCATCGCAAAATTGTGTGGTTTGAATGACAGCTCTCGACCTGTGGTTAGAGGCATAGTTTCTATATTGCATCACATTTGGATGTAATAGATCCTTATCTTGAGCAAAATAAGCAAGCTGACATTCAGTACAACCGGTGCCTTTTATTTAGAATACATACAAATGTAATTTACATCTTTTAGTTTTTAAAAAGATTTAAAAGTACCGATTTTGAAGAGTGCGCATGTGCGAACGTGCTCTACTATGTAAGAACGAGCCAAATTTTGAGTCTGGTAATAAAACAAAATAACTGAGAACTGAGACATAGTCCTCAGATGACACGTCTGTAATTTATATATAAAAAATCTAGCGTTAATTGGATCTCAAACAGTTTCTTTAAAAGTAGTTATTACTTCACCACGTGCGAAACCAACGTGGTTGAATGATACTTTGCGACAATAGGTTTCGGGAAACAGTCGTGACTAGCTAGTTGATTTCTTGCATCAATGCATTGATTTCTTGAACGATGCATTGTACCACCTTGATGGTTGATTTACGCTACTCTCGCGGTATTGTCTGAACGGACTAGTACGTGTTGAACCTTGAGCAACGTGCGGACACGATGCAGGGAAAGGCGTACTGCCAGCAACTCGAGGCAATGGGCTCTATGCACGGTGGTATTTCCGGTGAAGCATTAGGGATGCTCGATAACTTCCGCCGATCGTAGAGTCCAATGCAATACCGAGAATTTATATTGAATTTTATACTCCATGGCAGTGTTGTAGTACTCGAGACTCGGACTCGTGACCATATTTTAATGGTCTTGGTCTTGTCATGGACTCGTGTCCATTTGGACTCGGAATTGACTCGTACTCGAACATTTTTTTTTTTAGGACTCGGAATTATTCCAGAGTCCACTCGAGTTCAATTAAAAATATTTTTCATGATTATTAATGTATATTAATAAAATATTTCTTGAAATTGATTGACATGCCCAGTGATTGGTGATTTTCTAGTGCGCAACTGCGCATGATAAATTGTAATAAAATTACTTTTAACACCACCTACTATGTGGCCTTTTTACCCTAAACTGATCATATTTTTTAAACTCCAAGTAAATTCAGTAAAAAAAATAATTAAAAAAAAAGGATTTCTCTAAGTGAATAAAAGTAAATTAGGTAATCAACCCTCACTGGTCTCGGTCTCGACTCGGACTCGACCGTCTCTGGTCTCGGACTCGACTCGGACTCGACTCTCTATGGACTCGGTCTTGACTCGGACTCGACTCTCTCTGGTCTCGGTGTCGACTCGGACTCGAGTGAGGTGGTCTCGACTACAACACTGCTCCAAGGTTTTACTAACGAAACGTTAGTCACAAAAACAGATAAAACAGACACCCCTCGTTGTGCTAATGCTTCTTTTTAAAATTATATTAAATAAATATAACTATATATAAAATTACATCTAAACGTATGTACGTTTAATTTCAAAGACTGGAGGACAGTAAATTTTGAAGACTCTGCCATAATCCCGTTTTCCTCGGTTTTCCTCCGCTTTAATTTTCACAGCCGGAAATGGACGAGCATCCTTGCGTCAAATGCGGAATTTATGCGTGCATATGACATGCAGGCGATGCTGGGGTCCTGTCCAAGAGCCCGTGGCAGCATGTCCATTGCACATGGCACACCAGCCCGTGGCAGAGGCATCTGTGGAGACAACAACATGCCAGGAAACTCATTCTAGGGGAACTCCGGCCCGTAGAAAGTTGAGGTTCCGCCACGGGGCGAAGATCTGACGGGAGGTCTGAGTCACTGGGACTCTGAGCGTGCCATGATGCCATGCCCACCTCGGGACTCGATCGTGAACCCACAGCTAAAGCGGTGTCATATAAAGCAATCCGAGTGGCATTGCCACGGATGCGGATGCCATGTGCTTCAGGAGCCTCTGAAATTATTTCAGTGGGACCGCGCTCTTACCCTCGAACTGTCGAAGACAAGTTAGCAGTGAGTGTACGCGCTCGCTCGTAAGCTGCACGGACATGGCGACCGAGTCGATCTCCATACCGAGAAAAGAGATCCTCTGCACGGGGCAAAGTTTTTTCTTCTCCCAGTTGACCCGAAGGCCCAGACCGGCACAGGTTTCTGTGTTCGCAAACCTCATCCCGAGAGTGAGCTAGTATTAGCCAGTCGTCGAGATAATTCAGGATGCAAACCCCTTTTTCGCATAGGGGAACAAGGATGCAATGAGACAGAGCCAGTCCGAATGGGAGAACCACGTACTGATATGCCTGCCCCTCGAAAGCAAACCGAAGAGACATGAAAGTAGGCGTCTTTCAGTTCTATCACTGCAAACCAATCCTGAGGCCGAACACTTTCGAAAATGTATTTTGCTGTGAGTATCTTGAATGGCAGCCTGTGACGTGCAGGTCCAGGATCGGCCGTAACCCACCGGTTTTCTTGGGGACAATGAAGTAGGGCCTGTAAAATCCTGACTTCATCTCGACTGGAGGGACAGTCTCGATTGCACCCTTCACCAGCAGGGTGGAAATCCCCGCTCTCATGATCGGGGCATTGCCACCGACCATCGTAAAGCGGACTCCCCTGAAGCGGGGAGGAGATTTTGTGAACTGAATCGCATAGCCGAGCCTGATAGTTCGGGTGACGCAGCGGGACAGGTTGGGGAGCTCTAACCAAGCACCCAAAAACTGATCCAGCGGAATCATCCGAACCACAGACGTTCCCCCGGAGGGGCAGCGAAGCGGAGTATCCGGGCCAGGCAAGGATGGCATAGCGGCCCTGTGCGTGTTCGTAGTCATGCTCCGCATCCTGACAGAGGAGACCAGAGAAGGACCAGCGTTCCACAGGGGGGTCTGCTCTGCCAGGGGTCTGGGCGAGAGAGGGTGGCAACCTCCGCTCTCATGATCGGGGCATTGCCACCGACCATCGTAAAGCGGACTCCCCTGAAGCGGGGAGGAGACCATGTGAACTGAATCGCAAAGCTGAGCCTGATATTTCGGTTGACCCAGCGGGACAGGTTGGAGAGCTCTAACCAAGCACCCAAAATCTGATCCAGCGGAATTACGTGAGCTTAGAATTATAAGGTTCTATCTCCACTTTTGGTCGAAATTGAGTTTTTGACATATTCTGATCCATTAGGTGTTTATTAATGCCTGTGTGGTGTTATTTTTGTAAAAAAAAGATTAATAGATAAAGCTATAATAGAAGATTATACTACATAACAGTTTTGCCAGCTGGGATGTAAAAACTTTGATGCTCAATATCTCAGAACTACCCTAAACGGAGATAGAACCTTATAATTCTAAGCTCACGATTATTCGAACCACAGACGGGGCAGCGAAGCGGAGTGACCGGAGAAATGCCGTCGGGGCCTCAGACTGCTTCTGGGCGGCCGAGAACTGCTGGGCAAAGTGCTCAACCGCCAAAGAGGCTGGCCTGGGATCTGGGGGCGTCGAGCAGACGAGTCCACTCATCGTCCTCGCAAACTCTCTGGCTACTGCCGTCACACCAACAGCGGAGAGTTTGCTCGTCTCGAAGTGATGTCACTGAATGAAACTCAGATCTTTTGGCTTGTGGAGTGAAGAGATGCTCTTGGCTCCAAAGCGAAAACATACTGCCTTTGAGTCCGCGGTCTCCTTAAATACCCACACGATGGGGCAGAGATACGCTATGCAAATTCTGCAGACCCACGGCATTTCATTGCCATTGGCTCATTTTATAATACTCAAAGATGATTGGTTCTCTAAGAGAAACCCCATTCTCATCATCCGACGTAACTCGGAGTGACTAGGAAAGGGAACTAACAGATCTCCCCCTATATTAATATTGCGTTAAACACATTAAATAACAGTCAGAAGCAAAGCATGCTGGGAACTGGAAATCTGATGTAACTCATTCCTGTGTGTGATAAAGTATATGTGAGTCAACATACATTCACATTTATATGGGAACATGTATGTGCAATATATGAAGAGTTCAGATGCAAAAGAAATGCCATTTGAAATGTTCTTCTGTAATGATGATTTTTATCAAACTTGTATATTTAAGTTCAGGAATTTCACTTAAATAACAATTAATAGGTAATTATCATTGCCATTTAAGTGAAATCACTGAACTTAAATATACAAGCTTGATAAAAAATATCATTCTAGAAGAAAATTTCAAATGGCACTTAGAGGCTTTTGCATCTGAACTCTTCATATGTACACAATAAAGGATACAACTTTGTAAATACTTCATGTAATGCTATTTTTGTCTTCATTTATAAATATTTTATATTCTTTAATATACTGTATAGGTATACATGGTCAATGCATATATTGCAGTATGTTGAAAAATATAAGCACTAGTTTCCCATATATGAAGATGTATAATGTATTATGTCGTATCATATTTTGCAGTATATTCCCATATATTTTTGTTTCGTAAGGGGTCCTCATATCATCAGAGCTGTTTTTTAGTCACCGTAAGGTTTGAAGTACTGACTCAGTTTTTTTTTTGCACTGAGATTGCATTTCTCTTTTTAACTCCACTCCACTCCATCAACTCATTCTGATAAAAATAAATAAATAAAAAAAAGTCTGAGACAGATTGCTGGACTATTCAAATGTCTCTATTGCTATGGAAACAGGATAGCAAGCAGTATTTTAATGCTTGCATTACATAATACTTCGTGCTTTGCTGCCAAGTGTGACTTATAACCAAATCTAATGTTAAGAAATGTTAATATTTTCCTTTTGATGTTGAACAAAGAGCATATTTAGATTTGCATTGTCATGCATAAAGCCAGATTATTTTGCAGATGATTAATAGATTAACACCGAAGTTTTGATTGCAAACAGTTTTTAACATCAAGTCAAAACATTCAAGAAGACTGTGACCGACCTTAGAAGGTCATTGTGAGAAGCCCCAGTGGCTTGTTCCTCAGCCTGAACATCAACAGGGCTGCACGGCTGAGTAGCAGGAAAGTGAAATTGATCAGAGTTGAACAAGACTGATGAAAAGGAAACCCTGCATCAAGGAGGAAGGAAGACTGAAATTGCTTCAAGACTTAAATGAAATTCAAACAGGGGGCTCTGGGACAAAGAATCACAACTGATAAGGAAACTCTGACGTCTCTGTGAGGACATACTAAGGCCACAGAGGTCATAAGCAGTCTGAGAAGACTGGAAGAGCAATGGGCAGTGTTGATACTGAGGCTGTTTCAGAGAGCTGTATTGTTTGTAACAACACAGATGTTAATCTGGCCACTGAGTAAATTTAATGAAAGCATCCTTCACAACATCCCGCCTGGATAATAATATTTATCCAACATCACATGCAATTGTGCAATAAGGGAGAGCATTCCGTTGAGTGCTGAAGTTTGATACTCTGATAAAAAAAATGTTATGTAAATGGTTTTATAAAGCATTTCTTCACAATTAAGCCCCTGCATTGAGGCTTAGTTCAAGACTGTTATGATTTCAAGAATATAACTGATATAGATTTAATTTAATGGAGTTAAAACCCTTAATTACAGAGTTCTTCTTATACCTGTTTGTGGGCATGTTTACCTGCAAATCGTGCATTACAATCTTTATGATGATCAAATATTAAGCTAAAGACAATTGATTGACCACTAATCTGAACTTTGGAGGTGATATCTATGGATGTCGGAGCTCGTAGACAACTTATTTATTTATTAGTTTATTTATTGAATCTGCTTTAAAGATGTTTAAACATCTTTAAGAGGTATGATGCAAAATAACTTTTAAAAAATATTCTAGAATTCAGTATGCAACAACATGTTCTGAAAGAGATTGTTTATATGCATTTTAACTTATAAATGAACCTTTTTCCCTGTTTTTACTTATCAGAACTTAAGAATCTAAAAGGCACTTTAAACACTTTTGTGGTTGTATTTTTCCTGCAAGTTTCTAATGATTTATCTTAGTGTGCATCTTTATAGTTAACTATAAAGATGCTTATGGTAAACTAATTACTTATAGTAAACTAATTAAAATGAATAGGCTTCTTTTTTTTTTTTTACAGTAAAGGCATTCGAGAAATTTTTAGTTGCATTCATTTATTGACACTTTTGCTCAAGCATCAGTGGTATTTCACAAAGGACTGATAAGATTCCACAAGAGAAAACAACACATTTGAGTATGAGTATCACTTCAGATCATAAACTATTATAACAGCCACTTACAAGTATGTCAGGTTGTACACACTAAAAGTAATAATATATGATTTGTATTTAACTAAAGTCATGTCTTCATATGTCAAAAATAACTAGATTTCTCAGAGGGGTCAAGGTTTGGCTGGTTAGCACAGTCCAGTTAGCCTCTCCTGGCAAATAACTGTAACTACTCCATCTGTCTGCAAAAGGCATCTTTCTCCTTCATTCAAAAGTAGACAAGTTTTGTGACAAAAATATTTAAGTTTTTATTTAAAATATTATTAAAAATATAAAAGTTTACAAGTGGCTAATGTTGTTGCTCAAGTGATTGGATCAAAAAAAATCATAAGGAAAAACCAGTACCAATATCCTTTACCAGACAAGCAACGTGAAATTTAGCATTGTGATAAATGGTAATGGTAACAGCTTTTATCTCCCTAGATTTTACAAGATGCCTTTCACAAATCACTACAAATGGTCATTGATCATTTTCCTGCACAGACACACACTGTACTAATATTTAAGAATCACTCCAGCAACTACAACATGTGTTATGGCAGAGGCACTGAATAATGGATTCCTCTTGAAAACACTTGAACACCATGATTACAGGAAACCTTTGCATTTCTGGAAAAAAAAATGCATTCCATCAAAGTGTGCTGGAAATAGATCTGCTTCCCTTGTTAAGACTAAGACAATGTAACAAGATGTGAGTAAAAAGGAAAAAACATTACAATAGCAGTTTGTTAAGATTTTGAGCTGTTGTGTGTTTTCTTCTCTGTTTAAGGGTATTTGCTTAGTCAATAGGTTCAGCCTCGTAGTCTGTGGTCTTCTGATTAAGAAGCATTCAAGGAATTTTTCCATGTGGTTTTCCATTGCCAGATGTGAGGTCAAAGAATGACTTTGTATCAGCTGGGATTTCATGGTTCTTTGAAGTGTGTTTGAACTCATACTGTACTACTCCAATAGACATTAAAGGGTTAGTTCACCCAAAAATGAAAATTAAGTCATTAATTACTCACCCCCATGCTGTACCAACCCCGTAAGACCTTCGTTCGTCTTCGGAACACAAATGAAGATATTTTTGATTGAATTTGAGAGCTGTATAACTACCACATTGGCTCCTAAGGGACTGCCTCTTGACGGCCCAGAAAGTCAATGAAGAAAATGTTTAAATATCCCAAGTGACTACCGTGGCTCAACTATATGTTTATCAAGCGACGCGAATACTTTTTGTGCGAAAAAACAAACAAAAATAACGAGTTTATTCGACTATTTCTTTTCTTCCTTGTAGGCCAGAACGAGACTTCCTTATAGATTTCCACGACGCATGCGCGAGAATTGCAATCTGAAGTAGTGTAAGCTGTTGTACGCAGATCGCAAATCTCGCGCATGCGTCGTGGAAATCTATAATGAAGTCTCGTTCTGGCCTACAAGGAAGAAAAGAAATAGTCGAATAAACTCGTTATTTTTGTTTGTTTTTTCGCACAAAAAGTATTCGCGTCGCTTGATAAACATATAGTTGAGCCACGGTAGTCACTTGGGATATTTAAACATTTTCTTCATTGACTTTCTGGGCCGTCAAGAGGCAGTCCCTTAGGAGCCAATGTGGTAGTTATACAGCTCTCAAATTCAATCAAAAATATCTTCATTTGTGTTCCGAAGACGAACGAAGGTCTTACGGGGTTGGTACAGCATGGGGGTGAGTAATTAATGACTTAATTTTCATTTTTGGGTGAACTAACCCTTTAAGAGTCATGACTTCAGACTACTGGTTCATAATTTTGATGGTAATTTGAAGAGTGTCTGGTGAGATAAACATTTAGGAGAATCTTAAAGGAACAGTTCAGCCAAAAAAGAAATCTATCAATTGTGTTTCACATTCATGACAGAAATCAATACAGGTTCGATTTTTCATTTTTGAGTAAACAATCCCTTAGAATTAAAATTTGTTCTGGAGGAGTTGTATAGATGGACTATCAATGGAAAAATGTTGTGTGTGAGACACCTGTTGTGATGAGCAGCAAAGGAAGTGAGTTGTGTTTGCTTTGGCTACATGACCTTGGTTCACATAGTGTCTCTGCAGTTTGGAATCATTTGCACACACTCTTGGAGATCTATGAGGAATTTCAGACCACAGCTATGATAGTCCATTGGTCCACTGAGTGGACACAAGCTCACGGAAAACATATCCACACTGTTGGTTATGAATTTCAGACACTAAATTACAAGAGCAAAAGACGTGCGGCGACTAAAGTCGGCCTAGTTGTATGAAAGGCACTAGTGGTAAACACAGAGAGACTATTTCATTTCATAAATTTTCTTTTTAATTGGTCAATATGTATCAATCTAAATAAGTTACAATTCTTCTGAGTGTTTTCAAAGCCTTGTAAATATACTTATCAGATAAAATTTGCTCTGACAAGGCAGATATACTGTTTACAAAAATGATTCTGTATATTTCACACAAGACACAATGTTAAAATCAACACTAAGAAAAATGAAACCTCTACAAAAATATCAATAAATAACATCACATCTTATGTTGATACATTTACTTACATCAGTATACAATTGCCAATTGCGGTTTTAAATGTGACATTTCACATTTACATCTCATCCTCATTACTGAATAATCACAAAAGTTAAAAATATTATTTATAATATGCTATTAAACTGATAGATTATTGATAACCACCTCCTGATGAAGACAATCTAAAGACATAAAGTTAAAAAAATGTACATGTGCAATAAAAACTGAACATAGCTTTTCAAAATCTTTCTTTGATAGGTAGACCGGCTTCTGTTGTGTATGAAATCATGTTGTGACATATCTACAGTATATACCTATTACATAACTTTCTCACAACCTAATTTTTATCTTTTTAAACCAAACAAATTGCTTGCCTCTGTAGTTCACCTTAACAGATGGAAAAAAGTGCAGGACCATGAAAAATCAGGCATGATTTGAGCAGAATCATCTCTTCTTTGAAACTCTTTCTAGCGTTCAAAAAGTGTGATGTTTAACAACAAAAAGTGGGCTGTAAAAACAACTGACATATAGTAGACTTTTTGCTGCTATTAAAGCATGACAAGTTTCAAAAGCAGAAATTATTCCTATTTTAAACACCTTGACATGGATGGATATAGTTTAGGTTTACAACAGTCAGTTTTTATCAATTTAATCAAACAACATTTGGTTATGAGGCACCCAGCAGCATGTATGAAACTGTACATGGCAGTGTAAATCAAGATATGACAGAGAGTTGAAATTATATTCAATTATTATAATTAGTGGGACTAAAACCTATTGTAGAAAATCAGAATTTATAATCATAAATAAAAACAGTTCAGTGTTTCAGTTTCAGCATGCAGCCAAATTTGATATATCAAAGCTTGCTGAGATAGGTGTTGACAGAGAGGAACATCATTTTAAAGTTCACATCGGTTTTTTATTAATCAGTGCCTCCTAACCAAGTCTACAAAGAAGAAAGAATGGATGTTTATCAGTGTGTTCTACAGGACATTCTCTAATCGAAGAAAAGGAAGGTCAAGTGATGCCGAGATCACTGGGGAGAATGTTAGGTTTTAAGTAAGCTTAAGTTCTGAGTTTCACACTAACAGTCCTCAATATCTCATAACCGCTTCGCGCCACCGACCCAGCAGCTGACAGGACTCAAGTCAGCCCACTCTTTTCTACAAAACTGACAGGCTTCAACAGGGAAAAAGTTTTTTTTCAGGGTCTGTAGCTTAAAAAAAAAAAAAAAACGACCCTTTTTCTTTACAGAGACAAGAAGCCTTGCGAGCACTTCTCCTCCAAAAATTCAACTTTCCTGAGTTTACGAATTAAAGAGCAAGAACAATTTACAAGGAAAAAAACACTACAGCATGTCTATAAATATTTCTGGGTTCCTGGGATGGTGTTTGTTAAGCCAACAGACCCATTTGAGATGCACCTTCCCAGAATTCGAACAACCCAGCAGTCGACTTACGACTGCAGACTACGCTGCAGAGAAGTTCGATCTGATGGAGTCCTCCCGCAACTGACGGTGTTTTCCAATGTCACACTCTTCTCGAGGTGTTCTCCGTTCAATGGTTATCCTGTAATTCCTCCTGAGGAGCGATGAAGAACAATATCATGAATGTAGATGTCAAGTATCAGCATACTAATACAGTAACATTTGGGCACTTAGTTCCCCATTGATACGGTACTCACTCGTATTACGTTGTTAGACACTTTGCGGAAAATCATTTTTCTCTGAATACTGAAGCCTTAGTGAATCAATCAGGGAATCTGTGCAAACCTATGGCTCTGCATCCCGGGCGGGGCTACCCATCTATATAAGTGGGAAATTTGATATAGGATCTTAGAATAATTCTCCTTTAGCAACAAACATCTTCTCCTCGCTGGATGCCGAGACAAAAGAAGAAGCCTTCTCACTGTCGAATGAGCCTTGCCGCAGATCAAGCTAACTTGTTGCAAATGCCACGCCACAAATGCTTCTGACAAGCAAAGTGAGAGTGGTGCCTGTCTTGGGTACTAGCTTTTTTTTTTTCTTGGGTACTAGCTGGCGGCATTTTGACTGGCGGCCACAAAACTTGTCTACTTTTGAATGAAGGAGAAAGATGCCTTTTGCAGACAGATGGAGTAGTTACAGCATTTGTCAGCAGAGGCTAATTGGACTGTGCTAACCAGCCAAACCTCTAACACAGAGGATTGGTCAGGCTCAGAGGAATTGAGCGCAGTTTTGAACGCAGTTTTTATAATCGCCGGTGTTCCTTATGTCACAAACTACCTTGTAACCAATCACATCAACGTGTGGGCGGGCTTTAGCATATCATTAAAGGTCCCCTGAGGTCCCCATGGGGTTATTTTATTATTTTATAATGTTTCCTTACCCTTATAGTGTTAGTATGTTTTTAGATTAAAAATGGTCATAATTTAGTAATAAAAGGCATTTTTCCAAGCCCTGTTTGACGCTCTGTTTGAAGGGGCAAGTCTGCTGTGGGATTCAGTGTAACCACCCACTGCTGTGATTGGCTGACATGCTTGCATATGAAATAGCTACATATTACATGTGAAACTCTCTCGAATACTTTTACTACAGCTATTATACATTTTTACTAATGCAGCTATCAAGATTACCGAATCATGAGAAGTTTTTGAAGTATTTAGATCTATTTCCATTACATAAAATGTTGGCGTGATGAGCACCATAGGTGAAGGCTGCCTGGCCCCTTCATAAGCCAATGAGATAGCCTCAACTATCCAATTGCTCACTACCTGTTTAGATGCAGGGCACCCTCTCTTGAGTGACCCAAAGCGTGACAAATAACTGCTCAGACTTACGCCACAGAGCAGCTCTGTGAACGTAGGCATAAAGGAGCAACCGGCATGCAAATCTCCAATTCTCTTGATAGATGAAATAGCAAGGAGAAATAACGTTTCCAAAATGAGGAATTTTTTCTGAAACCTCTTCAATAGGCTCGAAAGGAGCGAAAGCCAGACCCTCAAGTACAATGGCCAAATCCCAAGCCGGTGCTCTAAATGCAGTGCAGGTCTCAACCTCAATGTACCACGGAGAAAAACGAGTAATTAGAGGATCTCTCCTGATAGAGGTACCCTCCAGAGGGGTGTGGTAGGCCGAAATAGCCACCACGTAAACGTTTAAGATAGAAGGAGATAGGAGATAATCCAGCAGAGAAGCGGTCTTGCAAGAAATCAAGACTACCAACAGGGCAGTTAACAGGATCTCAGTGATGTTAACCACACCAGGTGGAGAATAATTTCCATTTCAATGCATATAGTTTTCTCGTGGAAGGGGCTCTGGATTGGACAATGGTCTCAACAACCTCAGTTGAGAGAGACCGGATTATATGAGCCGGGCCCCCTCAGAGGCCGAGCCCACAGTATCCAAAACTCCACATGAGGGTAAACTCCCGGGAGCAAAGATATCGGGAAATGCGTACCGGTGTGGCTTTAACCACACCTAATACATCACATCCAGTCCAAGCAGAGCTGGATGTGTGAGGGAGAACCAAATAGAGCAATGCGTTGTACAAACGATGTGAAAGGTGGACTTGACTTTAGTTTGACCAAAGTTCTCCCTACGAAGCTCCACCACCTCGGGAGGAAGTCTCCATTCCCTGGGCTTCAATACAAAATACAATACAAAAGTGTTTTACAATACAACCTGAACAAAATAAGTACAATGTACTTATTTTTCGATGTAAGTACATAGTACTTAAAGCCACTTAATATAAAGTGGGACCGGGACGTTAAGAAACAGCCTCTGGTGGAACGGCAACGGCATTTTGGCGTTCTAATGTGCGACATGAACTGCTACTTCGCAACGTTCTACTGTAACCGTCTACTACGGGAGAACAGCTGATTTGCTGTAGTCATTACTACGTGACAGATTAAGACAGTTAATGTTATGTTTTAGGTTATGTGGCATTGTAATCGTTTCTGTATATCATTAAGTGCCAAAACCAACCCTTGTATTACTTTTTAAAATCACGTTCTTTTTGTATTTTGTCTGATGATTAAATAGTGATTTTTGCGCTCTTTAGCTACTGCAGTTAACTGTTTACTTCCGGCTGCCGTCGCCGTTCTATCAGCAGCTGTTTCTTAAAGTCCCTATTTTAGGGTTACCCGTTTTAGAACACTTGTTTTCAGAGGAAATTTTTTTAAAGTGTCATTTTGGTGAACAAAGATGAATTTTAAGGTATACAATTATTGACTACAGGGGGACTTTAATACATTGACCTATTTTAGGGGGGGGGAAATATTTTTGGTGTTTACCTAAAGAAGTAGAATGCCATGAGTAGAGCTGTTCCCAGAATCCCCCCTACTATTAGGCCAGTCACTGCCGATACACCTAGTCCACCTGCTTAGAAAAGAAAATGAAACCATTTATAAGGAAAGCTGCACACATATATTATAATAATAAATATTTGACACATGTGAATATCATGCTGTTACAAAACAGTGATAGTCTTTAAGAAGTAGAGGTAATTTACATGATTGATCAATGTGTTTTGGGGGTGAAGGCCCTGGTGCTGTTCGCAAGGAGAACCATTCCTTCTTAAAGCCTGGCATGGTTATGAAATTTCCATTGCTGCCAAAGTTCATGATAGTCTAAAGGCATAAGAAGAAGAAGACATCTCTTTTCTTACTTCAGACATAATTCCGACACAAACAAAGTAAACCAAATGCTGAAAATTAGTTTGAAATGACTGAATTTCCCTTACTGTCCTGACTTTTTTGGTCAAATAAAGCAGAAACGATTACATGCGCATACCTCGTGCGTTCCTGCCTCTGGGTCTGTCATCCTAACGACAGAGAAATCCCCATTTCGGTCACCATTGGCATCTAGAGACACCTGGCCAGCAATGCCTGTATAACGGAATGCGAGGAATGAGAAAATTAATTAGTTTGAAAAGTCAAACATTCCAAGGAAAACACCAGCAAGAATCGGCAAATTCCGGGTGGGCAATACAACAGGAAATCTCATCCGCCTCCTGCCATTTTTGTTGGCTTTAACTGCAGAAATGGTAATTTCATCTGTACATCTGTGTTCGTGAATTCTTGAGATGTTTAAAATATTATTTAATTTAACAGGAAAACATGACCCTGTTCCTGATGATTCTGGCAGAGCAAAACATTGTTTTTTCACGTTTAGTTGTCTTGCTGTGGTCATTGAGACAGGTCTGGGCCGCAGACATGTCTGAGCACCTATTTTGTGAGGGAAGTTTAATGAATTACAGTGGTAAGAATACTGGCGAACCCTCTGTTCGCAACTACAATAATGGGAATCAAATGTGGTGAATAATAATAATGGGAATAAAATGGGACTTGGTCAGTGTTCAGATTCCAGTGTTCTTTTTGCACAAAATATGCATTACTGTTTTCTTAATAATAAGCTAAGAGTGTAAAATATAATTTAATCGGATGTTGATTTGTTAAAGGACAAAAGTGTTTCCAACCCACCAACCAATTTATGTGGTTTCTTGAAAATTGCTATATACACACTACCGTTAAAAAATTTGGGTTCGATTTTTTTTTTTTTTTTGTAAAAAGTCTCTTATGCTCAGCAAGACTGCATGAATTTGAATTACTATGAAAAACAATCATTTTGTGAAATATGATAACAATTTAAAATAACAGTTTTCTATTTTATTACATTTTGAAATTTAATTTATTACTGTGATGGATGAAGCTGAATTTTCAGCAGCCATTAAGGCCCATTCACACCAAAGATGATAACTATAACAATAACAAAAAAGATATAGTTCTAAAAATCATTATAAATGTAAAAGACACCACGGCAAAACTATAATGATAATGGTAAATATTAATAATATCGCTAGAATCACTTTCAGAACAGTTTTTTTCACCTAATGAACAATAAAAACATTGACAACCAATCACGCATTAAAGTGGAAGACGACAAAACTGCATTGCTTAGAATAAACAGAACAATATCATGCGTTGGTGTGGACGCCAATTTATAGTTACCATTCTTGGTGTGAACGGTGCTTTACTCCAACTTCATTGTCACATGATCCTTCAGAAATTATTTTTAATATGCTGTTTTGGTGCTAAAGAACCATTTCTTTGTGGAAACCATGAAAAATTGTTTTCAGGATTCTTTGATGAACAGAAAGTTTAAAAGAAAAGCATTCACAACTGTCAATACTGACCAATTTAATGCATCCTTTCTGAATAAAAGTACGGTATTAATTTCTTAAAAAAATAAAAAAATAAAAACTTACTGACTCCAATCTTTTAAATGAAAGTGTATACAGTGTATTGGTGATTGTAAATAGGTTAAAATGGTCAAAATATGTCATTTGCGGCTATTATGACTATTGATAGAGTACTTATTCAATTAACATAATTTGTATAATTTAAATAAACAAGTAACTGATCATACTACAGACTGAGTGTGGATACTGTTATCATGTTACATTGCTTCAAATCCCTTCCTTGCAAGTAATGTTATATTTTGTGGGTACTCCCAAATTCTCATGTATAAAATTATTGCAATTCATAGAACGTGCTCTATTATGCGTGTAATGTGTAATGTTTATTTTGTCTGCCAAAGTCCAGTATCCATAGAACGCTTGCAGGAAAAAGCACATCATTTCTTCCCCCTAATTACCTTCAAATGTTCTGTTCCACATGCTGTGTGTGATTTCCAGTCCATCCTTTTTCGTCAGACCGTTACTCATCACCTCACGCAAAGCAATTGCATACAGAATCAAAGCATCATGGAACCCCTCCATAAACATATTGACCTGCAATGCAATAAAAGAGCAAGGTGAAAAGGTGAAAGTGAGCAGTTATCTTTTATTAAGGTAAAAGAACACTAGGTGAAGACTATTTCAATTTCTACATCAATTGCTTAATCAAAATGATGTTTGCTTCCGAGAGAGACACCTCTATTCATCAACAAAAAAGGCCAATATCTAGGCTTTAACCCTTCATTAGCATATCAGAAATAGAGCATAAGAAATAGAGAAGTGATAAAACATTTTCTATCCATCCCCAAACCCCTAAGTCCGTTACAGGCCACAGGTGGGGGACACCCTGGACGGATGGCCAGTCCATCACGGGGCTCACACATTTACACTCTCTTTGATATGGATTGTATTTTGTATTTTAATATCTTATTATTATTAAGATGTATTTTTGACAAATTGTCTTTATTAAAATAGGGTAGACAGAGAGGGGGACGTGATCAAGAGAGGACAACTCGAACTTAGGGTGTTGGAGTGTTGCCCACGAGGCTATTGGCTACAACAATATTAATTAATATTCAAATAGAACATAGTATTTTTCATAAAATAAATGAGTAAATCTAAATCAAAATACATAATAAAAATGTTTTGAAATGGTTTTATAATGGTTTTTATGGTTTTAGTAAGTTAAGATTTGATGATTAAATTTATAAAAAAAATTGAATACATTGCCTCTGTGGATTATTACAGTATAAATGCATTTATTTTTCACATTTCATCAGTCTTTTATTTAATATTCGGCCCTCTATAATCTCTTGCTTTCTGAAGAAACCTTGCCCAAATTTTATTTACATAGAATTATAAGACATTAGTGGACAAATATGTTCAAGCAAAGGTTATCATGAGGGAATCCAAGAGTAACTCATTTATCAATTTCATATTTTAGTAAAACTGCAAAGGAATGAACAACTGCATACAGTGTCTTCTAACATCAAGAGTGAAAAAGATGGAAAGGATCCATAAACAGCACTGTCTTGTTCAATGAAATGTTAACCAATTAAAAAATAATAAGGGCTACCCAGCCGCCATGAATACTGAAAAGCACGTACTAGATGCTCATGTTTTGATATGGATTAATGGTCGGTTCCTGCCACAGAGCCGCATGCTGCATGTGTGCAGCCCAAGGCAAACAATAGTAAAACCTGGGGCTTAGTCAGTCTGCAGCCTGGGGGAGATTCGATATCGGGCTGCCAAGATTACTGTATATTTACATTCACCCTCAACTGCCTAGTAAGAGTGAAACAGCAGGAAAAGCTGATATAGTCATAAGACTGCTTATATACATATTCATTTTTGGAAGCGTGAACGGAGGTGAAATCTCCAAGCATTCAGAGCATAACAAACCCTGCCGTGTTTTCATACAGAGCACAGCTTGTGATTTAGCAACAAAATGTATCGGACAAAACATTCCTCATGCAAAAAATGTCATGTTTTCTCATTGCGAAATAAACCCTGCTGATGTTTAAGATCAGGCACTATTGCTAACAGTTTGTCTAAAACTGATGCCAGTTCAAGAATGTGATATGAAAGAGATATAGAAGAGATTTTGATTAAATTTCTATTATTCTAACTAAGATGTAAAAGGAGAGGTCTCAAGGTCTGTCACCCTTGTTGAGATTTGTGGTTTTCCATCACAGTTTGCAGCATCTTTAAATGATGAAGTGATTTCTTACAAAAAAAAAAAAATTGTTTTATTTATACAAAAATAAATCAACCCACTGTAAGGTTTTTTCTAACCTTTTTACCCCTTTTCTATTGCCTATTTAGCCTGGTTATTTTTGACTTTAAGTTTCACAATAAAACTTTTAAATTGACTAAAATCAGTTCCTTATTTATAAAGCATAAATCAGTTTCTTATTTATAAGTATACATTATTTACAGTATAAACACACACACACATATATATACTGTATATATATATATATATATACAGTATATAATTTTAATACATAATTGTATGTGTTATATTGCTCCATATTGGGTGAGGAGAGAAAACTCCATAAAGGGACTAATTCATAATTGGCTCTGCATCATTAGAATGAAAGTAACTCATCCTCAGGGCTCACTGGACTCACTGTTTTTACCCATAAGCCTGTTTCTGTTTATTTTGGGCTGATTAACTTCAGGCTCAGCCATGAAAAGGTGCAACCGCATGTCAGTTTCCTCACCCTGGTGAAAAAATGTCCCAGTTAGGTCTCACTGTCCCTACTAGGTGTGCTGATATGACAGAAAGACCAGAACAGATCTTCTAAGACATCATATATGGAGTAACAAATATGAAACACACACACACACACACATATATATATATATATATATATATATATATATAGTGAGGAAAATAAGTATTTGAACACCATGCTATTTTGCAAGTTCTCCCACTTAGAAATCTGAAATTGTCATTGTAGGTGTATGTCCACTGTGAGAGATATAATCTAAAAAAAATCCAGACATCACAACATATAATTAACTATTTATTTGTATGATACAGCTGCAAATAAGTAACAAATAAACACCTGTCTATCAGCTGGAATTCTGACCCTCAAAGACCTGTTAGTCTGCCTTTAAAATGTCCACCTCCACTCCATTTATTATCCTAAATTAGATGCCCCTGTTTGAGGTCGTTAGCTGCATAAAGACACCTGTCCACCCCATACAACCAGTAAGAATCCAACTACTAACATGGCCAAGACCAAAGAGCTGTCCAAAGACACTAGAGACAAAATTGTACACCTCCACAAGGCTGGAAAGGCTATGGGGAAATTGCCAAGGAGCTTGGTGAAAAAAAGGTCCACTGTTGGAGCAATCATTAGAAAATGGAAGAAGTTAAACATGACTGTCAATCTCCCTCGGACTGGGGCTCCATGCAAGATCTTACCTCGTAGGGTCAATGATCCTAAGAAAGGTGAGAAATCATCCTAGAACTACACGGGAGGAGCTGGTCAATGACCTGAAAAGAGCTGGGACACCGTTTCCAAGGTTACTGTTGGAAATACACTAAAGACGTCGTCGTTTGAAATCATGCATGGTACGGAAGGTTCCCCTGCTTTTAAACCAGCACAATGTCAAAGTCCGTCTTAAGTTTGCCAATGACCCTTTGGATGATCCAGAGGAGTCATGGGAGAAAGTCATGTGGTCAGATGAGACCAAAATAGAACTTTTTGGTCATAATTCCACTAACCGTGTTTGGAGGAAGAAGAATGATGAGTACCATCCCAAGAACACCATCCCTACTGTGAAGCATGGGGGTGGTAGCATCATGCTTTGGGGGTGTTTTTCTGCACATGGGACAGGGCGACTGCACTGTATTATAGAGAGGATGACCGGGGCCATGTATATTGCGAGATTTTGGGGAACAACCCCGTTCCCTCAGTTAGAGCATTGAAGATGGGTCGAGGCTGGGTCTTTCCAACAATGACCCAAAACACACAGCCAGGATAACCAAGCAGTGGCTCTGTAAGAAGCATATCAAGGTTCTGGCGTGGCCTAGCCAGTCTCCAGACCTAAACCCAATAGAGAATCTTTGGAGGGAGCTCAAACTCCATGTTTCTAAGTGACAGCACAGAAACCTGACTGATCTAGAGAAGATCTGTGTGGAGGAGTGTGCCAAAATCCCTCCTGCAGTGTGTGCAAACCTGGTGAAAAACTACAGGAAACAGTTGACCTCTGTAACTGCAAACAAAGGCTACTGTACCAAATATTAACACTGTTTTTCTCAGGTGTTCAAGTACTTATTTGCAGCTGTATCATACAAATAAATAGTAAAAAAAAAATATATATATATATATATTTTAGATTATCTCTCATAGTGGACATGCACCTTACAGTACCCCTCCATGATTTCTAAGTGGGAGAACTTGAAAAATAGCAGGGTGATCAAATACTTATTTTCCTCACTGTATATATATGTTGTGCACACAATATATAGACGTTACTCGTAATACAGGCGATTTACCATAGTATAAGAAATATATGGTTTTCAAAGCTTTTTAACAGTTACAGTGCCACCTATGGTCCGATCTACATAAAAATTGGCATATATATAAAAGGCCCAGTGGTAAAGTTTATTATGATATTAATTTAATTTTAGTTTGCTTGATTTAATAATTTCCGCAAATAATCTGTTAAACGTATTAATTCTTTCCATTATTTATATCTACAGTATATGTAATATTTGATTTTACTTATTTTTTATATTTTTATTTCTTAATAATGGAATGCAATGAGAGAATGAAAGACAATCAACTGTTCAGACATCATCTATGATGTGACGAGTTTGTAGTCATTTAGAATTCATTCGTTGCAGAATAACTTTTTCTCATTGATTGAAGACCACTTGAAACCTTAAATGATGAAGACTTTCATAAAATTGGTGAAACCTCTTCAAATGATAAGAATCAGAGTCCAATTGCAAGGACTGAGTCGTATAGATTCTGTGATGACCTGTTGTGAAAACCTTCACAGAAATATAAATATCTTATTCTTTATCCATGTACCACAATTAAAATATAATTCACTGCTTAAAGCAACAGGTGAGGCAGCAAAATGTGTTTAGTTCTCTTATTATACTGAAGGAAGAAAATCCAGAAACAATATAAAATATAGCTGCAAGCAGCAATTAACGGGGTTAAAGCATTTAAGGCCTTCATGCCCACTATGCTGTTGGGCTCTAGGTCGAACCGAAAGGTAAGTCTGAAACCATAAAATATCCAACCTGCTTATAATAAGTCTTCCTTTGTTTGTCTCAGTTTAACCAATCGGCCACAGTGTGTTCAGATCCTGTGATGTGGTTTTAGGGACCCTTAATGGTCAGCAGGGTTGTTAAGAAGGAAAGGAAAGAAGCAATCATGGGTGACCTTAAATTCATATGCAGTCGTGTATTGAGTTGGATCATCACTAATGAATGTGCCTAGTTGCTTCACTGATCCTGAGGCAGTTCTACTCAAGTGCAAATGTGAATATACATCTTAGAGTCAGTTGCCAAGCATTAAAACCTCATTACTGGAATTTGACCTTAAATTGCTCAACTTTAACACAAATCACCTGATTTAAGAAGCTGAGGTTGGATTATACACACCAGAGAAGATAGGTATTTTATAAATGCTAAATCTGTGCAAAAAGAATTTCAAGGGATTTGTTGAGCCTCAATGGTTTTGTCATGCTGGAACTTGATAATCTGCAGTGACGCACAACAACGGGCGAGCCGAAATTAGAAGAAAATAAGTAACAGATAAACCTGAGGGCCAACAGATGACAAATATTACTAAGCAAGATCAAATACATGTCAGTCTGACCAAATTCACAGTTTCCTTCTTTTGAAGAGTTTCTCAACTAGAAAAAGTTAATGCTTCTGAAGAATGTTGTCTGTTTTTAAGATCATTTTAAAACCTTTTCTTCTGAAAGTATTTTGCAAGGGGAAAACATGGAAGAAACTTTGGAGAAATCACATAAAACATAAAATACATTATACTGAACACATAAAACATGTTCCTAATGACTGTGGTAATCCAACACACCCACCTACTGGTCATCAGAGCATAAAATACTTTGCATTTTTCACAGACTAAGTAATTTTAGTCACTAAGAACATATGATTGACACCACCTTTGGATCTATATATATATTTAAAAAGTGCTGTTTTATATATATTTCACAAAAAAGTGCTGAAATATATGTACATATATTGTTTCACAAATCTTTTAAAGGTCTTACTTTGTAGATGGGTTATACAGGCGAGCTTCTAGAATGTTAACAGTGGAAACTGTCACTTGTCCAGAAGATTTACGTTATGCATATGGGGGGCTCTTTTGCAAATGAGTATGGCTGCATTTCCTGGCAGCTAGTATGAATTGCTTAAATCTGTGCAGATGCTCATAAGAACACCACTCACTGTAAGCCAATTCCAAAAAATGTATCACCTTCCTTAATGAATAAAGTGAGCATTCTTCATCCAGCTCATTAATTCAGCATGTCAGAAATATAAAAACTGAGCAGATACAAGCAGTAGCTACAAGCAAAGGGCCAAGTTTGTGAAACATCACATTAGCCTGTGCTTCTGTCAGGTAAGGCTTCTCTGGGAAGTGTACTCATACAGTGAAATAATTGTGCTTGGCACACTGAAGTCTTGACATTCATATTTGGAACGAGAATGGGCTTTGTCTGAATACATTTCTAAAAGGTCATTTTTTGTGGTCCCCCACAAAGGTCTAGCTCAAATCTTTTTTGGCTCCAGTTGATACAGCAATTGAGCCAGTCAGAAGTGTCAGGGCCCCCACTGAGGTTATTAACCTGTCCTTGCCACTTAACCTTATTTCAAAAAGACAGTTTCTACTGTCTTTCTTAGAAGACTCTGATGGCTTTTCAAAGGAAGCTGACATGATGGGGACAAAGAGCCAGACCAAAATATGGTGCCTATATGGATGCCATGTCACTCATTCAAAAGCAGTTAGAGTGTGAATGCACTGTATAATAAAATAATCAGCAGCTCTCTGAATATTGCAGGCCACAAAATGGATGGAATTGCAGAAAAGAGAAAAATTACTGACTCGTTTGCCTGTATATTGTTAACAAAAGATGGTGTGTTGTAAAATAGCCAAGAAGATTCAGCATATATAAATTAAATATAGGTAACAATAAAAAGTTACAATAAAAACATGAATAAAATATCCAATATGAACAGATAAAAAAGAAACAAAGATCTTTAGATCTTATATTTGGCTTTTGAACACGAAAATATTCAATATAATTATAACATTATTTTTGTTTCAAAGACTCACGTACAGCACTGCAGTCTTCACAAACAGGGATGCCCGACTGCTGCAGTGACTTTTTCATTTCCATGGAGAAGTCTTCAAACTCTGGCTTAGTGGACCTAAGCAATGTTACAGTGTTGAGAAAGCTATAGGCAGCCTTGGCCTCATTGTCAAATTTGTCTCCTCTCCTCCAGGATCCATCCCCTGTGAAATAATGTTGTGCTTTTATTGTAATAAATTCATGTTCACATGAACATTTTGCAAGATTTGCTATAGAAAAGTATGTCTCTTGGGATAAGGGCATTATACAAGCAGGTTTTGCCTGCGTCTACTGATAAAACCTCATTGACAATGGGTAAAATGCACACCCGGTTACCTTTTCTGCAACAATGGGGCTTTTTAGATATAAACAGGAACATCGATAGAACATCCTGGACCTGCACACCAGACAATATCCAGGCGCTTTTGTGTTGAGCTAAATATCTATTGAATGTAATCTCTGTGAAGCAGAAGACCTGCAGATAGCTTCAATGTGCTACAGGGTCATATGACCATCTTGTCTGACTTTGGCTCATCTTGGGAATAGAGATAAGCTCTGTAATCAGTGCACAACAACCATGAATACAGCTTTACCATAGGAAGAGGAGTTGAAGAGCTCAATGTTGAAGAAGATGTGGCTGTCGCTGGTTAATTTTCGTCTATGAAATGCCAGCATGAGTTCTCGTATTTTGTCCGCCTTGGCACACATGATCACCGCTGCAAAACAAAAAGGAACAGAGTGTTATTTGCCATTCAAAACAACAACTTTAAGCTACCATCGACACCTGGGTAATGTGTGTACAGTAATGTCAAAAGGGATTTATGTCTAGGTTGGGGAGTTTATTAAGAAAATAATAAACAAAATAAAGTAACGCGACAATGATTTTTATGGCGTTCGGTTCTCACACGTCTTCCAATGATAACGACGGTACACAGACCAAAAACACTCTAAAAGTGTTCCCTGCCTAATTCAGCATGAAACATTCACAACAAACGACTCTTCTGAGCATGTTCTTTTTGCTAATTATAAAACAGAGCACGACAGATGAAGTCCGATTCCAGAGCAAAAGACTGGTTCTTTTTAATGAATCACAATTTATGACTCAGTTGGAGCTGTTTCTCAATGAATCTGACTCACATACTGAACCACAAGTCATTGATATTGTCATTTACAACTCCAAAAACTGATACAATGTTAAGGCTTGTGAGACCTAAATCAGTTACTGACTGGTTGTTAATATGATAATACTGTATGCACCAGAACTGGAATCATTATTTTCTTTTACCATCTTTATTTATGGCCGAGAAAATAAAGCACTGTGTCCTCATAAGAGTTTTACAGACCATGAATCCGATATGTACTGTATTATCGTCGTGATCCCGAGAACACATTCAGTGTTGTTCATTTAAGATGAATTATGACCTTTTTGCTACTTGCCAGGTTTACAAGAACATGTGGCATTGATTCAATTATGTAAGCACAAGCCTTTAAGTATCATAGAATAGCTTATTTTTGACCTGGTCTTACAGAAACACAGCCTCCTCGGGTATGAAATATATTCCCATGAAGCAAGGAGGTCAAAAATAAAATATAGCTGCGAGCAGCGATGGCGGGCCCAAGCCGGTGGCACCGCAACCCCGGTTCCTTAGTTACCTAAAAGCACCAGGGTGGCCATGCCACTGGCTTTGGCCCTTCATCGCGGATCACAGCTATATATATATATATATATATATATATATACTGTATATATACATATATATATGAAGCCGGTGGCACCGCCACCCTGGTGCCTTTAGGTTTATTGTGCACGACATGCAAAATGTAACCCTGCTTTGACTGATGCAAGCTCTACAGCACAGTTTATAGTAAGAAAGAATATAGTAAGAAAGAAAAGTAAGCTGTTACTCTGAGATGGTTTGGGAAACAAACATTCATCATGTCGCATTGGTTTTAGTTACTTGTCCTCAAACAGAGCCCTACTCTGTTTATATTTCAGTTACACATTCTACATTGATTAAAAAAGAAAAATCAAATGTGTTTTTAATTGATACAGAAATAAAATATTTATAATTCAGCTGAGAATAAAGTTAGTTCAAATTTTAAGAAAAACAAATATATGATCTGAAATATAGCACATTCATTTTTAAATTCATTCAGGTTCAATTACCAAAAATACAATCTTAATTTAATTTAAAGCAAATAATAAATCTAAAATATATGGGTTATATGCATATTTTGTAAAAAAAGAAAGAAAGATATATATCCAAAAAACACAAGGCCTTAAACTTTAACAAGGGTGCAACTCTTTTCACTACAACAAACATAGTCACACACACAAGTCAAGTCACTTACATTTTATATGCAATATTGACTTTTTAGATGCAATATTGACTTTTTTCTGTTTCAGCAGAGAAAATAGTTAAACAAAGATCACAGCGACCCATCGCGCATCTCAAAGCAATGTGTTTTCTCATTACTGAATGATTCAGCATTTTGAATCCATGACTCGTTCATTAAGACGGTCATCTGGCGACACCTTATGGTGATTTAGGGTTATGTTTAAAAGTATCGTTCTTTACAGCGATTTTTAATTGACTCCTGTTAAACCAATCTCGTAACATTATTGTGTAACCGATTTAATTTGATCAGCCTTACCTAGGGTAACAGCCCTATAGTGTCTTATTATTCTAAATTATTGAATTTATTGATCAAATTTACTAATGAAAAATGAAGCATACATTTATTAAGACTAGGCTGCCCTGCAGATATTAGGCTACAATATGCAGATTTAAATATACCATTTATCAAATAATCTGTTTATTTTTAGGTTACACATTACATTGTTTAAAAAATAAAAATCAAATGTGACCCGCTCTGGCGAAATGAGTCGGAAGTTGCAACCTTCCATTTTAAGATATGGGCCGATTATGTGGAAAAACCATGAAATAACAAAAAAAAAAAAAAAAAAAAAAAAAATTTTTTTTTTGCTAATTTCAAAGAACAGACATTCAAAAATAATCTCACAGGGTTTCGTAGTCGAGATAATTGAGTAAAGGTATTTAAATAACGATTAAAGTTGTCAAAGCTTTAAATTCGCTGAAATAAACATTGCTCTTCTCAACTCCCTTCGTCACCTCTGAGCATTTCCTATCCCCTGAAACGTTGAACTCACTGGAGGCTTCTAACCTAAACTGCGTGAGTATATTTATCTGCAAGAAGAATATAGCCTATGTAAGGCTGTAACGATCGCGACACTCAGATCCACGAACCTGTGTCGCGGTGTGAGAAGACAGAATCACGACACCGACACGTCCCTTCAACTCCCGAAGTTATCCTTCACGTCCAGACCCAATGCTAGCTACAACATCTTTAAATTACTAGGCTATTAGTATTATTTGAAGTTAACATTATAAAATACGTAGACTTACACCACAAAACTTAAATTATTACTATTTTTTTTTTAAATTGGGCAATTTCAGCATTATGGAGGAGATCCAATTCCCAGATAATTAAATATTTTAATAAATTGGCCTATGTGAACCACACTGCACAAACCAAAAGTAATACTCACCCGATGAAGAAGGGTTGACTCTCTCCAGAACATAAAATCTTTATTTTATTTTCCGTGTTCGCATTTATGAGGAAAAACAATCCGAACGTGACCGTTCTCTGGAAGCAGCACTAAAACTTTCACATAGCTTAAACATGCAAGCACAAAGCCTTTCTTTAAAGTAAATTTCGTTTTAAAATAATTATCTTAATTTAAATCAATGTTTCATCAACCAATTACTAGGATTTAATAATAAGAAATAAATTGCAGACAATAGGCTAGGCCTAATCACGACGCGGAGACGCGCGGCACGTGAACTGAAGCTTGTCTCATGAACCGAAAGTCAGCGTATAAGGTATCCTCACAGACATATATATTGAAATGTCTACTTTTAAACACAACCATTCAAAATGAAAGAAAACAGACTGCTCTCTGCTTATGTGGGCTAATCCGTATGAAAACTGAATTTCTCTCTGACTCCTCTTTAATCTTTCTGATTTTAGAACATTTTTGTAAAAGTGACTTTTTAATTATTTATTTCAAAAAAATTAAAAATAAGTTGAGTTTCAGCCTCGTTAAATTGCATTTATATATGTTAATCTATTTGGTCAAATTAAGCTATATAAAATAAATAGTTTATCCCTTAAAATGCTATGGATTTTGAAAGATATCAAAAAAAAAAAAAAAAAAAAACGGGCAAAAAAACTTTAAAAGCGATTTTCTTAGGTTTTCAATTGGAAAAAAAGGGCAGACGACCAGAATTCAAATCTGTATATCGTTACAACCATTCAAGGTATGACCAAGGTATCATTTGAAAGCTTACAGTGTCCTCTTTCCATTAATATCAAAATCTCAATTTTTAAATTTGGGTCACTGTGACTAATTTTGCTGGATCAGGTCGGTCACAAATGTGTTTTTTATTGTAGTATTATTTTATACAGAAATACATTATAATTATATATAATATACAAAATATAACCGTGGGCGCGATTAAACAGTGTTACAATAAAACTCAACATTGTGTTTTTTAAAAATAAATTCAAATAATACAAATCCCGAAATTGCGCTAATTTTAAAATTAAACTAAAACTCATGGCTGCACAAGCATTCATAACTGTGCGCGCCAACAGCGAGGAACCAGCAGAACAGAGTGAACGTTCATTCTGTTTAGTTCAATCCTACTTAATAGGAATTTATTTAAAATGCTTGCTCTACTCCACAACATTAATGTCTTGTGCGGATATCTGTATTTTGACTTTCGGTTTTAAGTAAGCGATTTAAAAGTTCCCGAGTCCCAGCGGAGTCACACGTTGATTAACCGGTGGGAATATACACAATAGGCCTACCTGATATTGAACACAAGAGGGCAGTATAGCACTACGTATGACTCAGATTATTATTTTTTTCTGAATTTTACAACAATTCTGGCTGTTTTTGAACGTAAACATAATTCTTAAATGAAAAAAGGGGAAGTTATCATATTCGTATAATTTAATTTAGAAACAAATGATGTATAATTACATTTTTAGAAGATATGAGGCTTTTAGTGTTTACTTTTTTGACATTACTTTAATCTTTTGCCGTAGTTGCACATGTCTACTGGCTAATAAATGTGATGTATCTGTTGAGTTTCAAGCAATTTCAAGCATGCTAAGAGTCCCAAAAGTATCAAAAAAGAATGTTAAAGTTTGTTTCGTTGCCACGGCAACAGTATCAAAGATATCAAAATTCATTCACAGGTCTACATCTGCCGTGTATTTACATTATACAGATGAAGTTTGAAGCAAATCGGTTAAAAATAAGAGAGTGATTTCAAAGCATTTTGAAAGTGACACACTTCCTGCTGCCAGTTGGTGGCGCTATAACTTTGACTCACAATAGTCACATCCATGTGATCGGTCTCTTACAGCGAAAACACTGCTGAAGTTTCATCAAGATCAGTTAATGTATGCTGAAGTTATAACACACATCCTGTTTCATGTTTCTCGCCATAATTTCGTTTCCTCGCCACGGCCAAACCGTTCGAGATATCAAAAATCCCGTGGCACTTTTCATCCTTAATGTCTTGACTTCACGCTGATCGAGTTTCGTCGAATTTGGTTCAGTGCTCTAGGAGCAATAATTTAAATTCCATTGCATTGTTTTAAACACAACCCTAAATAGCCGTCTTCCTGTTGGGCTGGGGTAAAAAGTAAGAGTGTGAAGTAGGCTATATATGAAACGATGAGATCTATATGTGTACCAAGTTTCATATTATTACATGCAAGTGTGTTTGATTTATGGACCAAATTTCAGACCAAGTTTATTGACCAAGTTAATCTGATTAATAAACTAATTATATAAAACTATTGTCAATTCACTACAATTAAACTAGTTATATGCCTTTACTTATAAAAAATAAAAATAAAAACTTATTTAAAAAATACCAGGCTTGAGAAATGTATTTTCTTTATGCAGGTCATACACACAGCAGTGAAATGGTTAAGCCCCCTCCCCTGCACACACACACACAGACCAGCCAGCCAGCAGCCAAAGACACATGTAGGCTCAGAGTGGCCATATTCAAACAAAAATATCTGACTTTCCGTGGGTCCTAGCTAATAAGTGTCAATTAGAAAGTTGTCCGGCTCGAGGAGTACAATATACATACCAATTTTTGTAACTCTAGTTAAAACTAACCACCCCACTTTTGTCAAAAGGTGGCGCTACTGAGCCCTCACCACGCCCGTTTCTGCAACTTTGCACATGTCTACTGGCTAATAAATGTGATGTGTCTGTCGAGTTTCATGCAATTTGAAGCATGCTAAGGGTCTCAAAAGCATCCAAAAAGCATCCTAAAAGAAGGGTAAAGTTTGATGCGTCGCCACGGCAACAGTTTCAAAGATATCAAGAATCCATTCACAGGTCTACATCTGCCGTATGTTTACATTATACATATGAAGTTTGAAGCAAATCGGGTAAAAATAAAAGGGTGATATCAAAGCATTTTGAAAGTGACACACTTCCTGCTGCCAGTTGGTGGCGCTATAACTTTGACTCACAATAGTCACATCCATGTGATCGTCCTCTTACAGCGAACACACTGCTGAAGTTTCATCAAGATCAGTTAATGTATGCTGAAGTTATAACACACATCCTGTTTCATGTTTCTCGCCATAATTTCGTTTCCTCGCCACGGCCAAACCGTTCGAGGTATCAAAAATCCCGTGGCACTTTTTCATCCTTAATGTCTTGACTTCACGCTGATCGAGTTTCGTCGAATTTGGTTCAGTGCTCTAGGAGCAATAATTTAAATTCCATTGCATGTGTTTTAAACACAACCCTAAATAGCCAACTTCCTGTTGGGCTGGGGTAAAAAGTAAGAGTGTGAAGTATATATGAAACGATGAGATCTATATGTGTACCAAGTTTCATATTATTACATGCAAGTGTGTTTGATTTATGGACCAAATTTTCAGACCAAGTTTATTGACCAAGTTAATCTGATTAATAAACTAATTATATAAAACTATTGTCAATTCACTACAATTAAACTAGTTATATGCCTTTACTTCTAAAAAATAAAAATAAAAACTTATTTAAAAAATACCAGGCTTGAGAAATGTATTTTCTTTATGCAGGTCATACACACAGCAGTGAAATGGTTAAGCCCCCTCCCCCTGCACACACACACACACACACACAGACAGCCAGCCAGTCAGCCAGCCAGCCAAAGACACAGAGACATGTAGGCTCAGAGTGGCCATATTCAAACAAAAATATCTGACTTTCTGTGGGTCCTAGGTAATAAGTGTCAATTAGAAAGTTGTCCGGCTCGAGGAGTACAATATACATACCAATTTTTGTAACTCTAGTTAAAACTAACAACCCCACTTTTGTCAAAAGGTGTCGCTACTGAGCCCTCACCACGCCCGTTTCTGAAACTTTGCACATGTCTACTGGCTAATAAATGTGATGTGTCTGTCGAGTTTCATGCAATTTGAAGCATGCTAAGGGTCTCAAAAGCATCCAAAAAGCATCCTAAAAGAAGGGTAAAGTTTGATGCGTCGCCACGGCAACAGTTTCAAAGATATCAAGAATCCATTCACAGGTCTACATCTGCCGTATGTTTACATTATACATATGAAGTTTGAAGCAAATCGGGTAAAAATAAAAGGGTGATATCAAAGCATTTTGAAAGTGACACACTTCCTGCTGCCAGTTGGTGGCGCTATAACTTTGACTCACAATAGTCACATCCATGTGATCGGTCTCTTACAGCGAAAACACTGCTGAAGTTTCATCAAGATCAGTTAATGTATGCTGAAGTTATAACACACTTCCTGTTTCACGTTTCTCGCCATGATTTCGTTTCCTCGCCACGGACAAACCGTTCGAGATATCAAAAATCCCCTCGCAAACTTTCATCCTCAATGTCTTGACTTCATGCTGACCGAGTTTTGTCGAATTTGGATCAAAGCTCTAGGAGGAGTATTTCAAATTCCATTGCGAGCGTTTTACAAACAAACCCTCAATAGCCGACTTCCTGTTGGGCTGGGGTAAAAAGTAAGAGCGCGAGGTATAGATGAAACGATGAGATCAACATGTGTACCGAGTTTCATATTATTACATGCAAGCGTGTTTGAGTTATGGACCAAGTGTTCGGACCCCGTTCCAGGGGGCGCTGACGAGCCCCCTGCCACGCCCGGGTACCAGCTTCAGCCCGGCTCTGATGGCCGCGGGTTCTGACCCGTGTGCAAAGTTTCAAGAGTTTTCGAGCATGTTAAGGGCCCCAAAAGTGCCCAAAAGGTAGTTAAAATAATAATAAATATAGCTGCGAGCAGCGATGGCGGGCCCAAGCCGGTGGCACCGCAACCCCGGTTCCTTTAGTTACCTAAAGGCACCCGGGTGGCGGTGCCGAAGGCTTTGGCCCTTTTATGATTAAATGTTAAAACGGCTTGCCATACTCTGTCATTTCGACTAGTCACAATTATGTTACAGATATCTTAAATGATAATACAAACTATCCAAAATGTAATTACGAATAGACAGAAAGACGTTGTTGATATCTACAATGTTAATTCCGGACAGGCAAACTTAGCTTTTAAATGTTAAAAGGGCTTGCCATACAGGGACGTAGGCTCAGAGAGAGGCTCACCATATTCAAACCAAAATATCTGACTTCCTCTTGGTCCGAGCTAATGACTATGTATTAGAAAGTTGTCCGGCTTGAGGAGTACAATGTATATACCGATTTTTGTAACTGTAGATAAAACTAACAACCCCACTTTTGTCAAAAGGTGGCGCTATTTAGTCCTTGCACCATGCCCGTTTCTGAAACTTTGCACGTCTACATACTGGCTAATAAATGTGATGTATCTGTTGAGTTTCAAGCAATTTCAATTTCAATTTGACTGTTGAAAAGAAGTGCGCCGATTAGATACTCAGGATCGGTATCGGCTCTGACACTGCCATCTTTGACGAGGCTGATTCAAATTCTATATTGTGCATATACTATTCTATGTAAGGCACAAAGGCACAAAAACTTTCTAAAGTACCATAAAGTTTTTGTGTACTGTATTATAAGTGTTCTGAAGCTATTATGTGATATAGAAATTAATATTTAAGTCATTAAATTCAAGAACACGTAAACTTTTCCCTCTCTGCGCCTGTCAGTCATTCTCCATTCAGCATTCAAACAGCACGTCGCATTCGGTTACAGTCAATGATGAAACGATCTTCAAGATGATTCAATGTTAATCCTATTATACTGGGTCTTTAAGATAAAGGTCTAAAGGTCTATATTTTCGAATGAAGAAATTTTTTCTTGCTGGACTTTATTGCTGTAACTTAATCGTGTTACTTTCTACCGGGTGTCAGACGCTGTCGGTTAGATCACAACACTAGAGTCAGAGCACTATAATTGTTCTTCACGCACACAGTAACTGAAATTTAAAACCTTTAAAAGAAAAGGCTCAATAAACTATTGCATAGATATATAATGTATAATACACTGTTCATAAATATGTATTTCCTTTGTGCTTTGAACTTTTCAATACGGACTCAATGCGCTGTAACTTCATGTGGCTTCAAGCACATCATTCTCCGCTCGGGATGCACATAAGTGCTTTGTGCTGCACTGTATTAGAGCCGTAATATGATAATGCAGTGACGTAATGACAGATTATTAATTGCCTTTCAATTATATGTTGCTGCGTCATTAAACATCTGTCCTATGCATTTCAAACATTTATAGCAGCCATGGCTATATCTTTTTATGATTTTTGTTATCTTGTTTTTCATGAATGTATTTTTTAAAAATAAGAGCAATGTGTATTATCTATTATTAATATAGTTTATAATAGCATTTTTGTCATAGATTATGACAAAGTAATCATATGATCCACCAGCGAGGAACCAGCAGAACAGAGTGAACATTCTTTCTGTTTAGTTCAATCCTACTTAATAGGAATTTATTTAAAATGCTCGCTCTACTCCACACCATTAATGTCTTGTGCGGACATCCGTATTTTGACTTTCGGTTTTAAGTAAGCGATTTAAAAGCTCCCAAGTCCCAGCGGAGTCACACGTTGATTAACCGGTGGGAATATACACAATAGGCCTACCTGATATTGAACACAAGAGGGCAGTATAGCACTACGTATGACTCAGATTATTATTTTTTTCTGAATTTTACAACAATTCTGGCTGTTTTTGAACGTAAACATAATTCTTAAATGAAAAAAGGGAAAAATTGGGGAAGTTATAATATTTGTATAATTTAATTTAGAAACAAATGATGTATAATTACATTTTTAGAAGATATGAGGCTTTTAGTGTTTACTTTTTTCACATTACTTTAATCTTTTGCCATAGTTGCACATGTCTACTGGCTAATAAATGTGATGTATCTGTTGAGTTTTAAGCAATTTCAAGCATGCTAAGAGTCCCAAAAGCATCAAAAAAGAATGTTAAAGTTTGTTTCGTTGCCACGGCAACAGTATCAAAGATATCAAAAATTCATTCACAGGTCTACATCTGCCGTGTATTTACATTATACAGATGAAGTTTGAAGCAAATCGGTTAAAAATAAGAGAGTGATTTCAAAGCATTTTGAAAGTGACACACTTCCTGCTGCCAGTTGGTGGCGCTATAACTTTGACTCACAATAGTCACATCCATGTGATCGGTCTCTTACAGCGAAAACACTGCTGAAGTTTCATCAAGATCAGTTAATGTATGCTGAAGTTATAACACACATCCTGTTTCATGTTTCTCGCCATAATTTCGTTTCCTCGCCACGGCCAAACCGTTCGAGGTATCAAAAATCCCGTGGCACTTTTTCATCCTTAATGTCTTGACTTCACGCTGATCGAGTTTCGTCGAATTTGGTTCAGTGCTCTAGGAGCAATAATTTAAATTCCATTGCATGTGTTTTAAACACAACCCTAAATAGCCGACTTCCTGTTGGGCTGGGGTAAAAAGTAAGAGTGTGAAGTATATATGAAACGATGAGATCTATATGTGTACCAAGTTTCATATTATTACATGCAAGTGTGTTTGATTTATGGACCAAATTTTCAGACCAAGTTTATTGACCAAGTTAATCTGATTAATAAACTAATTATATAAAACTATTGTCAATTCACTACAATTAAACTAGTTATATGCCTTTACTTATAAAAAATAAAAATAAAAACTTATTTAAAAAATACCAGGCTTGAGAAATGTATTTTCTTTATGCAGGTCATACACACAGCAGTGAAATGGTTAAGCCCCCTCCCCCTGCACACACACACACACACACACAGACAGCCAGCCAGTCAGCCAGCCAGCCAAAGACACAGAGACATGTAGGCTCAGAGTGGCCATATTCAAACAAAAATATCTGACTTTCTGTGGGTCCTAGCTAATAAGTGTCAATTACAAAGTTGTCCGGCTCGAGGAGTACAATATACATACCAATTTTTGTAACTCTAGTTAAAACTAACAACCCCACTTTTGTCAAAAGGTGTCGCTACTGAGCCCTCACCACGCCCGTTTCTGAAACTTTGCACATGTCTACTGGCTAATAAATGTGATGTGTCTGTCGAGTTTCATGCAATTTGAAGCATGCTAAGGGTCTCAAAAGCATCCAAAAAGCATCCTAAAAGAAGGGTAAAGTTTGATGCGTCGCCACGGCAACAGTTTCAAAGATATCAAGAATCCATTCACAGGTCTACATCTGCCGTATGTTTACATTATACATATGAAGTTTGAAGCAAATCGGGTAAAAATAAAAGGGTGATATCAAAGCATTTTGAAAGTGACACACTTCCTGCTGCCAGTTGGTGGCGCTATAACTTTGACTCACAATAGTCACATCCATGTGATCGTCCTCTTACAGCGAACACACTGCTGAAGTTTCATCAAGATCAGTTAATGTATGCTGAAGTTATAACACACTTCCTGTTTCACGTTTCTCGCCATGATTTCGTTTCCTCGCCACGGACAAACCGTTCGAGATATAAAAAATCCCCTCGCAAACTTTCATCCTCAATGTCTTGACTTCACGCTGATCGAGTTTCGTCGAATTTGGATCAAAGCTCTAGGAGGAGTATATGACATTCCATTGCGAGCGTTTTACAAACAAACCTCAATAGCCGACTTCCTGTTGGGCTGGGGTAAAAAGTAAGAGTGTGAGGTATAGATGAAACGATGAGATCAACATGTGTACCGAGTTTCATATTATTACATACAAGCGTGTTTGAGTTATGGACCAAGTGTTCGGACCCCGTTCCAGGGGGCGCTGACGAGCCGCCCTACCACGCCCGGGTACCAGCTTCAGCCCGGCTCTGATGGCCGCGGGTTCTGACCCGTGTGCAAAGTTTCAAGAGTTTTCGAGCACGTTAAGGGCCCCAAAAGTGCCCAAAAGGTAGTAAAATAATAATTATTATAATAATAATAATAATAGTAAAGAAAAATAATCCCAAGGAAAACAATAGGGCCTTCGCCCTTTCAGGGCTTGGGCCCTAATTATAATAATAATAGTAAAGAAAAATAATCCTTAGGAAAACAATAGGGCCTTCGCCCTTTCAGGGCTTGGGCCCTAATAAACAAACAAGCAAGCAAGCAAACAGAGTTTAAAAAAAATAATAATAATAATAGTGTCCCATAAAAAGGAAGATTCAGAGGATTGGAACTTTCCCTACAGCTCAGTCAGTGTAATGCGCTGCTTGAAATATCCTCAGCTGAGTGGGACAAACTTCACCTCAGTATTCCTGCACTATAGCACCCTTTAATTACAGAGCGCATAGCACACTACAGGCCCTGTGTTGGCTTTCCAGCGATTCCATGGGGTACAGCTCCAGCCAGCAATATTTCAAAAATCTGGATTTTTCCCACTGACACTAGTTACAAATGAGCTGAGGAATGCAAAGGGGCAACACATGGCACACTTACCGTTGGTTGTGCCACATTTAATGCACCTGGGGGTCTATATAGACGCATGGAGTGAACATGCACATGGAAATAATATCGCTTTTCAAACTTATGCTATATCGCAACATAGTATAAGGGTTTACTGTCTCGCCCCTCTGTCCAACTTTGGCAGCATGGCACATAATACAAAATCAGCAGGGCTAAAATGACATACTATACGTGTGTCTGGCTTAGTAAATTCACTTCCTGTGGATCACTCAGCCAGTTTGTGCTTCTGTGCTCGAGTCAAAACACCGGATTTCATCCTCATTGAAATGTTATCTTCTGACATTTAGCATCGGTGAGGAGATCTGACAAAATATATGTTCATTTATATATATAATTATCTATATAAGAATACTTGCAGCCAGACAAATTTAGTATACTTCAAGTGTGTTAATGATTAGTTAACTAGAAGTGTGCTATTTTGAAACAACCAATTTTGTAAAAGTATATTTTAGTTGTAATTAAAATATACTTTTTTTATTATTGTAATTTTGTGTGCTAAATTGGAACAACTTCAAGTGTACTTTAAGTATATACCTGTGTAGGGGCTAATTATGCTTCATTAGAGATATTAAAGTGGTATTACTTTTATGCCTGTGTATGGACTAATTATGCTTGAATAGTGATATTAAAGTGTACTTTAGTCATTGTAAGGTGGAAGGAATACTTTGAGGATCTCTCAATCCCGCCATCATGTCTTCCATTGAGGAAGCAGAGGCTGAGGGCTCAGAGGTGGACTCGTCCATCGCCCTAACTGAAGTCACAGAAGTAGTCAAGAAACTCATCGGTGTCAAGGCACCGGGGGTGGATGAGATCCGCCCAGAGTACCTCAAGTCTCTGGATGTTGTGGGGCTGTCTTGGCTGACACGTCTCTGCAGCATCGCACATGTGCTTTGTGGATCTGGAAAAGGCATTCGATGAATGTCGTGTCCCTCACAGTGGCCTGTGGAGGGTGCTCCGGGAGTATGGGGTCCAGGGTCATTTGCTAAGGGCTGTCCGGTCCCTGTAAGACCGAAGCAGGAGCTTGGTTTGCATTGCTGGCAGTAAGTCAGACTTCTTCCCGGTGCATGTTGGATTCCGGCAGGGTTGCCCTTTGTCATTGGTAATTTGCCCTTTGTCTGTTAATAATTTTTATGGACATAATTCCTAGCCTAAGCCAGGGGCCGGAGGGTGTCAGGTTTGGGGACCACACGATTTCGTCTCTGCTCTTTGTGGATGATGTTGTCGTGTTGGCCCCTTCAGACCAGGACCTTCAGCGTGCACTGGGACGATTTGCAACCGAGTGTGAAGCGGCTGAGATGAAAATCAGCACCTCAAAATCCGAGGCCGTGGTTCTCAGTCGGAAAAGGGTGGGATCTTGGGATTTTGTTCACGAAAGGAGAACATCCCGGATACAGGCGGCCAAATTGAGCTTTCTCCGCAGGGTGGCTGGACGATCCCTTAAAAATAGGGTAAGAAGCTCGGTCACTCGAGAAGAGCTCAGTGTAGAGCGGCTGCTCCTCCACATCGAGAGGGGTCAGCTGAGGTGGCTCAGGTATCTGTTCCCAACATGACATCATGACTTTTGCATAAACATACACGCCACTTTCAAGTCAAATGGCATGTTCTCTATATGCATTTTGAGATATCCGCATGTATGCGTGTGTGTACACGCCGTTAAATGTCCGAGCGAAACGAAGCAAAATGTAGATCTACATCTGGGGAGTGATATTTTTTTCCTAGGATGTAGGGGAAGACTCATAAATGCTATTAACCGCAGCGACGGGTAGGTTTAGGGATGGGGTTGAGGTAGGTCATATATTTATATATAAAGTAATGTAACGTTAAGTCAACGGCGTTCATAAACACGCTGAAAACTGATTATGCGTGTTGATAACACGCCAAAAATGGAAATACGAATTGGCGTGTCATATGCCATTTCATGAGATCAGTCTGCTGTTCCAGATGTCTCCTGGACGCCTTCCCGGTACATTGATTATTATCAAAGCTACTAGTTCTCAGTCAAGAGCAGTGAGTGATTCCCTCTGTGTTTTGTTGTTTAATTAACATTAAATAGATAGTTCTCCCAAAAATTGTAATTGTCATCATTTACTCTCTCAAGTTGTTTTAAACCTGAATAAGTTTCTTTCTTCTGTTTAAGTTATTTGGAAGAATGTGGGTAAACAAACAGTTGATGTACCCCAGTGATTTCCATAGTAAATTTTTCCCTATGGAAGTCAATGGGGACCAGCAACTGTCTGGTTACCCACATTCTTCAAAATATCTTATTTTTTGTTCAGCACAAGAAATAAATTAATACAGGTTTGGAACAACATTACAGTGAATAAATAATGACAGAATTTTTATTTTGGGGTCAACTATCCCTTTAAGAACAAGCGGCTGCATTTTTATTTTTAGGGCTACTGTCACTTTAAGACCTGTACGCGACATGTCTAATATACACGGAGCATTTGACAAGCAGATTTCTCGCAATTTTCTCGGTTTGCATTGAGTTTAGACATAACCAAATGTTCTTATGTAAACCTTGTGTGTATTTGAGAGTATTAGCGAAATAATACTCGAAAGATAACTTAGTCCAGCAACCAGGCGCTGTTAGACAAGCTTTTAGTTCATCATGTGCGCGTCGGTAGCCTGGTTCTACCAGACTCTCGTACATACATTTCATTTGTACAGGAAGGAAAATGAAATTGAGCGGAAGTGCGTAGGCGGGCGCAGCCAGGCTAGCGCGTCGGGTGTTCGCGCTCAGAACAGCGTATCAGCAGTGAATGACATGTTTAACCGGCAAGGCTTTTAAAGCACATGCAAATTAACTTTTGTGAACTCGCTGAACTGATGTAGCCGTTCCTCTGTGTTAATATTGCGAGTATTTGTCGCGTTGTACACTAATGCTGTTGAGACGGAGGTGTCAGGACTGCAACTGACTGAATGCACGATATACATATTTCTACAAAAGCAGTCAGCAGCTTGCTTGGAGCAAGGATCATAGCGCAAATTTGAAATATATTGATATATCGCCCAGCCCTGGTGACCTAACTGTGATGATGTTCTTGTCAACTGACAACGATACCAGCGCGAGAGCGACTGAGATACGAAATTGAGCATGTGAACAAGCTGAACCAATCAGACATTCTCTGGCTGAACGCAAATACGTCCTTGTTGATACTTTGAAAGGAACTTTCTGTACGCACGTCAGCCAGTTATGGGTTATGTCCTCATATTCTCCCCTTTTCACTCCGGCTGCCGACACCCGTCCCCCTCTTTTTTTTTTTTTTTTTTTTTTTTACAGATCTGCATGATTCACGTAGGTCACATTTTCAGGTCGGAAAATCCGGAATTCCGGATTAATCCGGAAAAATCACATCCCTGATATATTGTTTTATTTTTGCCATTTTGGCCTTTCATTAAGGATAGGACAGGAAGTGAGGTGAGTAAAAAATGAGTAAAAAATATATGCTCAGTAATACTTTTGGCTTATTCCTACAAATTGCTCTTTGTCTTCAATAACAAATGTACATTAAGGGGTTAGTTCCCTCAAAAATGAAAATTATGTCATTAAAAACTACGACTTTATTAAACATTGTATTCTCTTCCGGTTCTGTTGTCAATCCGCTTCTGTGACGCTGATGACGTAAGATGCTGCTGACGTGTAATCCGGTGTGTCAGGCTGTGAATGTGAAGACAGTCTTACGGGTTTGGGACGACATGAAGGTGAGTCATAATGACATTATTTTCATTTTTGGGTGAACTAAATCTTTAATAACAAATAATACTTAGCTATACTTTGTAAAAAATGCTATTGTTGTATACTATAATGTATTTAGAAAGTATACTTTCGATGCATTGTTATAATGATAATTTCCAGCACATAGTTAAAATATGCCTAAAATATATTTTAATAAAGTGCAAATATTGACACTTTTAAAAAACAAACTGAATTTTCACTTCAAGAATATTTTTCTAAAATATATGGTACTTCAAAGTGTCTTAAAAGTTGTATTGTGAAAATAGGTAAAAGTATGATGCTAAAATACTTTAAATATATTTAAAGATAAATGTTAGTATATTTGCAATGCACTATTGAAAAAAGTGAATATATTTCAAATACAATACAGTATTTTTTTATTTTAACTAGGGATACGTTATTTATAATAGGGATTACATCTACTACATCTTTTATATGTTAGAGTCTAGACATTCAACAGCTAGGTGTCGTTTCTGTGTCCAAACACTCTATCAGATCCCAAGAGCAAACCGCAAAATTTTGCTAATATAAACTCATGGTGTGCTGTGATAGCACCAAAAAAAAAAAATCATAATCCTAACCTTAATCTCCATACCGAAATCTCATATGGCCAGCGATTCATCTTTATGAATCATTAAAATATTGGTGTTCAGGACACTGTGAGCCCAGAGACTGTATTGTACACCTAGTGTTTTTAAAAGCTTAGCTGAAACCAGTAGAGACTTGGACCCGAAAACTGTATTTCTTATGTCATGACTTAACAAGTCATGACATAAGAATTGTTACCAATGTTGACACAATCTTTCAATTATACCCGATTTGTACCTGATATTGAGCACAAAACACTCCCACTCCACAGTTTAGCACCACAGGTGCTATTTTATTTTTATTTTTTAATCAGCGCTCATGTGCAGGCTGGGCCGTATGTGATTAAAGTTATCTGTATTTTATTACATTTGCCTCAGCTGTGCCAACAGACACACCACAACCTTGTGCAACAGGTTCAAAATTGCATATCGAAGACTGACAGCAACAAAAACAAGGGCATTGCAATGGCCAATGAATCAAATCAGGCGTCACTGGCGCTGGATAATATCCCAATGACGCCCTTTAAAGATGACTGCAGGCAAACAAAAAAAAATTTTTGGCAACATGTACTAGATTGTTATTATGAGAAACTGTGTGAAAGAGTAGATACAGATGAATGCTGTTATTATAAGCAGCCACATAAATCAACTTGCTTACATGCTTGTGTCACTGACCACTGAAGTCTGCATTTTGTCTGCACACAGTTGCAGTCTGCATTTTGAAGTTAAAATGATATTTAACAAAAAGGAAAAGAAAAGCAAGCCATCAGTAGTGACAAGTAGTTAAAATATGTACAAACTCATAATGTAATTTATTATTTTGACACCCAGATCCATTTAAGCATATTTGTCATCTTTGCTGTATCAGTACTTGATACTACAGTACTTACACCACTGCAGCCTTTCATGAGCAAACAATGAAGCATCTACCATGCCTGGAATACTAATTTCAATGCCAGCAATCAACCTCATGGAACAGGCTGCATCATTTAGCATTCAAATATATGCTAAATTATACAGTGGCTCAAAAATTGATGGTAATATAAACACAAACGTTTATGCTTAAAGGGTTATAGCCAACTATATAAATACATTTAAAAAAATGATGTGATGTTCCCTTCTTGAAACAGACCAATTCTGGTACATTTTATTCTGGAAAATATTTATATATCTTTATATATCCATATCCTGCCATGCTGCTTGTTTAAGGTAAATTTAATGTACAAAATGGCAGCATTTCTCATAAAATACTCGTACTTTTGCAGAGAAACGACACCTTGGAGTGCATTCTGCGACTATATTTTGTGCAGTTCAATTTTATCCTTCAGGAGATACTTGAAACAGATGTCAAATTTTGCCCTGAGTATTTGGGTGGTGGCCTGAAAAATGCATCCCATCACTGAGATTCCACATTGAAATCTCTGCATGGCCTGTGATGGACAGATCAAAGCAAGTATATGTCATTATACGTGGAGCATTCCATAGCTGCTGTGAGGGATCGCAACATGTTGAGGACCTCTGCACTGCAGTGAACTGGTAGAAAAAGGAAAGAATTATAAAAGGCCTCAAGAGCTGTTACCCTGTCCTTGTTAGTGTCAAAACAGCCCCAAGACAGCATTAACCTCTTACCCCGTTTCAGTCATTCCATACTGACATTTTCGGAATTGGTGGAACATTCCTTTAAATACAAGCGTTCGCGCAATATGCAATATTAGTTTAAGAAATGTAAGATGTTCATTTCAACGCACAGGACTGTCTTGGGAAAGAAAGTGAGACAGGGCCCTTGTATTGAGGTATATGTGTATATTTTCTAAAATCGACAACATCCTTGCTAGGAATGTGAGAAATGCACTGTTTATGAAACAGGATCAGTAAGGAGGTGCACAGTCAGACTTTCTGTGAAACGCCTCAGAATTGGGGCAGACGGATAGGATGTTTGAAAGAAGGATAACTGCATGCAGTTCATAGTATTCACAGCAGGCATGTCTTTTAGTGCCACAATGTATCCAACACGAATAGTAGCAGAGTGAGCTCTAGGGAGGGTGTATCCTCTCTGGTTATTGAGAAACAGTCAGGCAGACAGCGCATGACGTTACCCGCCATGAGAAAAGCTGTTAAAAAAATGCTTGAGGATGTCTAGGGGAGTGCTAAAGCCTACAATTGCTCCCCAAAATTCCTAGAGCTCTTGCTCAGTGTTGACCGCCTGTCAAAATTCTGATCATTTTTTCCACAGGCTTTCTTATGGACCGCAACTGACCTCTTACCTATCTTTATAGATGGGGAGCTTGAGGAGATCAGGAATGGATCAAAACAGCCCTAGTTAGGAAAATATCTGCATTTGACACGTTTGTATATGTTTCTATATTACTCTGTTCTATACTGGTCTGTTGTGACGTGCTCCAGTTTGAGATTGCTGTTGATGTATTATCATTTGGTATTATACAACACTTTCGGAAAAACTATGTTCCAGTTTAAACTAAAAGAGACTTAATATCATATGGAAATGTGTTGACCAAGCTCGATACTTTGCAAATTCACCCTTTTGACCTGTGAATAGAAGTGAGTCACAACTTACTGCAGAGAACAGCCACTGGTGAAAAAAAAAAAATGGCTGCACAGAATTTTCATAATTTTTTTCAAGCTAATATTATCCATGGTATCTAAACATTTTCTAAGTTACGTTTCGTACCTCTGCAGTACAAACCATTTAAGAACCCCTTTAACGTCACCAAATCCGAAATGTCTCCCACTTACACCATACTGAAATTCCTTTATTTGGAAATATGCAGTCTTTTCTAGGCTATTTAGTATCAATGTGGATTATACCACTAGTGGAGTAGTCTGATAGTTAAGATCTAGTCTAGTGATTGAAAGTTGTCTCTGCTGCAAGTCTCTTCTGAGACCTTCACCTGTTTAGAGTAATTAAAAAGTGTCAGGCTCAAAACTAGCAAGTTGCCACCCATCCCACTTCTAGCAAGAAACTTCTCCAGGGGATTGTACTTTTAACAAATGTATGTAAGACACTTTTGGCATCTATGGCAAGCCATTTTATTCCTTAAAACTATCAATCAGTAGTACATTTAAAGGCGGAGTACACTATTGGTATAGAAGAAAACAAAACTAGCACTTAATGAATAAAAGAGAAATAGGTAGGAGCACCAATTGTAATAGGCTACATAGTCTGAAGTGAACACTATCACTTAATTTCAGAACCTCATGCAATTCAATGCCAAAAACGTGCAACTTGTTACATGGTTATTGCATAATGAGTAAGTAGGCTAGTGACTAATTAAATAAATACTACTAGTATCAGTAAGCGTTAAGATAAAAAAAAAATACTTGTAGCTAGTGAAAAAGTGTAGGCTAGATATTCATTATTCTTGAGGAATAAATGTTAAGACGGCTTGCGTACAGCATTTAGTTAGAAGTGAACGAGTACCTTCGCTCCCGTAGATGGACGTGATGATCCCGTCGGTGTCTACTCTCTCCTCGTCCGAGTTCAACACAGCGAGATCTGTGACAATGTTGTACTCTGAAAGCACTGTAAAAACACCCTCCATCGTAAAGTAACAGTTTCTCTCCTCTTTATCATCTTCGTAAATCAAATGTACCGTTCTCCAAGTGAACTTGTTGGATATCGCCTGAAACGTCTCAGCCATTTTCAGGTAATTTGGTGCGATTCGTGTGAGATGCGAGAACTCCCTGCTTTTCTCCCTGAAGCCGGTAGCCAGAGCACCTGCTGAGATCACCGGGATGTTCCAGTGGCCTGCAACTCTCGTCACCGGCGCGGCGGCGTAGTCGCACACCGGACCGAGGACCAAGTCGGGACGCTCTTCTCTCTGCTTGTCCACGAGCGCGAAGAGAGCCTCCTCCCCGCACCCGGAGTTCTCATAGCGCACATTGAATTTCAAGCCTGCAAACATTTCTGATCTCTCGAGGGTTTTTCTCGCGTACTCAATAGCAGGAGAAACTCTCTGGGTAGAGAACAAGTATGTGTTGTTGCGAGGCAACACGACCATCACGTCGATGTTGTCATTCAGTGCACTTGTCCTGCCAAGCATCATGAGTACTACCCAAATGGACAGACATAGTGATATTAAACATGACATCTTTGACACCAATGAACGAATATTATTTTTTTCTTTTTTGCAAAGAGCCTACGCTTTTTAAGTTTTTTTTTTTTTTTTTTTTGCCAAGTAGATTGCTATATAAATTAAGATGTATCCTTAATTGAACTTAAGTATGGCAAAGTCCCACTCTCTCTGTTTATAAGTGAGTTATGTCTCTTCTGCAAGTCTCTCCAGAGCCCCTCTTTCTTCCCCTGTTTGGAGTCTTCTTTGAGTCTCTGACTAACTCTCCGCTTGCCTGTGTAATTACTCTTGTTAGGATGTGTGAAGTGTGCGGCTCGGCTGGTCACCACACATGCTGCAGTCTAGCAGGAATTTTCAAGCATCCCTTCATTATTATTCCTGCGTCATCGCTGTGCAGCCCGCCCTCTCCGTCTTAAAGCTACAGTGCCGCAATTCATGACAGCCCACAACTTCCGTCTGGATTAAATGATCAAGGTATGCAGTGTTCGTACATTACAATTTCTTTATAGGCCTATATATGAGTTCAGACGCAAAAGCCTCTAAGTGCCATTTGAAATTTTCTTCTAGAATGATAATTTTTATGTGATTTCATAATTTTCAGTGATTTCACTTAAATGGCAATGATAATCACCTATTAATTGTTATTTAAGTGAAATTACTGAACTTAAATATACAAGTTTGATAAAAATCATCATTAAAGAAGAAAATTTCAAATGGCATTTAGAGGCAATTGCATCTGAACTCTTATATATATATATAATATACATTTATATAAATATATATATATATATATATATATATATATATATATATATATATTATACATTTATATTATATATAAAGATATGTCAGTGCAAGTTGTTTTCAGTTAAAACTCTTCAATACGGCATTTTATTAGGCTTATACCTGGTCTGTGAAGCAGGGGAATAAGTTTTAATAATAATTGATGGACTCCCCTTTTTAGTCCCAGTTAGAACTCTAACAGTAGCAGTGTGCACCAGTTATAATCAATCAAGTGCTTATTGCGGTAGCCTGCATAAAGTAATCTAGTAATTACTGTTGTATTATAGTGCAATGACATAAATCCAAAATCATACTTCATTAAGGATGCAACATGTCTGAGCTGAAGCGGTAGTCAGCAAACTTCTGACCAAAAGAGATTTACAAACTAATTTAAAGAATTTAAATCATGAAGTCATTAAATAAACATTAAATCCTCAATCAATAATATTCTTATCTCATGTTTTATATGACATGTCAGATTTTTGATAGCCTCTATGTCTGGACTGGTTAAGCACTATTATAGTGACATCTAGTGGTAGAATTAGAGCAACACATCACAAATTTAACTAAATAATACGCAGGTTTTTGAAAATGGATGGGTTAGGAATGAAATATCAGGCTATATATAGCATAATGTATACTTATATTATACTATGTATAATATTTCTCTGTATAACCTTATTTGTTTAATACTTGGTGTAATGCAACAAAAGTATAAATGTAATGGTAATACAGTACTCAGAGAAAGAGCAAACGTATTTCAGAATAAGAAGGCCTTATAGCAGGACAGATTTAGCGGCAGCTTAAACATGACTCAGCCAAACTATCCAGATGAAATAATTCTTATTCACGTCACTGCTAAATTGTGCGCTAAGTCTGTGGCTTCAGTCAACGAGACTGTTCTGAATCCCAGCTCCTATGATTGCCCCCATAGGTATTACATTTTGGCTGAATAGACCAAATGGATATAAAGATAAGAGCAACTAAAAGATCCATTCAGAGAACTGCAGTGAAGTACGTCCCTGTAATTAGCTAATGGCCAAAGTACAACGACAGTCTTGGCAGACCTAGTACTCTTACATAAATAAGACTCCGTTTCCTGAGATGCAATATGCTGAGAGTGTCTTTTATTCTGTGGTCCTGGGTGTAGTTCTCCCATGGGATTGCTATGGTTACTGAATCACAAAATTGTTCCAAAAATGCTCCATAGCCATTAAAACTTTTATGTTTGTTCTATATTTTTGCAATGACATGCTGCTTGTGCAAGTCAGGTTGTCATTCTAAAGTCTTATTTTTATCTCTTTTGTCCCTAAGAAAATGTATTAATTTTTCTGTAATTCTTGGAAAAGACCCATGCTTGTTTTGAGTTTTGATAATCTAATCGGTGAGTTTATGACTCTCTTAAATGTATTAAAGTGCTCACGTAATTGAAGCCATCTGTCAGTGCGAGTAAAAGGACTGTGTTCTGCATTAATCCTGATTATGCTAGATTAATGTGTCCAGCTCAAGGCCAGCAAAGTCATGGTTTCCAACAGCCAACGTATGTCATGCATGAAGTGCCACCTCATTCCTCGCTTTCTAGAGGTAACTGTAAACTTTGAGTGGATAGGTTGCTGTTTTTCTCACACTTCCTTTTAATTTGTTAATGTTTTTGAACCATGTGGCAACAGCAAACTTCATTTGCTTCCTTAATTTGCAGTGGTGTAAAAACTTGTTAGTGACTTGCTTTCTATATAAAGCATCTTATTGAACGTTGAAAGTCTTCAACTGCTAGGCTACTTTATTTTAGACAAAAAGAACCTGAATAAATAAAACATTATTGAAAAGTATTTCAACGTAAAAAAATAATTTACTTTGACTCTCACCATTAGTTAATTTGAAAGCAAACACTCAGAAAGTTCATTATGACACTATCAAAGAAAAAAACAAAACATTTAAAACGTCTAAAGAAAATGTAAAGTCATAACTACAAATCCATAATCAAGATGATAACTAAAGATGTGTTTTTGAGACACCTACTGGCTGTTTCGCTCAAAGGCATCCAAAGAAACATCTCGGTTACGTATGTAACACCTCGTTCCCTGAGTAGGGAACGGAGATGTTATGTCGAAATGATGACGAAATGGGGGTTTCGCTTAGAAGCCAATCACCTTCGAGTGTTAAAAAACGAGCCAATGGCAAAGAAATGCCATGGGTCTATGGAATTTGCATAGTGTACCTCTGCCCAACCCCATATAAGGAAGAACGCTGGCAGAATGCAGACATGTTTCCCTGCTGAGGAGCCAAGACTGAGTTCTAGTGGAACAGCGGAAGTGGCAGGTGGACGGAACGTCTCCGTTCCCTGCTCAGGGAACGAGGGTTACATAACCGAGACATTCCCTTTCGTAGTCAGTTCAAGTTACATCTAAATGACGATGAAATGGGGGTACCAGTCTAAACACGCCACCTCTCGGCTGTCTTCGAGTGGCCTGCATAAGTGAGTCGTGAGACTGGCATGGACGAAGGACTCCCACTTAAAAGAGTGATGAAATGAGAAATCAAATTTTCCTTGAGCTTTTGACATCTAAGAGGTCATCATATTATAAGAATATCCTGTAAGTTTCAGAACTGAAAACGTCCTTGTTAGTCCAATAAAAGCTTTTATTGACACCAGGCTCAGCAAACGACTTGTTTTTCAAAGTGGGGAACTATGACGACAAAGAGGACAAAACACCACCCCCGCAAAAGAAGAAGATCAACGCGGTCAGTTTAGCCTCGCCCACCAATTCGTGCATTCACGCATAGCTAAATAACATAGATCCCTACCTTGTGACGACAAACCGGATCGAGCTACCGAGCAATACAGAATATTGTGCAGTGCCTGGTTGTGGAAGAAGTCAGTCGCTGCATATGCTTCCTCTGGATTCCAATAGACCCTTTTACTGTTTGTACACAATGATGACGTGGCTATGTAGGCGCGCATATTGGCAACGGAAGTATGGCAAGAATCTAGCCTGGATGCCAGCCCGAACTCCGACCACAACATTTTTTGGTCGGGAAGTTCGGTCTGGACTCGATCCATTTAGGAGTAATTATGATCAGACAAGAAACGTTCGGGCCAATCAAATTGCCAGGGCGGGATTTATGATGATGGACAGGTGATCTGCACGGACGTTATCATCACGTTATCATGGGCGCTTAACTGGTTTCCCTGGAGAGATGACTGCAGCTGGAGAATTGAGATGTACAGATTCCGCTGTCGCGTCTGTTGTGAAATAAATCGACAGCGCATTCATTTTAATAGACAAACAGAGAACTGCAATCAAGGCATTTGTCGATCAGAAAGATATTTTTGCCGTCCTTCCCACATGATTTGGCAAAAGTGTAACTTATCAGCTGGCTCTGACGGTCGCTAAGATGGGAGCGTAATGAATTTAATAATTTATCCTTGTCCTTACATTTTATGTTGTTATTGATTGCTGTGTTGATGCACTTTTAAAGTTATATTTGTAATTCTATATGCCTTATTCACGGCAGCGCCATCTTTGATTGTTAATGAGAATGAAAGCGAGGCTGTGAGGGATAGACTTGCATCTCTACAATGGGCTGTACTGTTATTTAATGTGTTTTCGGATTGTTCTGTTCATGAAACACTGGAAAAATATCTTTCCAAGAAATAGTTGACAAAAAACTCCCGACAATGTAAGCTGTGGAAAATTGTAAGTAATCGCCGCTTTATTCAGCTTTTTACAGCGGATGCCATTGGAAACACAATAAGTCTATTCCTCACAACTTCACTTTCATACCTGTCATGGAGCTGCTCTGAATAAGGTCTATAGTACTTTAATAGTAATTACTATGTTGCTTGCATACATTGAAATTAAACTACTAATAACAATTACAAATGAAGTTGAAAAGCACTGTGAATGTAGAAGCGAGCATTTTTTTATTATGTCCTCGCTCCAATCAACACGTTTAATCACCTGCAGACACAGGCGCCGCCGGTTGTTCTGAAACGTCCGTGATCCTGTCGGAATCATCAGCCCATTCTCACTCCCAAGGCGTCACCTAACTGACGCCTTGGGAAGCATTTGGACATGCTTCAATATCTGACGCTTTAGGCGCCCTTTAGCGTCAGTTAGATGACGCCCTAGGATCGCGTGTACCCCACCCCCACCCCACACCTAAACCTAACCGCGTCCTCTAACTGACGCTTTCCTTTAGCGTCAGTTAGATGACGCCGTAGGATCGCGTCATGTAAGTGACGCTAAAGGGCACCTAAAACGTCAAATATTGAAGCATGGTCAAAGGTGACGCCTTGGGGTGAGAATGCGTTGGAATCCTATAGACCATTTTGCAAGATGTAAACAGTGCTTCTGGACCAGTTTTGTTTACATCTTGCAAAATGGTCTATAACAATATCGATTAGTGCAACCATAAATGCAACAACCAGACATTTTGATGCTGCAACCACTTTGATAAACTTTCAGAGTTGCTAACATGACAGAGCCAGCGGGAAACAATACCACTTCCGTTGCCAAAATGCGCAACTATTTGATCACGTGGGCTGTAAAAGGGTCTATAGGACTGCATGGATACACTTTATTTTTAATGAGGTTTCAGCTGATAAGGTAAAACATTGTCCATCTGTTCGCTTCATTTCACTGTGGATTGTTTTGTAAACAAGACTGGATTTGCAGACCGATTAAGAGTAAAGAACGGTGCTGTGCCGTCTATATTGGATCTGACAGGAATGGTGCAACACACAGACTCTGGGTCGAACATGTATGGGCGAATCATTCCGGTTGCCATTTTAAAACAGTGGACTTTTTCAAAACAATTTCCCCCAAGTGCACTGACGGGTGAGTTGAAACTCATTATAGTCAGCCCATTCTCACTCCCAAGGCGTCACCTAACTGACGCCTTGGGAAGCATTTGGACATGCTTCAATATCTGACGCTTTAGGCTCCCTTTAGCGGCAGTTAGATGACGCCCTAGGATCGCGTGTACCCCACCCCCACCCCACACCTAAACCTAACCGCGTCCTCTAACAGACGCTTTCCTTTAGCGTCAGTTAGATGACGCCCTAGGATCGCGTGTACCCTACCCCCACCCCACACCTAAACCTAACCGCGTCCTCTAACAGACGCTTTCCTTTAGCGTCAGTTAGATGACGCCGTAGGATCGCGTCATGTAAGTGACGCTAAAGGGCGCCTAAAACGTCAAATATTGAAGCATGGTCACAGGTGACGCCTTGGGGTGAGAATGCATTGTTATAGTATACAAAATTGTTATCCACTCACAGCAGTGGGCGTTTACTTCCAAGTCTTCAGTGCGAGACGCCCATAAAAACCTAGCGTTTTTCAGCTAGGCTCAAAACTAGGGTAGAAAATATCCTATTACTTATTCATTTTGATGTTTTTGAATTTTGTTGTTTCATTTGGTTCATTTGCTGCTATAGGAGAGGAAGAATTTTGCAAACTCGTTAATTCATCTAAATCAACAACTTATATGTTAGACCCTATAACGACTAAACTACTGAAAGAGATGCTTCCAGAGGTCATGGATCCTCTTCTTAACATCATTAATTCATCTTTGCCGCAAGGATACGTACTAAAAACCTTTAAGCTAGCTATGATAAAACCGCTTGTTAAAAAACACAACTTGATCCTAGAGAATTAGTTAATTACAGGCCAATCTCGAATCTGCCTTTTCTGTCAAAGATACTGGAAAAAGCAGTATCCTCACAACTGTGTTCCTTTCTTGAAAGAAATGATATCTGCGAGGATTTTCAGTCAGGATTTAGACCACATCATAGTACCGAGACAGCTCTCATTAGAGTCACAAATGATCTGCTCTTATCATCCGATCATGGTTTTATCTCCCTATCTGACCGTTATCAGTTTGGAGCAGTAAATGAAGAGATGTCTTATCGATCACAAGTTCAGTATGGCGTACCACAAGGCTCAGTAGGAGGACCGCTGCTATTCACTCTGCACATGCTACCATTAGGAGATATCATTAGGAAACATGGAATTAGCTTTCACTGTTATGCTGATGATACCCAGCTGTATATTTCTTCAAAACCTATCGAAACTTACCAACTCACAAAATTAACAGAATGCACATAGCTGATATAAAAAATTGGATGACTAGTAATTTCCTACTAAATTCTGAAAAAACAGAGATTCTAATTATTGGGCAAAAAACTTCCACATGTAACAGTCTAGAATATTCTCTAACATTTTGAAAGTCATGTGCCTAGTAGATTTGAAATTTGAAAGTTTTGAAAGATTTCCAGATTAAAGTGGTTCGTGGTTCGACTTGTCGTGACTGTTTTCCCAAGATGGCTCCTGTCTGTACACACAAAGTGCACTGTCTTTATAAAGTATCTTCTTATTAAACTGTCTGTACACTTACAAAGTTCTCAATGCTTCGTTTTGCTTCGTTTTCCCTCATTATGTTACTGTGTTAGTGTGGGGCTATTTTGAGCCTTGTTAGTGGTATAAACTAGGGATTTCTTTTTACTTAGTAAATACCCCCATTACTAGTGTTATACACTAAACAGTTTTTAGAGAGTTGCAGTAAAGTAAAATATTTTAATAAGTTGAAGAAACAATTTATGATTTGTGCCACGTCACGCACATACACACGAACAGACACACAAACCAACGTGAACAGACTCACACTCTCTCTCTCTCTCTCTCTCTCTCTCACACACACACACACACACACACACACACACACACACACACTGTCTCTCTCTGTCTCCAAATATAGGCTGTCCCATTATTATAATATAATAATTCTATTATAATTATAATAATTCTATATAAACCACTATATATTAATGCATAATTTAATACCCTTTTCACGTGAGAAAAAGAATGAATAGGCTATGTGTACAGTATGAATGGGATATATTTGGGTCTTTTTCCAAACTTTCCCCTAATGGGATTCTTTGGGGCTTTACTTACTTAGGACATATTGATGATACAAAATCAGTTGAGTTTGCTTCTGTTGCAATTTGTTCAACCTTTTTTCATAAAATGACTATACTAATACCCTCTCACACACACACACACACACACAGAACCCAGCCACCAAATAAACCGAACGCAGCCACCTGTAAAAACAATTGCAAAGAAGCTTTTCAACGTGTTTGCATCAGTAATTTCCAAAAATTAAATTCAGACAACATTAAGTCTTTACCTTTTTATTGTATGTGGATGTGGGAGGGGGAAAATGTCGAGACTAAAGAAATGTAGCCTACTTAACAGTTATGCTTGATTTTCTTTAACAAAATTAGATTTTCACAAAAGTCAAACCAAGATCAGATAGTGTAGAATTTGTTCAGATAAAAATATGTTGTACCTTTATTATGTTCGTCTTTTGAGAATTTCTGAACCTGCTTTACATTTTTTGACATTTTGAGCCATAGACAAAATGCATGAAAATGATTCCTTTGCATGCACATTCATGACATAACTTGTGAATATATTCATGATTTTGTTGTCATGATGAATGTAATAAGTGATTCAGCTACACTGCTGTAATTTTGCTTCTATTTTTTCCTCTCAATCACACCATTGTGCTGTTAAGCCAGCCAATGTATTAGTGTTATTGAATTCAGTTGCAACAGTATCTTAGAGCTGATGCAAAGCACACACACTTTCATTTTTTCATTAGCTAAAGTGTTTCCGAGGTTGTGAGTGCCATGAAAAATAATCTGACATCAAGTTTTATGCAAGTCATTTTATAGCTGGAATTGGATCATGAAAAATGTCATGATAATAAATAGTATTAATGGCATTGTGGAGCACTACATTCATCCTTTTTTTTAAGTTTAGCATTCGTTTCTTACTAAAGTATAAGGAACTCAGTAATGGCTCTTATAGTAAATGATAGTTTTATTTTGATGTATTTACCGATAATGAACAGCAGATGGCGATGTTAAACAATTTTTTCACAACATTAACGGGCATCATTTATGTTCATTTTATGAATTTTAATCAACTTAGAAGTTTATCTCACATTGTTGGAACAGAGCTTATGTTTACATAAACTTGGTAAACCTCAGTTTGATAGTCTAGGTTTTGCATTAGAGAAAGTTAAGTAAAATTAATTGCATTAGATATTTGGCATGTGTCCCAAATACTAATAGAAACGTCTCACTTTTGTTCTAAGATATGCACACATTATAATTGATTGATTCTGTAAAGTGTGTGATTTCAATCCTGTCATTAAGAAATTTCTCTGAGCACAGTTCACTGTGTCAAACATATTAACCATCATTCTAGCCTAATCAGTCAGTTCAAGACCTTATTCTTGCATTAACTTGAATGGATTGTAACCGTAAATGATTATCAATTTTGCTCAACATTTCGAGGGCATAAAGCAACACATGATTCTTGCAGTCATCATTGCAGAGTTATTGGGGTCAAAAGATAATAGGATATTTCATCATAATCAGAGAGCAGTGGGGTCATGGGAGAAATTACCTGCTGTTCAGTGCTATCTGGACTTACTCAGACATCAAATGTATGACAGTCAAACATTGTTAATCTCTCTCTCTCTCTCTCTCTCTCTCTCTCTCTCTCTCTGTCTCTCTCTCTCTCTCTCTCTCTCTTACAGCCATGATTCAGAGGATGCTGCAAAGGCTTTGGTTTCATTACCACAAAATTGTTTAAACCTCAAAAGTGTGGTAATGACTAATGTAGGCCTACTTTTCTGAAATTATATGGAATTCAATTGTAAGTCTGTTTATCGGTTCATATAATTACAAATCTTGGATAATTGCAGGGCGAATGGCAATTATATGTTCTGCAGTCAGAAGGGTGCATTTACAGAAGACTAACACTCGATATTTATCAGCACCATTGAAGTCTGTCTAGATGCTGGTGTAATGCAACCGATTGACTTTTATTCTGTATGATGAATACACTTTGGCTGCATTTTACATTAATGATAAAACAGTTGCATCTAATTCACTGCCTGAAGTGCACATTTTTAAAATCTGGGATTTTAGTATATTCAGTGACCTCTTATGTCATTGCCTTGTTAATAATAGGCTAGATGTAGCATATGTGTGTGTAAAATACGTTTAACAAAGGCAGCTACATATCATACAAATAAACATTTTCAACAAACTTGAAGTGTTTGACCAATTTCCAACAACAGTCTTCCGCTACTCTTGTCCACAAACACATAGCCTAAATAGTAGTGTAGAAATGTATGCGCGCATATGTTTTGAAGAACATCTTGTGAGTGAGATCATGCTATAATTATGCTATACTTTATCGTTTGCGTTTCAAAGCTAAAACCATCTTCGACCTTTGATTAGCTCTTTCTACTTATTCTACACTTTCAGCTCTCGAAGTCGGAGCATTCGTGTTAATTATAAACTGTTATAGCGTTCAATTAGTTGCAAATGAAGTTGAAAGTGTGGTATTTGAAGAGAAGCGCGCGCAGGAAGCTGCTCAGCTGTATTTCAGTTGGCTGAGTGCAGACCCTGCCCTGATTGCCTTATATCCATGTCTATTGACGTGTAGAGAGCAGATGGAGGCATAGGGACTGATCTGATCTCTAGTCCTCAGAGGTCATTCTCGCTACAGTTACAGCCACTTGTTGCCAAATCGCTGAGACCGCGAGCGCGTCGCGAAACCGCTTTCATAGAGAGCCATTTCTTTGCTTTCACGACACGGATCTAGATGTTGAGACGGGAATACAACCACTTCTGACTTTGTTTGGGGGGAAAAGGTCACTTTTGAGCAAATTCGTCGCATTTGACGGGAGAAGCATGGTTGACAACACAAGCATAGCAACTAAATCGGCACTGGTAAGCACGCGCTTTTGCTCATCGGGTAGAATGTAGAGTTGTTTACTCGGTACATTAATTTAAATATTGTATTTCGATCTTTAGTGCCCTTATAAACTGTTTATAGATTACAGCATGTTCTGTTACATTACACAGACCTTCGACCTAAGTTAACGTTACTGTACCGTCAATAGCAATAGGCTATACATTGTCATATTTCTGTCATTGAATAGGTCGAGGTTGTTTTTTTGCACATCGCATCAGAAATGTGACATTGATTCATTAATGCTGGCCGTCTAGTTTTATAGTTGATCTTGTTAGTGGAATATTTCCGTTGGAAACCACGTTTCTTCCCTAACCCAGTACGCAAAATTATTTTATACTGATCTGTTGCACTGATTTGATCGATAATGTCATCTGAACAAAAAAAATAAATAAATAAAAATCCCACGAAATTGAAAAGTTGAATTGCTGCATTAAATTAAGTTAAAGCGGTGCCTAACTGTGAGCATTCAGTTTTTCAACTAGCCTACTTTAATTGCTAATGAAGAAAAACTAGTAAAAAAAAGAATATGGGGACAAGTTAAATGGATGGAAACATGGGACATTGATGATAAGACTTTTACAATGTGTATATATATTTTTTTACATAAAAAATAGACCTACAGCGTTTTGCCTTTTTAGGCTATAGCAGGCTAGTAGGCTACAGCTGTTTAGTAAATAACTATTTCAACCAGTATTATATGCAAATGACTTTCAACTAAAGTTTCCACATACTTTTAAATCAATTTTGACATATATTTTCTTTACATTGTAAAGAACGTCTGCTAAAACTATAACATGGAAATGTAATTTTCGTGATCATCTGCACATTGTAATTTGGCGCTTCAGGATCTCTAGCTAAACAATTTAAAATACTTTGAGTAAATAAAGTAAAAACAATTTTTTGTAGATTATAGTTTTTGTAACTTTAGTTCTTATATGAAAAACTACAAGAAAATTATACATAATGTTTTTCCATTTTATTTTACCACCTTAAACTGATTGACAGTGTGTGAACTAGCTTACTTAGTTGTTAGGCTATCTGGTCGTTAGGTCTTTTTTGATGATACACGTGAAAATACGTGCTCCAACAAACCTAAAATGTTACTTTTATACTTACTAAAAATGCCAACTAGCCTGCAATTGTATGAAAAATATGTAGCCAACTTAACTCCCCCTCCCCCACCCCCAACAAAATATTTTGGAATCTTTTTGCAGGGGGCTCAAGTCTTAATTAATGGGGGTCTGACTCCACTAAATCCCCACAATTCACGCCACACTTTCAGCTAAATTTTAACATTTGCATTGTATTGCCCACAGCAAGCCGCTTTCTCGTCGGCGAGCACTCTTCCTCTGCTGGTCAGCTCCTCCAGCGCTCACAGTCAGTCGAGTGGCGGCGGCGGCGGGATGAAGCTGGAGGCGGTCATGGAGAACCTGCAGCGACAGCAGGCGGCTCGACTTGCCCTGGAGGAGAAGATCCGCCAAGCCGAAAAAGAAAAAGACATCAGGTCTATGGTGGAGTCGCAGATTCATCAACAAGCTCTGGCTTTCCGCCACTATCAAGCAGCTGTCAGGGGAGCGTTCGCTGCGGGAGCTCCGAACTCGAGCTCTGGCCACCCAAATGAGCGCACAGCCAACTCCGACATCAATGATGATGATGATGAAGATGATGATGATGCTGACCTAGACTTGGACCGCGGCATGGATGACGAAGAGCGCGACTTGGATGAAGATGACAGTATGAACGAGGGTGGAGGGGATGAAGATTTGGAAGGACCCCTAGTTCACTACCCATCGCGCCATGCTGTTTATCCCGGTGCGGGGCAGTCTCCAAAAAGTACTCCGATACATCTATCCAGAATCCAGCCTCCCTATCCAGGTCCAGGACAGGCTGAATCACCGAGTGGTTTGGCACCACAATCACAGCAGCACGAATGGACTTACGAGGAGCAGTTCAAACAGGTATGTCCATTAGTGAGATTCTAGATGCACTTTAATAACCATTGAATGTGCACTCCGGTGAACCGAATGGGGATTACTAACGTGCAAAGTTTAAAAGCATGAAGTGAAATTGGGATTAGTCCTGTGTGAAACCACTTGCTGAAGTCCCAGCATATTTCATAACAGCTAGTCTGCATGCATGTACACACACACACACAAAAAAAAAGATTTTTCCAGAGGAAACGACATGGCAGTTCTTGAACTTTAATGCTTGATCTTGATGCAAACTATACGGCCCAGACTCTTGATCCATGCATTGACATTGACGTGCATTTTGCTTTAGCATAATTACCAGAGACAAAGAGCCTGCACTCTACATTTTTCCCACTTATGAAGATTAATCAACTTACTGCGGTAATAGGTTTAGTACATTATACTTTTTGGACTACTTTGGATTTGGAAAGATGAATTGCCTAAATACTTGCTTGAAATATTTAAATAATTACCATTTCATAATTTAGGTCTTAATGTGTTTTTGCAGAGTACATAAAAGAACAAATGTGTTATTGTTGTTGTTGTTAGAGTCTTTGCTCTTGATGTGTATGAGTACAAAATACTAGTGTGGCTTCAATTAGTTTTGATTGTTTTAAAACAGATTTTTGAATTGCAGCTGGATGTTTTAGTTATTCAAAGTCAGCTAGAACCACTGTAAATTCAGGATTGTGTGAGAATGTTTGAGTTATGCTGCAGCAGTTTAGTTCCACTGTATTCTCAGGGGATAATTTAGAGTGATACACTGAGAGTGAGGCTCTTAAGCAAACACAGATCTATACGGAACGAGCCTGGATGGACTTGTCATTCCTTATTTATGATAGATCATTCAGAGACCTGGCCAAATGAGACATGCACATTAGCGGCTGCATTAGTGTAAGCACTGGTTTAACGTAGGGGATAGAATGCAGTTTGGATAAAGACATCTGCTTTGATTGACATTGATGAAATTGAGGAAAATTGTCCATCAAAAGTATCTTACACAAATTCAACAGAGGAAATTTAAACTGCAGTTGTCATTATACTGTAAATAGATAGTTTGGTTTTAATTCATATTAATTTATATTATAGTAATTAATTTATCATGTAAGATTAGTACCAACCAACCATAATCTTTTCTTTAAGAAAAGAATCTACTGAGGACAGTGTTACATAACAATTAATGTTGTTTTGCAGAAGTCGCAGAACATGCATTTTGTAATCGCTATTTGGACAAATCAAGTGAAATGCAGAAACAATGAAAGGATGCCGATGGCATTTGGCAGACTGACTGGAGCCAGTGTACTGCCTGTTTTCAACACTTAAAAAAATGTCGAAATGCTATAAATGCCTTCTTGAAATAAGAATGGCTGTTTTGAGGAATGTAAAAATAGACTGAGACATTAAACATGTGTGACCAAATTCCTGGTGTCTGTATTTACGAAAGTAATGCAAACGATAAATATAGACCATGCTTATAGCTCTGAAAGAACTTTCAAAGTCAGCTCAAATTGTTCTGTACAATATTTCTTTGTTAAAACTAAACCCAAAGATCTAAAAAAAACTCAATTATGAAAAAAAAAAGCTATATGCGTAACATTGTTTGCACTTTGTCATTAATTAATTTCTCTTTCAGTTAACTATAAGATGGATGTGTGTTGCAGTTCTATTTTCACTGATATTAAAAATGAGTCATTCAACAAAGGAACACAGAATAGATGGACCAGACAGGGAAGGATCGGAAGAGACCAAGTTAGACCGGTTGCTATTTTATTGGCCGTTTATTGTCAAAAAACAGTGGGGGAGTGGGGTGGATGGCAAGTAGTTGCATAGAGTTTTGGCAGGAATGCAGGAAACTAGACCTGATGGCATTCCAACCTGGCTCCCTCCCAATAACGCTGGGATATCCCTCTCAGGCTGCGTATGGGTCGGCTTGAAGCCAAGCCATTACGAAATAGGAACAAACTGCATACATCATCACAGTCTAGCCAGACAAACATTTGTGTGTGTGTGTCCACAAAGTGAATCACATTCTGTTGTACACGTAAATATTTATTGCATTTAATTTGATTGATTTAGTGTTTGTTAGATGCATGCACATGCATTTTCTTTGCTTTGCACAAATGGTATTACTTTCTGTAGCACTGTGTTTTCTGAAACGGATTTTTTTTAACCTAAAATCTTTAATAATATTCCAAAAATCTTAACTGTCACTTCCTCGCTGCATAAAAGTATTAATTTCTTTGAAAAAACCACACAGACATCAGACTTCCAAACGATAGTATATGTCTTATCAGACTGGCTCCACTTCAGAGTAAATATGCTTTATCAGCAGGTTCTATATCTCAACCTATTTGAAGCACATATCAAATGCTCACTAAAGGTACAGAGTGTACTTTTTCCCCTCTGCAAATATCACTCTTTTGATTACTCAGTCCGACCTCCACTTTGGTTTCGGGGCGTATGTTTGATCCCCTCTCACCCTACCCCCTGTCTCTCTGCCATGTTTTGCAAACATGAGAAAAACTCACATAATGGCTTTTTCCCATAACAAGGATTTTACAGGACCATAGAGGGGGCTGGGCAGGGCTGAACGGGGTGGAGGAAACCCAGCAGTGGTGTTTGATTTCACTATCTGCTAGTGGAAAAGGAGCTTTCTCTTTCCTTCTTCAGTCTGCTTGAGTTAAATTAGTCTAATGGATTTTTTGTGTTATATATATATATATATATATATATATATATATGTTTGACTCAGAGGATATTTGCACTCTCTAGTCTAAACTCTGAAATCTGTTTGTTCTAAGGCTCAGAAGAGACACATCAACTGTAATGGTTTGAAACCTGTGTAAATTCAAAATAATCTGTTAGCATTTTATAATTGCAGTTCCAAGCAGATTATCGAGTATCGCGGCAGCCAGCTGTGACCTAATTTACTCAAACACTCACAATTAAGCAAAACATCTCTTGGAGAAAATAGGAAATGAGGCAATTGTGAAATCATTGAAAGGAAGACAACGTTCCCCCCTAGCCAGGAAGCCGAAATAGTCTTTGTGGTTAAACAAACTTTGTCGGTGGGCAGGGGTTTAAAGATATGCACCTCTTTGTTTGGCTGGATACTTTTGGGAAGAGGAAAAAAATACTTGCTTGTGGAAGTGAGAGACAGAGGCTATACAGTATGTGCCCAAAACAGCCTTAACCCATGAGCCTCGGCGGATAGTCTGCTGATATATTTAAATGGCCAGTCCTAAAGTCTTCTCAAGTTACACACTTCAATTCAAGCCCATTAATACCATCATAAAAATGTTTGGAGCCCTTCTTTGAAATCGACACATGCACACACACGCACACACATTAACTCCGGTGTCAACACACACAGTAACTACGGTGTCAACACACGACATTCCTTGACTTTACAGGTCTGCTCCACCCCTACGGTATCCCCTTCTGTTTGATTGCTCTGCTTTGCTCATATGTTTTGGGGTCCTGAGAGCCATTAAGTGCCCCAGCATGAAGTCTCAAGCTAAAACACATGCATGGAGCTAATTCTCCATATGGCACAGAGGTTGGGATTTTTACCTAGCAGCACTATCGTTAGCCTTCTGTGGTATGAGCTAACCCAGGCCAATTCCGACAGCTGTGGCAGGTTCGTTTTGGACGTGTGCTGTCAGTGGAAATATTGAATACAATTCCAGTTGTTTCAGTTTTAGATCGCCTTATAAATAAGAGCTTCCTTCAGCTGTGTCCAATTGCTGGGTTATTATAAAATCCCTGTTGACATGTCATCAGCTGCCAGAATTGGCGGGAGCTGATAAGCCTGCTCTGAACATGACCCATTCTGAACATTCAGAACTGGACACAGGCCCGCAGCTAGAGCTATATCATCTTGCTCCAAGTGAGAGCGCTCCACTTTAATGCTGTGTTTGTCACTGTCTCAAGAGGCTGATAAATATGCAAATTGTCTTTTTTTAATTTAAAAAAAGTGTAAGATATTGTATTTAGTAGAAATGCACAATATATTAGTATCATACCAGTTATAATATCGAATTTTTAGCTCTGATATAGATGAATTTACTTAACCCAAGCCATTGTAGACCACATGGTTTCATTTAGACATGAATTGTGTATATTTTCTTTTTTTTTTTTTTTTTTTTTTTACATTTAGATTACCCTATGTAATCTTTACTGTATGTAAATGTAATCTTCAGCAAATCTCAAAATAAATACTGTATAATTAACTTATGGCCTAATGTTTTTATGGCTAAATTCACTTTTAAAACTATTAATTTACTACTAGTATGTTTTAATGTTATTTTAATATAATATATTATATAATTTTGTATTGAATAGAAATCATATCAATGTGAAAATAAAGCGTAACTGGTGCCTGTTGCATTCCCAATTGCACACTAAACTCACAGCACATACAGAGATGGAGTTTACTGCATTCATTCACTGTAAACTGAGCCGTTCGGTGAGTGGTGGTCAAATGATAAGGGTTTTTTGATGGCCGATATATATACATACATATATATATATATATGTGTATGTATCGTTTACATGGATATATCGTTTACATATATATATATACATATATATATATATATTGATTTATATATTTTTTATTTGATTTAGGGTTGCACGATTAATCGCAATTTCCATGTAAACGCATTTAAATCGAGATGGCTTATTGTGATTTTGAAATCACAAAAGCTGCGATTTTTTTGTGCAGCTCGTCATTGATATACGGCTCTGTAAATGCTGCTCCATCTTAAAGTTCTGTGAGTTTGAATCACTTATAAAGTGCATTTGAAAAAGTAATGTGCGTCAAACAACTTTCCAAACATGAGAAGCATTCAATATCCTCTTGTCCACCAAAAGACAGCATTTAATAACATACTCCAAACTCACTTCATAACGACCATTAAGCATCCTTCTGTAAGATGATGTGGCTTCGTACACAGAATAAGGCAGTTGTGTGTTTATTGGTCATGTTTAAAAAATTGAAGCATTTCAGTCTCCTGTTTAATCAGCTACAGCCATTGATATCCACAATAAAGGCTAGATATCTCGTCCACGCTGCTGGCCAATGTAGGTCGACATCTGCACCTGGCGGCCATCTTGTCACAGGCAGCTCGCTCACTCGTAACATTGTGTTTTATTGGTGCATGTACTTTATAAATAACCATAACTTGCTAAATTTTCTTCCGATTTTCAAACGGTTTGGTTTGTTATAAACATCAGAGATGTAGTTATGACACTGCATACTTATGAATAGTAAGTTTATAAATAAATAATCATCCAGAATTATAGCCACGTTAATAACGTTTGTAAGAAACCAAACCGTTTGTAAATCCGTCAAGATTTCAACGAGATAAGAGTATTTGTGTTTGTGCTGACCACTCATCTTACATCAGCTTACCTGTGACAAGATGGCCACTGGTGATGACGATAGAAACTCTGCCGTAAGACATCTAGCCTTTATAGTGGATATCTATGGCTACAGCAATAGGGATTTCCTGGAATGACGGGTGTTATCTGCTTCTGTGGCAGGGCATATTTATCATGTCTGCGTGAGAGCGCTCCCTAGTGTTCTGATGAAGTAGCATTTACTACCGATCAGCCGTGCTGCACTGACAAGCTGCACATAAAGTAATTGCAGCCTTTTCCAAATCGTGTGTGGTTTCAGTGCGAATAATTGTGCAGCCCTAATCTGAATTAATATTTAATAAATTAGAACTAAATTATATGAAAATTAATACAAAATATAAATCTCTAAATTAAAAACTTTTGATGGCAACTCCTTGTCCACGTTCACTTCACACAGACCGTGCATATATTTGTTGAATGTTGACGGTATGAGAAAGTATAATAGTGTTTAACTTTCTGTTACTAATAAAGAAAAGCATATGTTATAATACTTTTTTTCGTATACTGTTATACGAAATCTATCTAGTAACATATTTGACGGAACTGTTAAACAATGGGAGCGCTGTGTGCTCAGGTGCTGCCATTCTCAGAAGTCCCATTTCCAACACATTGGCCAATCAGAAAAACGCATCGACGGATGCTGATATAAAAAAATGGCAAAAATCGACCGATATTTCGACATTGGCAATATAGCGTTTGACCAATAGTTCTAAGATGTGGAAAACACAGGGTCACAAGCTGAACAAAGTGAGCGCATTGCTTTGAAACATGCAGCACAAACAGACTTGGTTAAGTTGTAGGGTTTTACAATTTGATAAGGGGATTAAGCCATTTTTTGCTTCCAATTTTATATAGTTTGACATACTTCACCAAAAAAATGCTACAAAACACAGCGTTAAAGACCTTTTATGTAATAAAGATTAGTTTAAATATATTTTTGGATCAATATGAAACTGGCAGGACAGATTAGACTGATGGGCCGCCACAATCTAGTTAATGAATGGTAAAAACTGCATTACATTAAAATTATCAGTTTATCTGTATGTGTATTTGCACAGGGAGATGGGTTTGTTTAACTTGCCTTTTTAATGTACAGTAAGTGTCACTTTTTAATTACAGGAAACTTGGCCTTTTTTGTGTAGCGTGCAAAAGTCTTAGGGCAATGAACAAACTCAGCGAATACTAATATGGTTAAGTGACACCTTCTCTGAGCAAGTGTATACTCTGTTTTGTGTGGCACTGTAATACATAACATTACCCTAATGGTCTCTCCATAGCTCTTCAACACTAGCTTTTACCCTTAATCTGAAGAATTAGGTGTGATTTCAAGCAGTTTTAGAACACATGGCATCGTTTGGACACGCAATTTTGAGTGTATGTGCCCTGCGTGGTTTCCTGTATGCTGGAGTCAAGTGATCAAGTAGCCCATGTGAATTGTGAATTTTGCAATGAAATATTCTAGTAATAATTTGTTTTTGGTATCTTTTTTTATCAGTTCTAGATTAGAAAAATACTGATAAGGACACCAAGCTGTTGTCTAAAACATGGGAATATCATTTCTCATTTATTAGTAGTACTGGTGAGTCATTGTGGATTGATTTCGCAATAGACTTTGTGATCATGGTTGCCAGGCATAGTCTATGCAAACATTATGTCCAGGATATAAACAAAACATTATGTTCACTTCAAATACATAATCTATATACAGGACCTGATCCAGTAGAAACAATCACAGATTGTACAGTTTGACATGCTTGAACATGGTGCAGTAATTGAGCAGGGTTTTTCTTTTTCTTTTTTCTTTTTGAGTGCAGCAATGTCATATGATCATTAGACATACATGTGATATATTAAAAGGTCATTTACTGCACACTCTGTGCCAAGGTTCATCATACATTTCTCTTGGTACTTGAAGTAAATGAGCTATTAATGGACATACAGAGCCGTTTTACCTTCAGTTCAAGAGTAATGGTCAGTAAAGGAATGGCTAATCTTTTGCAGTGTGTTTAGGCTAAGCTGGAGCTCAGCAGTAAAACACTTTTAGATCATATTGCTTTTGGCTTTGCATTTTTGGTGCTAATTTCGAGTGTTTTAATTTCTCCTTGTGTCAGTATCAGAAAGACACATCCAGTCCAATGAGTATTAGATGGCAGCAGCTGAGGTCTCATGTCATCAGTCTCGGCCCATATGGCCTCACGTGTCAGCGTTCATTAAGGTGAAGAGTTGTAATGAAAGATAGGGAGGAATCAAGCATTGAGTGTCTTAGGCTTACGGTCAGAATCAGATACTCTCTTTACAGGATTAGCTTTTTAGCACATCCCCCCACCCTAATGATCCCTCACAAAACACACACGCACACATTTGTGTGTGTGTGTGTGTTTATATGAGTTTATTACTGCTTGATTGCCTTGGTAAAGCATTTAGACATGTTCATACAGAACACATTGTGTTCTAATTAGGTGTGATGCAACAAGTGTCCAGTGACAAGCAATTTGTCTGACCACACTGTGCACAAAACGGCTGCATGATGTAACATAGTCACATCAAGAAGATGTGTTTAATGCTAGGGATGTGCAAAACGGACTATTTAGTGGCTTGCCTGAAGGTCTATTTGTGTAATCTGGCTTAAGGGAATTCTGTGTAATTTTGCCATCTTCCCATACTTGCTATGAGAAGCCGTTATCCACCTTTTCCTGATGAGCCTATTGTGTTTTGAATTATGGGAGTCCGGAGGCACTAAAGACTGAAACAAATCATTGCAAATAAAAAGGTTGCGCTGCAATTAAAGCAACTTTATCAGCCAGTTTGACTGAATGAGGTGTACAATTTCCGTTTTATTTTCAGACATCAGAAGAATAACGTAACGCTTGGTATTTTAATTATTAACTGTAATTTACTAAGAATACCTTATTTTTCTCTCCAAATCCTCACGTCTCATTACAGGTTTGTTTTCACACGGATGCTTTAAAAATGTAATTTTCCCTTTTCTCTTCTAATTCCTATTAGCAGTGTTTACTGGAAAGTTTCTATAGCAGGTAAATATAATATTTGTAATGTCAAAATGATTTATTTGTAATAATGAATTATTATTCAAGTCAATTCTACAGTGAATAAACATTGTTGATCAAGACATTTTACATAATATAGATAAATATTACTAATACGTATTTGTTAATGCTTTTACACAAGTTTCCTTTTAATGTTCAATGGTTGAAGGGTATGTAGAAGAATGTCACTTCATTGTACCCAGTTTTATAAAAAAAAAAAAGCGTATTATTGCGTTCATAGATCGAACCTTTTGTTTGTTTACAGTTTAAGTTACTCCCATAATTTGCGCAAAGCGTCATGGGGTGTATGAAAAAATTGGAAAAACCATCTGTAGTCAACAAAAGAAAAGCTTTAAGGGTTCCTGCCAAATAAAAGTTTGATAGTTTAATGTTTTAAAATGAATAAATTAAGATTAATTATGTTATATATTTTATTTAGTAAGGCAAGGCAAGGCAAGTTTATTTATATAGCACATTTCATACACAATGGCAATTCAAAGTGCTTTACATAGAAGAAATTAAAATAATCAAAAGAAATCGGAATAATTAAAACAGTTTAGAATAAAAAATAAGAAATAATGAAAAATAAAAATTATGATAAAAATAAAATACAGTAAATTAAAACCATTTAGAATAAAATGAAGTGCAGTAACAGTCGGACGAACAGTGGCACAGTGCTCATTCAGTAAATGCACAGCTAAACAGATGTGTTTTGAGTCTGGATTTGAATGTGACTACTGTAGGAGCACACCTGATCTCTTCTGGAATTTGGTTCCAGCTGCGGCTGGCATAATGGCTAAAAGCAGACTCTCCATGCTTAGAGTGAACCCTTGGTATTTCTAGCTGATGTGATCCTAAAGATCTGAGTGATCTGTTGGGTTTATATTCAGTGAGCATATCTGCAATATACTGCAATATAGTAGTAATAATAATCATTTTATAATCATGATATATAATCACAACATTTTTGGCCAAATTGTGCATCCCTACGAATTAGTGTTTTAAAAAATATTTATATTTCAATATGTATCGATACTGAAATATCTGAAATGGTTTCAAAACCCCTTTTCAGCCTTATTGATACACTGACACCAGCTGCGTGTTCTCACACTCTTTTTTTCTCCGACGGTGAATTAAAACGCCCCTGCCTCCTGTCACTTACTTTCGCGTTCACACCAAAATCACTTGCACCACTGATCTATACAAGTGGCGCTCTTATAAAGCCTCCTCTCATACAGCCAGTGAGTACCAATTTTACTTATTTTCCGTGGCTTATTACGCTTAAACAGTCAAATACTCACAACATGATGTCAGTTTTGGAACGTAAATAGTTGAGAGAGAAAATTCATGTTGTGTTAAAGTAAATTGGATCTGTGCACAAACTCTTAAAGTCACAGCAGCCTAATATTCCTGCTGCTATCTTACTTTAATCAAAGAACAAAATGCAAAAAGAAAATCAATCCATGTAACTAATTGTAAGCATTACATCTGTATTTCTTTTTTTACTATAAAGAATCTATCTAGTGTAATATTTACATTTAATTAGTATATTTAATTTCTGTAGTGTTTCTTACCTTGAATACTAGCCTACAGTTACACAAACATGAAAAACTTAAAGCATTGTTTATTTAATTTGTCTCTTTATTCTAATCTCTTTATTTGTTTGCAATTTGTTTATTTGTTCTTGTTGTACTTACTGACTGTTTACTTGTCTTTTTTACTTGTTGTTACTTGTTTACTTGTCTTTCTTTTTTACTTGTCTGGGGGGGGGGTAAATTTAGTTGTAAAGCCTCCCTGTGCTGTGTGTAAGCTGTTGTAACAAAATGACCAAAATTATCAAAAACTAAATGAATTCTACTCAACTTTGTTTTTTACTTACTATTCTGCATCACACCTGATTAGGACCTGGTGTCAGATGTTTCGTCTTTAAATTTGCTGGGAACATCATTGAATATTTACAGTTCTTACTGATGATTGTGCTCTCTAAGATGAATAGCATTTTGAAACCAAATTGATCAAGTCTATTTGACATCTTTGTATTAGTTTTGTCTGTTTATACAAACTGTTAGTGTAATGCTAGTAGTAACACCCTTTTCCTCAGCAGTTGAATCATTTATAAGATGGAGGGTAATCTCTGGCCTGACCCATTCAGTCTAATTCAAAGACACACATTAGGGCCAAAGATCACATGTAACATTAGTAAATTAGCTTGTTGCTTAATCCCACAGGAGATTTTTGGATAATGGAGCACAGACAGCAGGTTTTGGGGCTGAAGAAAAAAATGGAGGAAAAACTTAAAGTGAATAGACGGCGAGAAGTATGTAAGGGTAAAATGGGGGTGGAAAGAAAAATGAAAGGGCTGTTGTCTGAGAATATGATGCAAATATAACATGTTATGGCTAATCCAACTCACTTGCCTGTTAGTACAATGTCTGGTACTAAAGCAACTAACACCAGAATGTTTTGTGTTGTGACCTTTACTTTGATTAAAACAAATGCCGTCTTTCATTGCTGGCTTCATTAGCATGAGTCAAATGTAGTTCTTTGTACGTCTCAGCCCGTGATTTCAGTTTTGCCCTTGACATGTGTTCAGTCAGGCCAAGGCAGCGGGCCAGGAAGGAAGCTGAAAGATTCGAGTGTTGCTTTCGGTGGCGGTGGCTCTTCTTCTCTGATTCAGGAGGTCAGTAATCACCCCCACCCCTCATTCCTCATCTCTTCATTCAAATTGCACGCACACCCCCTTTTACTGGCCTCAGCCCTCTCTGTTACAAACCCTCCAACCAAATAGTGGTGACAATCTGGAGAACTTGCGTCTGTTTCAATGATAGTGTTAAAGACAAAGACCATTTTTCTGTCTGATGAAACGATAGTGTGGAATCTTTGTACAAACTCTCCCAAGTCATTTAAAGGGACAGTTCACTCGAATAAAAATTATTATATATATTTTTTTATGGTTTTTCACCCCATTGAATTTCATTGTTTGGACCAAAAAAAGCAGACATTTTTCAAGATATCTTTTTTTTTAGGTTTCACAGAATAAATAAAGTCATATAGATAAGGAACGCTTTTGGTGAGTAAGGGTGAGTAAATTATTAATGAATGTTCATATTTGGGTGAACTTTCCCTTTAAAGGGGTCATATAATGCTATTTCATACAAGTTAATTTGATTCTTTAGGGTCTAAATGAAAAGTTTGTAATATACTTTTATTTAAAAATTATCGATAGTATTATAAGAAAACACTCATTTTACCTGGTCAAAAACAACTGTTTTCTGAATGATAATGAGCTTGGCTCATCCCGCCCTTCTGTTCTGCGAGCGTTTTGACACAACGCACATGGAGTGTTGCCTTGACAACAGTTGAGGGTATATTTTGGAGAAAGAATGGCAGCATCAGTTTCTGAGGACACATCTGTGCAACCGAATCAATTTGAACCGGAGTCGGACCCGGAACAAGATGACGGCCGCAAAGAGGTTCGCCAATTAAGGCTCGAACAGGACGTTTCTGAATGGTTGGTTGAAGTAAAGTCACTTTGATCTATTTTTGTGGACTGGCAGGGTAGAGTAACTTAGTTAGCTGGACGAACGCTATGTTAACTGATTTATACGTACTTAGTTTGTAATAACACAATAACCATTATAATCGTGGGATTATGAATTATATTGAGAATGTTGTACTTTGAAAACGTGTCGTAATGTACCCTGAGTGTAAACCTTAGCAGCATTCATCGTGAAGCGTGCAAGCGATTTGCAAAGATGAATATAAAGTAGGGGTGTAACGGTACACAAAAATCACGGTTCGGTACGTACCTCGGTTTTAAAGTCACGGTTCGGTACGTTTTCGATACAGCAAAAAGAAAGAAATGCCAGAGAAATTTCCTATTTGTTTAAAGAAAAAAATATTTTTAAATAAGTGTGAGTTTTCCTAGATCTTGAAACTTTCAGGTTTATAAATGGGGGTCATCTTTGAAGGATGAACAAATAATGTTTTGGTCATCACACACAAAAAAGGTACAAAAGTTGTCACTGGGGCTGTACCTTTTCAAAAGGTAAACTTTTGTCCATTTCATGAGCTAATAAGTACATTTAGGTGTTAATATGTACATTTTGGGTGTTAATATGTACATTTTAAGTGTCAATATGTACATTTAAGTGTTAATATGTACATTTTAGGTGCTAATATGTCCATTTCAGGAGGTAATATGTCAATTTCATGAGCTAATATGTCCATTTTAGGTGGTAATATGTACATTTGAGGTACTAATATGTACATTTTAGGTGCTAATATGTACCACTAAGGTACCAATATGCAGCCTTTGGGTACAAAAGTGTACCTTTTGAAAAGGTACAGCCCCAGTGACAGCTTTTGTACCTTTTTTTCTGAGAGTGCATTAAAAATAACATTTAAATATATATTTATTTATATAATATTTGAATTTTGAAGTGCTGGAAAAAGATGTGTGAAGTACTTGAAAGCATTTCACCATTCCAGCCAAACTGGTTCCAGTTAGTGTTACTATATTAAATCCATGGTGAATGTTGCTGGTCTGTGGACGAAAGTATTACTAGTTCATTCACGGCACAATGTTTCTCCTGGTTTCCATGACAGCGCTGTTTGATCTAATAGAGATCTACGGTAAATAACGGAGAAATGTGAATGCTTCTCACTGACTAGATCTCGCAGCGATGTTATTACCTCAGTGGCGAATTCAAATGTTTTCTTTACCGGATCTCTTAGCGCGGTGTGTGTTAACAGTGTTGCTTGATCGAGATCGGCTCGCGCTGCACAGATGTTGCTGGTCCGAACTGATAAACGATCCGTGAAGCACATAACGAGTAGCTGCTAGCGCAGTTTCGTTCTGCTTTCATTACGCTTGCCATTTGATGTTGCGCAACGTTGTGTTGGCCGCGTCAGCACGAATTTTGCCGGCAGGAAAAATTATCCAAGCAACCGTTCGGTTTGTATGCGTACCGAACCGGAAGCCTCGAACCGAAACGGTTCAATACGAATACATGTACCGTTACACCCCTAATATAAAGGTTAATACAATTTTTACTCACTTCTTCTGGAGGTGCAGCGGGGACACGAATAGTTGGTACCGATTCTTTTTTTCAGGAGCAGCTTCTTAGCAAAACCAGCTTTATACTGATCCTCGTTTATAAAGCCGTCTGGTGAGAAATGATTTGTGCAAACATGAAAGCATTGACATTGCTCGTGGGGAATATGCCCTTCGAAAAAAAATGTACCCACTTCAGCGGTTTGGATTTAGGAACATCAAAATGACTGATGTGTTCATTATTACACCCAAAAACAGAACACCACAATCGCTTAGACGCCGTTCTGCTCCAGTGTATCAACAATGACGGCTCACTCAGGGCGCGGATGTGTTGAAACGCTTCTGTCAATCAACAATCGTGGGAGGGCCGTCTGATTTAGTGATGTCACAAAATCGAACGGCTCAATTTTCTCCTTATATGTATATAAAACATATAAGGAGATTAAAACAAAAACACTGGACAGATTGTTATTATTATATCATGGTTGTGTACAGGCAATGCCAACACACATTTCAGTACAATCAACTTGAAAAAGTGCATGTACCATTATATGACCCCTTTAAATGTTTTAAGAGGTAGATGTAGATGTAAACTTTTTACTTAAACCCTATGAAACCACTCAATGTAACCTGATTCATTTATTTGATGGAAGAATTAATTCAGCAGCAAAGCATCAACAAGCCACTTGTGAGACAAAGTAATGTCTGTCCTAACTACAAAGTGTGATACTATCAAGGTCCAATTTAATCTAGTGCTGAATTCATGAATAAGTGCTACTCAACTGACCAGCCAGTGCCCTACATAGTTTACAACCCACATGCAGCATAGAAGGCCTGCTTTGTTTTTAATGGCCAGCAATGAATTCAAGGGTCAATTAGAGCCTGAATTCCACAGGCATGTGATACAACATTCCACCTTCATGAAAGAAACCTCAATTACAGCAGACGCTTTAATGCAGAAGACAGCTCTGTTTTAAAGCCGTTGATCATTTCACTCATTTAACAAGAGCCATTTCAGTACTATTGCCATGGATGTCATTGACTTCCAACTGACTTCCACACCTCCGTGCTAAAAGATTTGCAGGCCAGTAAAAGAAACCTCTGCTTGCTGGTGCCATGGCAGTGAAAAAACAGAGAACAATTAATAGTTGAAACAGCATCAGATGCCTCTGGATCCTAGGGATTGTTTGTTTTACAGAATTTGCCCTGCACCCAATTCCTTTCCTGTTGCTGTAAAGATGATTTATCAGGCCTGAAGGGAACTATGAAATATTTGAAATGAAAACAAGCTTGTGTTGCGTTTTGCTCATAAGGTTTGTGTGTTTTTGTTTTTTTTTTCCATCTGGTTCTGTTGTTAAAATGCGTTTACATTTTAAAATAAAAAGTAACAGTAAACACTAACATGTTTGTCACACATTTATTATGTTTTGATGAGGTTTAAGAAGTCCAGTAAATTACATTTTTAATTTTTAGTAGTTTTTGAGATGTACTTGTTATTAGAGGTGTAACGATACCCTCATGTCACGATTCGATTAGATTAAAATACTGATTGGAGCATTCATAGAAATAATGCTAAAAAGAAGGCTTCAAATAGACTCCATGGTTGTTATCAGTGACCGGTATTAGTCAATACTGCTTCCTGTGATCGGTGATTGTTTACAGTATGTAGGATTTATAAAAAAAAGAATATGAAGGTATTTTTTTCTTAAAATTTCTTTAGTGTTTCTTAGCTTACACTTTTTTTTCTCCCTCTATTTGTTACACAGGTGAGAATTGTTTTCTTAAAATAGCCAGTCCAGCTAGTATCTAATTGATATACACATGAGCACAATTGGATTTATAGAGCTTAAAGTCATATCCGTGTAATACTCTAGATCATTTCTGGTCCCTTCCTCCCTCAAAGTGGTACGGGGAAGCAATCAGTCAATTCTGATTGAAGTCCTCACTAAATCAATAGAACCCAGATATATCTCATAATGCCATAGATCCACAGCTGACCTAGACAGCTGTACATCCTCACTTTGGTTTGTCCGGCCTATCTCTTACCTAATAGCGCATTCAATTGGGCAACAGAGCAAGTGTCAAAGCTGTAAAAAAAAAGCAGTAAAAGCTGTGCTGATGATTTTTTGTATACTAATAAAAGTGCAGCCATGCATAATTTTTGTGTATTCATGAAGCTGTTGGGGTCGAAACTTGTCCAGTCGTGATTGGCTGCTTTTTAACAGTGTGGTCAATGTTATCAACCAAGGACATTATCCACTTCTCCGAGGATGAGGCCTAATGAAGTTAAATAGAATTTTGACAAGATAATGGATTTGTTTTCCTTCCTTGATTCCATTCTCCCCCTCAGTGCTCATGATAAACTGTGTAGAAAAGTAAGAGGGAAACGGATTATGCAAGGCTGCTCACAAGGGGGATGAAAGATCAATAACAAACCCTTTTGAGAAAAAAAAGAAACATCCAGTGAAGACCTCTATAATTTGGGTTTTAGCCACTGGAAGTGAATTCTTCTTAGCTTGAGCACTAGATCTGGCCCGTCCTCAGGAGGTGATCGCTGACCAATAAAAATGTACAGCACAAGCAGAGAGGAAGTAGCTTGTACACATTTACGTGGTGAGGCACACTAGCTTTCAAAAGTTTGGGGCTGGTAAGATTTTTTAAAGATTTTAAAAGAAGTCTCTTATGTTCACCAAGGCTGCATTTATTTGATTTAAAATATAGTAAAAACAGTAATATTGTAAATGATCTATATTGTCAGACTATGTTTTATTATTAATATCGAGTCAGAATTGCAACACTTCCAAATCAAGAAAAAAAAAAATGTTACTGTCACTTTAAGATGGCTCCCAGAGAAACATGATCCTCTCTAATCAGCATTTGCCTCTGTGAAATCTAGCATAAGCTTGCTGACTCTTCGTTTCTGTTTAGCATAAGCAGAATCTGATGACCTTTGACCTATTTGTAGACCTCACCCCCCTCTCATCGCCATAAAACTAGGCTTGCTGTGCATAGATTCCTCACTTGGTCATTGATCATTAAGGAGATCAAAGGGTTAGTGAAATCAGCCGTGGCACACACTATCCCGTAAGGCGATTGGTAGAACAATCCTCTCATTCTTAAAACCTGTACGATAGTGTGGCATTTGTCAGTTGAAATGAAATATATGGAGTAAATTGATATGGATTTGCATTTCTTTGGAAGGTGTGATGTCTTTCGTTGGTGTGTTGTGTGTGTAGATGTGTGTATATATAGTGCTCACCTTTCACCCCTCATCACTCACCGCTCAACTGTGTCTCCACATAGCTTCAGTGTGTATTTCTGACAAGCTCATGTTTGTTCCACTTCTTTGTCGATTGCAGGAGAAATGTGCCGGATTCCTCAGAGCTGACCACGACTCATATTCCCTCTCTTCAATAATTCAGAGCTAGTGCCGTAAAGTTGTTACTTAAAGGCCTCTTCTGTCAGTGTCATTTTGTTGGCTTATACGTCGTGGTCCTGCTGTGTATCATCTGCTTAGACAAATGTTTTATGATAAACAGTAAATTTGACAGGCCATTGCTGTTCACCAGATCATTTCCAGATGGTCTTTACAAGGAGAATTGAGCGTGACAAGGTTTCTAAAGACATAGTTAAGATTATAACAAGTAAATGCATAACATTTCAGCTACTATATAGTGCTTTAAACTACTACCACTGTATATACGCTAACGTTCAAAAGTTTGAGGTCAGTAGGATTTTTTTGTGTTAACTGTTAATGCATTTATTTAGTAAACATGCATTAAAGTATTTAAAAGGACAAAAAATGCTTTTGTTACAAAATGATTTCTACTTTTTTTATTGTTCTTTTTAACATTCTATTCATCAAAAAAAAAAAAAAAATCGTACCGACCCCAAACATTTAAATGGTGTATATGTGATCTAAGCATGATGGGTGCAATGTCTTCAAATAAGAACTATGGTTAATTACACTTCTTCTTTTTGCCTGAATAAGAAATGCTAAAGAAGTTGTCATAATATTGGTTTTAACACTAAATATTTCAGTTAGTCTGTGGTATCATGATTCCACTGATATCAGCAATAAGAGAAATGTTTTTGGTTAGCTTTACATTTTGAACATTCCGACCCATTAGAGGAACAAAACAGATAGGATAGATTTTTTTTTTTTTACCAAAACACTAAACAAGAAAACGTGAGAGTTGTGTTTGAAGGTATAATTTGTGGTGATATCTTCACCATCTGCTTTTGCCATTCCAGTTTGACCCCCTCCTCTGGCAGGAAATGGCATCCCCCACTGATGATGTGGCACTTTGAGTCATAAATTTAATAGGTTGACCCCCCCACTCCCCCACTCCATTCCCCACTCCTGCTTCTCCATCCCTTCATAGTCCCCTTCCTCTCTCTTTCTCTCTCAGGACTGACCTTTTTTCCTTTAATTATTTATCCATCTTAGTTGTGTGGTTTAGGCCCCGCCCCCTCGGCCGTATGCTGTGATGTGACTGTGCGATGCTTCCTTTGTGATCGGTGACAGGTGAAGGGAATTGATGAGATGAAGCTAGTGATTTCCTTCCATTTAAAGACTTGCTCCATATGTCCATTGATTTATGGTGTGCTTCGTGATCATCTGTTATATAAATTGGGTTATTATAATGAAGTTAAACTATTGCAGATGCAGGTTAAGTACAGATTTAGAAACTAGATGGCAATTAGATGAGTTGTGTGCCTTTCTGACAGAGCTTTTAGAATGATGGAATACACCTGAAGGGATAGTTCACCCAAAAATGAAAATCATGTCATCAATGTCATTCTAAACCTGTATGACCTCTTTCTTCTATAGAAAATAAAAGAACATATTTTAAACATGCACAATTTTTTTATTTGTTTGTTTTTTTGTTCACACGCTGGAATTCAGTGGGATCCAATGTTGTTTGTACGACATTCTTTTGAATATCTTCTTTTGTCTTCCACATAAAAAAAGAAATGGTTCAGGTTTGGAATGACATGAGAGTGAATCAATGATGATAGAATTTTCATTTTCAGGTGAACTATCACTTAAAAATCAATAAAGGAAAAAAAAACACTTCACAAAATGAGGATGGAGTATTCATTTTTAGACTAGACATGTAGACACAGTCATGTGCCTCATCGTCTTTTACTCTACTGGCATTGTGTTAACATCAGCATTATTATATGAATTGCAGAGCTTGCGATAAACACACACATATACACACACACTGCCACCAGTCTGCTAAATCAAACAAGACATGACTGAGGGATATTCACTGTATCCTACATGAAAAATGTGTCTGCCAGAGCTGACAATACAAGCAATAAGGACAGAAATGAAACTCCAAATCCTTTAAACCAAACAAACAGGTTATTAGAAGTTTAGATGGCTCATATTGTAGAACTGGCTTAGGTTTGTTACCTCTCTGTGTAGTATCTACATGTAATGCTAATACCGCTAATGTCAGTGATGTTGGATTGGTTGTTTGGCTCATGTAATGTGGTCTGCTTTAGCTTGTGGTCAATAAAGATGGCTCTGTGTGGTATGGTAGCCATCTTGAGCCTGGCTGTCAAAGACCATAAAAGGTTAGCTCACACAGGAGCTGCAATGTTGATATGACAGAGACCCTTGCCTTCTGTACGCACAAGCTGTGGGAAACACCAGCCCCTTCCTGACACACTCATACATACACCAAACACACACACTTTCTCTCTCCCTCTACTACACACACACACAAACACACCAAATCTTATAACACAGTGCAGTCAACACAAGCTCATCCATCACAGATCTATTCAGGGCTCAGGCTCCCTCTTTGTTCGCTAGTGTTGGCCGCAGCCCAATTTTACTTAGGTTAAAGTGATATGAACTTAGTGCTGGTGGTCTTGGGTAATAAATTCTACAGATGCAGTGATGATACTGCTCGTTGGTACTTGTAAGCACGCAATATCACTGCACTGGCTATCAACATCATTCAGTTTCCCAGAATACGAGGGCAAATGTGGTTGGCATATGACGTAACCAAAATAAAAGATTGACATAGTCCTGCCCCTCTGTTGTAAATTCAGCTTTGCCATACAGAAATAAATTCGGCCTTGGTGAGCTTCTCACAAAAACATTAGAAAATCTTGACCCCCAAATTTGATTTAAAGGGCACCTATTATGCCCCTTTTTACAAGATGTAATATTGGTCTCGGGTGTCCCCAGAATGTATTCGTAAGGTTTCAGCACAAAATACCCCACAGTTAATTCATTATAACCATTTTAAAATGTAATTTTTGGGGCCCATTTTAAAATGAGCTGTTTTGGTGTGTACGACCTTAAATGCAAATGAGCTGCATATCCCCGCCCTGCCTTTGGATGAGGGCGTCACTTGCATACCTATGGCAGTCGGTAAGCAGAAGGGCTGAGATAGTGAGAGACCCGCTGTTTTCAATGTCATTCAGCCATACATGTTTGAATCGGAATATATAAATAGTCTCTGATCAGACCCAGATGACGAAGAGACTTCGGAAGAATAAACACAAATGAGAATGGACCAGTACGTCTCGGTATGGTTATTTGATACATTTATGTACTTATAGAGTTGTAATCACGTCCCCTTTGAAATTATGGATGTGCAACACACACACACACAAACACTAACGTTGGCACAACTTTTTGAAATTACATACTCATACTGTGATAAAATTTGCTACGTACAAGTGAAATTACATTTTATGCCAGGGACCTGTTGCGTCATGTTTACTTGTCATACAGGTGCGTCTGTGGCAAATGTGAGATGGCTAACTTACAGAACAAGAAAATATATGCAGTTTTTAATACATATCTTTAAAAATATATGGTAACACTTTACAATAAGGTTCATTAGTTAACATTAGTTAATGTATTTACTAACATGCACTAACCATGAGCAATACATTTGTTACTGCATTTGTTCATCTTTGTTAATGTTAGTTCATGAAAATACAGCTGTTCATTGTTTGTTTATGTTACTTCACGGTGCATTAACTAATGTTAACAAGATTTTAACCAAGTATTAGTAAATGTTGAAAATAACATTAACAAAGATTAACAAATGCTGTATATGTGCTATTCATTATTAGTTCATATTAACTAATGTAGTTAACTAATGTTAACTAACAAACCTTATTGTAAAGTGTTACCAAATATATATATTTATAAACGTGTACTTACAGACTATACTTACAGTCTCATCCGTCCTTCGGATGAGACGTTAAACCGAGGTCCTGACTCTCTGTGGTCATAAAAAAATCCCAGGATGTCTTTCGAAAGAGTAGGGGTGTAACCCCGGCATCCTGGCCAAATTTGCCCAGTGGCCTCTGTCCATCATGGCCTCCTGATCATCCCCATATACACCAATTGGCTTCATCACTGTCTCCTCTCCACCAGTAAGCTGGTGTGTGGTGAGCGTTCTGGCGCAATATGGCTGCCGTCGCATCATCCAGGTGGATGCTGCACATTGGTGGTGGTTGAGGAGATCCCCCCCTCTATGTGAAGCGCTTTGAGTTTCCAGAAAAGCGCTATATAAATGTAATGAATTATTACAAACAAGGTTTAAATTATATACACAGACATCCTACGACGATGACGACAACAACTTTTGTTGTTGAACGTTTGTTGTTGAATTGACTGACATCGACTGAAATTACTATTTGCTCAAAAATCATAAAATGCACTTTCTGGAGATGACGTTGGATCACAAACAGTAACGTTAGACAACGATCCACACTTGAGGATTAACTTTGAAGCAAGACCTGCTTTCAATTGACCCTCGTTCACAAAACAGTCAGTCAGAAAATGATTCACTCAAACATAAACTTATTTACGAAGGAAGGGCGCCACTTAAACTTTCAAAATACAATACACCCACTGTGGTTTTTTAAATGGCTCTGATGTCGGAAATAAGTGAAAACTACTATGCATGTCTTATGATTCTAGGAGACATTACCGGCTGTCGTTAAACCAATGGAGGATGTAGTGTACAGATCACCGAGGCCAGGTCGTCTATGCCACAACCATACTGTCAGTCAAACCCCTTGCTCAATTCTACGTCACAAAGAGCCGAATCTTAGAACAGCTCGTTCTGAGACAGTGCTTATGCTTTATTGAGATTGTAAAAAAAAAACACTGGGTGGATTTTTATCATTCTAGGGTGGTTTTGCTCACACACTGCCAACACACATTTATGTTCAAATACCATGTAAAAGTGAATTTTGCATAATAGGTGCCCTTTAAATGGCATAATTTTGAATGTGTAATATACTGTAGATATTGCACTTATTAGTACTTTTCTAATAATAAATTAATACAACTAGTGATATCAACTATTCCTGTCATAAAATAATTACCGTTTTAAACTAGTAAACATAAACATCACATACAGCACAGTTAGTTTTGATAATTAATGTTAGCTGCAATTGATGTCTCATGCAGGGCCATTTTGATCTTTTGAACATGTATCCATGAGTCTGGATTTCTTAGTTTTACTGCTTGATCATATTGTTTTGCATTATTTATTTGTACAGAGAGAACATTTTCCAACTGCCTCACTTTGGTTACCTATGATTTATTCACGTAGCGTTATATTGGTTTAAAGGCGGATATGTGCATTTCCATCTGCAAGGTCTGAGTTATACTACCATTTTGATTAACTGTTCATGGACCCAAGTGTATTAGAGCCATATGGCACCCATGAAGAGCACATTTAATGACTAATCCACTCTGAGTGCTGAATTCTACAAATCAGTTCCTGCTAATAATCTACAGATCTCAGAGAGATATTGTTTCATTAATGGGTTTTAACGACCACAGCGATAAAATATCAAGTATTCATGGGGTTTTTACATTTTTATGAATTAAAATGCCTATTTATGAAGCCCGAAATAAACAAAGTTTATTTTAGATTTTTTATTTATTAAGTTTATTTTAGATTTTTGGATTCCCTGTAATTAACAGTGCTTCCAAAATTTCTACTATCAGAATTTGAATCTTTATTTAGGGGGTTTCTCAGCAAATATGTGTGTGTGTGTTTATATGTGTATATACTGTATATCAGTGGCGTAGCCACGAGGGGGCCTGGGTGGGCCTAGGCCCCCTCATTTACATGTCTGGTCCCCTCAGATTTCTGATTGCTTAAAAAAAAAAAAAAAAAGTTGTTTTATTAGGATTGATAGATTGACCAATCAAAATGCTGTGTGGTAAAATGCAGCTTATTTTCAGACTTGATTTGTTTATATAACGTGTTGCGCGTAACGTACGCCGTCATCTTCATCTTTGCGTGAGAGTTAATATGCCGTGACAATGGCAGGCGCTCAAACTCAAAGTACAATATTACACTTTTTTAAAAAAGCACGGAAAGATCAACTTGATATACAGTATATTTAAATAATGTTGCCCCCTCATTTAAAGACGGGACCCCCCCAAAAAAAAATTCTGGCTACGCCCCTGCTGTATATATATATATATATATATATATATATATATATGTGTGTGTGTGTGTGTGTGTGTGTGTATATATATGCCATATATATATATATATATATATATATATATGACATGGACATATCAACTAGTGAACATTTATGTACTCTTGTCCTACACCTCCATATCGATCTCTGGCCTTAAATAGTGCCCAACAGAGTGGTGACATAACTGTAATTCCATGCTCCTGTTTTTTTTTTTTTTCTGGCTGTTATCTCAGTTAGTCCTCTTCAATAGTGTCATGTTTGCTCAGCTTCTCCAAAAGCAGCTGCAGCTGCCGTCGAATCAAGAAGCCATCCGTCATAATGGGGGAAATAAAGCAGGCTCATGTGCCGAGAGTCTCTGTCATCCCCCCTCCCACCCTTCAATCCCCCTCTTTTTCCAAGGTCTGCGTCACACAACACTTTCTCTGACCTCTTTCCATACTGTTTGTTCACACGCGTGGCCTGCTGACTTTTCTGGCAGCGTTTACTTGGCCTGGCTCCAGCTGGCTGACGGTGCTGCAGCAGCATGCAGACAATCTCTTACAGATGTCTAGAGACATGGAGTAGGATTCATGCTTTAAAAACGAAGAACGCAAGAATGGAGAGAAAGCAAACAAAGCACTGTGAGCAAGGCACACCGCTTTGTTCGAGTGGCCAATGAGCAGATTCTCCACTTGATTGTGTGTGTTTTTCCATTCCTCTTATGCACAACTCTATATATAAAGTTATATAATCAGCAAAAAAAAAAGAAACATCCTCCCACTTTCAACTGCTTTTTTTTCCAGCTAATTTATTTTTGTGTATAAATATTTGTATTAACATAATAAGATTTGAACAACACTGAGACATAAACTAATCAAGTTTCACCAACATTTGGGGGAGGTGCTATCAAAAGTAGCAGTCGGTGTCTTGTATGTCAAGTGCTACAGTGCATCTCATCCTCATGGACTGAGCCAGATTCCCCCATTAATGTAACTCCATTATTCCACCAAGGCACTTGCTAGTTTAGTTTTCAAACACATCTGAGGGGACACAAGGAAAGTCAGCTGTCCTTCCTGTCTCCCTGTAGCACCGTCTTAGGCGCCTTGCATTACAGACATTGCAGTTTATTGCTCTGTCCAGTGTCCACATCTGCAGTCCTCATGTCACGCTGCAGCAGGACTAGGCCATGTTCACGGAGGTGATCGGGGAGCCTGGGCATCTTTCTTCTGAGTCCGTAGAAAGGTCTCTTGGTGTCCTAATGCCGAGTTCAGACTGCATGATTTTCAAAGTAGTCGGGTCGCTGTTCTTTTCACACTGCATCACTATCTTGGCCAGAATTCAGTCACTGCTGTGTTCACACTGGACGATTGATCGGTGACAGAAGGTTTCACACTGCATGACTTTACAATAGGAAAAATCGCCGACAGACTCTGTTTAACACGCTGCGCGTAAACTACGTTTCACAACAAACACACGTGAAATGTGAAAAGGAAACAACGCGACACCACACGTGCAAGACCGGAGTTCTCACGTGAGACTTTTTTTTCGACCCGGTTGTGGTACAGCTGGTGAAACGTCAAAGAGACACGAGTGCTCCTGCCAAATTTCGACTAATTTTTCTTCCATTTATTGTGTCCAAATAGACCGAGAAGAAGCTTTTTTCTGAAGCAATGCCATATCATGTTGATATGTGATCTATAACTCCTCCCCGAACTCCCTGCTGCTCTGTATCTTGCTCTCTCACTGGCTGCCGGTGATCGGCGATGTAGTTTTCAGTCAAAACACTTTTCACACAGCAGGATTTTGAATCGCCGACAGGTCCAGACTCGTCGGTGATTCTCTCAGTTCGCGTCTTTGCTCATTCACACTGCGTGATTGTCACTCGCGTGAACGAGCGCCGATTTGCCTGTGATTTCGGGCATTTGTCGGCGATTTCTCAAAACCTGTCGGCGAGCCAAAATCGTGGCTAAAATCATGCAGTCTGAACTCGCCATTAGTTATTGGAACTGTGACTTTAATTGTCTACCGCCTGTAAACTGTTAGTGTCTTTTAACAGACAGGCTAGACTTTTCCACAGGTGCATGTGCAATATTGTTTATAGTTCATTGAAAAAGCATGGAAGCGATTGTTTAAATCCTTTCCAATAAAGATCTATACAACTTATATGGATTTTACAAAAGTTTCTTTAAAATACAGTATCCTGAAATCGTCTTTGTTCTATTTTTTATATTTAACTTAATATGCATAGACTATTATTCATAACTATAATTCACAATATGCACTGCAAAACAAATATCTACTGCCTGATTTTTTTACATTTTGTTCCAAAGTGGATATGTACTTTATCCGTTTAAATACATTATACTTGTGCATATGGTCAAATATATAGCATATCTCAAATGCTTGATTTCTTGTAATGTCCCAAAATGCAAGCAATATTATTATAGCTCAGCTCTAATCTGCTAAATTCTACTATGAAGAAAAAAATGAAGATATTATAAACATTAACTTTGTGAAAAGAGCTGCTTTTAAATAATGTGTATTGTTAAAAGCACTATACAAATAAATTTGACTTGACTTGCCTTGATATTTGACTGAGTAAACATAGACGAAAAGTCATAGTATGGGGACAAGATTTCTCTTTTCTTATTCAGAACAGTAGTTTGTTTAAGTAGATTATGCTGCAAAGTTACACTAGTGTTCAGATGTTTAGGGTCCGTAAGTTATTTATTTATTGTTTATTCTTTTGAAAGAAATTTATTTCTTGATCAAATTGGACAGTATTTTTTAATGCTACAAAAGATTTTTATTTCAAATAAATGCTGTTGTACTTTCTATTTATAACAAAAATCTTGGTTTTCACAAAAAATATTTTGTTGAGCACTAAAGGAGATTATCTTTTAATCATGTGGTTAAAACTAATAAGATATGTCTATCTATAAAATGTCTAAGTACCTTAAAAGTGATCCACATGCTCTTTATTCAAATTCTTCTGCATCATTTGATGATAAACAGGCTAAAAGTTGATTCGTTACTGAAAATCTTCTCCTCCAGCTGTTAACCGTTTCGACAAATTAATGAATCAATGAGTTCAGTTGGATTTGTGATAGTGAGTCATTCAGGTAACAACATGAGGGTGAATAATGATTTTTGGTGAACTTAAGTTAAACTCTAGTATACACTCTAAAAAATGCTGGGTTGTTTCAACCCAAATTTGGGTCAAATATGGACAAACCCAAATGTTGGGTTAAAAATTTATTTCACTTTCAACTGTAATTTTTTTAGTTATATTTTAACCCAACATTTGGGTTTGTCCATATTTGACCCAAATTTGGGTTGAAACAACCCAGCATTTTTAGAGTGTGTGTAGTATTCTTGTAGTTTCATTCATTTTCTTTTTCTCCCTCCCTTTTTTCTTTTTCTGCTTGCTTTTTGCATTTCCAGGCTTCCATTTCTATTTCTTTCCTCTGCCTTTCTCTGTTCCTGTCCCCGTGTTGCTGCTTAGCACGAGAGGGAAGGGTCTGGCTGACAGATTGAAGGGACGAACGGGGTCAGGGGGGTTAAATTGAACAAATCTGCCCATTGACGTCCTGTCTCCTCCACCCTCCACTAATATCATTATTCCCGGGTGTCAGGGGGCGAGCGGACATGTCGCTAAGGCTGACAGCACAGAGGCGAGGGCAGCCACTTACCACAGTAGACCTCCCACTATGGCAGGCTCCTTTTGTCGAAGGACCTGTCAGCAGAGGCAGAAAAAGAAAAACATTGAGTCCTCTGTGTTCATCTGAGTAAATACATGCAGAGACACACGGGCTTGGAGGGTTATGGATTGCTGGTCTTTGTCTTTACTAGAAGCAAGTGAAGAGGGGCGCTATGAAGGCGTGGCTTAGGAATGTTTATCATTTCAAAGTTCAGTTTTTTTGTGTGAAATATTTGGACTTTCCCTCTGCCTTTTTTGGTCTAGTATAGTATTCAATGTAGTTGAAGCATGCAAACAAATCAAAGATCACACAAAGATCCAAATAGATTCTAACAAAGCAGCTTTGCGCAACTAAAAAAAAACAGTAAGTAAAGTAAAACTTATCACTAATATCTGATTTAAACATCATTTTAAGAAAAATGTATCAGAAATCAAATTTCAAATGCTACGCTGAATAAAATAAAGTTTTTATCACGCAACTTGAACCAACCATTTTGTGTCCTAACAAGTCAAGTTGTTTGTTTTTGGATTTGCTTTTGGTGTTTTGTGATTTGTTTGCATGCCTGTCAGTTTGCATTCCTGCTTCACAGATTTGTTTGTCTGCTTTTGGATTTGGTTGAGTTTTCTGATATGTTTGCATGCATTGAACATCTTAGGTACTATACTAGTAAAAACCGGATCACTGGTCAGGATTACGGCGTAGAAAAGCCCTGCACATTTTCTTAATTACGACTCTGACATTTATTGGCTTTACACACAAATTTTAAGGCCCCAACAGCACAGGTCTTAAAGTCACTCTTGAGGCCCTTAAATGGGATGCCGTTTTATAATCTAATTCTACACAGGACTAGCAGGATTTATTTGGGGGTTTTGCTTCATGTTTTTTGCAACCTATTGAATCGTTATTAAAAATGTTTCTAAAAATACCTGTTACCTCGGATCTCATTTTGATGAACCGATATCGATTCTTTAATCCCAAGAATCAATCTTTAAGCCTATGCTGTTTTGAGTTGATGATTGAACAAAACTATGTAGCATGCCTACAAGTCTAAGCTTTCAAATTCTGTCGATTTTATTATCAAAAACAAGCAATAAATAAATTTAGCTAAATTGACTTAACCTGTTCCTCCATATTTATTGTTTGAATAAAAATTAAAATGTTTATATTTCAAAAACTTCATGTGTTGTTAAAATGTACATCCTATCCAAAGCAGTTCATTTGAACTTTTAATATTATAGTAAACGACATTGTAATAAAACACATTAATACAGTGAACAATCCACTCTCGATCATATTTTGTTTTCTAGCAAAGAGCAGTTGCCTGTGAATTGTGCTCTATCTTTGTACTTCTGAAGAAATGATCTGCACACAATGTTTGGTTGGTGGTAGCAGAAGTTAAGGGCTTATGACACCATCTAAACCACAGGGTAACACAGAAGAAAAGTGGACTTCTTTCTTTAGCCTTTACATTCCAGAAGTTTCAGTGTCAGGCCCTCAATGGGATGCAGTTAAATGACCGTTCAATTTGTTGTTCTTCCCTCGCTTTACTCCAACCTGCATTGCTCTGCCAACTTTTGTGTTACAAATGAGCCGGTAACTCACCTTTTGCCATGGTGGAGCATCAAAGACCAAGACCTAATTATCTGGTCTCCATCTCCAGGGCTTTGAGTGCTCTTTTGGGAGAGGGGAGGCCTCCCATTCCATTCCTGTCTTTTATTGTGTTCTAATAAGGAGCAGTGAGAGCGTGTTCAAACAAGCAGGCTGAAGAGCCAGACAGGGAGGAAGACCTGAGTGCTTCTGTGTTTCGAGTGGAACCTTCCGAGGTGTTTGGGTATCGTTTAAAACTTCAGAAAGCTTTTTACAATGTGAGATGTAACTTTCATTTTTCATAGGGACTATGAATTTTAAAGCAGCCATCTTACAATCTGCCGTCAACATACGTATTGTACAGAGGATAGTTTTACTAGATCCAGACATAGTTTTTGAGGGAGGTGGGTCAGAGTGCCTGACATTTTGCAGCCAACATCATAAGTCTTCATTAAAGAAGGGAATTACAGTAGAGTTTTACCAAACAAGAAAAAGAAAAAAGAGTCCAACCATAAACATCAAAGGCATGAAATAAAAACCACTGGTAGCCATCAGTCTGATTGGATTCCTTCTTCCTCCAAACCAACATACACACACACAGAAACATCCCCCGTTTGCACCTCCAGACTAGACACCTCCATTATCACTGCTAAGTTAAGTATTCACTGAGAAGCAATCAAGCATGTGGGACATGTTTATGGTTGTAGCAGGCAGCATTTGACTCGCCTGTGTGTGTCTGTGGTTCCTGGAGAATTGGGAAAACTGACCAAATCTCTGGTCTGGATTGTTGTTTTGGGCTTTTATAGCAGTGCAATTAGCCACCGTCTCATCCTGTAGCCTCAGTTTACATCCTCCATTTGCGGTTGTTCCCATTCATGTGAATGACGCTTAGATTTCATTTGAGAAATGAAACTCTCTCCAAATCTGCTGAAAGATACACGAGGGTCGAAGAAAAGTCTGTGGTGCTTTCCTGAACTTAAGTCTTTAATGCAATGGGCATTTCTCACATATGTATATTAAATATGTATATATTATTACAGTATTTTCTCTTTAGATGGCTGATTGTCTTCTCCATCTGGCTAACTTCCACACTAAACTTCTATATTATGTACACACAGAGTGAGAAGCCCATAAAAGTATGTGTATTGTGATGACATTATTATAGAGGCAAGCACAGTGTGTTGGTGCTTTGGTTTTGGAACTGCGTAATTGCAGCTTTTTGCAATCTAACATAGCCGATGTGGTACTAGACTGAAGTAATTTACTGTTTCTCACATTCCAACGCTGACCAAAGGGTTTCCATCCTCTGCACAGCCACAGAAGACATTATCTAGGCTGCTGATAAGGAATTTGTATGTCCAGTTTTTCCTGTGTAGACATGAATGGTAAATAGTTTAAGAGCACAGAGCGTTGATCATAAAGTTAAAGCATTCCATAGTAATGAATCCAATCCTTTACCAGCTGATTTGTGATTGTGTTGAATGGATTCTTTTTTTCACAATAAATGCAAAAATAAACTTGAATGCACAAGAAACAAATCATTGTTTGTCAGTTAGCCTCTGTTGAATTGCACCTTGTTTGGAATAAGGTAAACATCTTAGTTGTATGAGTATAGGGCCATGTGAAATCTGATTTCTTCTATTTTATTTTATATTTCCCAAAATTCCATGTTGTCCATTTTCCAAGACAATTTTGATCAAATGTACAGCCCTTCTGATTCATTCATATTTTTTCAATTTAATTAGAGACACATTACTTTTTTGGGGGGGTTAAAGTGGTGTTTTTGGGGTTAAGGGTGAAGTGATAATAATAATTTAGCGTACTTGCAGCTGTTCATTCATTTAAATTCATTTGTAATTTCAGTTTGTTTTTTACTCTGAAATCAGCTCCTGACACAGAAAATGAACATTAATATGTATGTTAAGGTCATGCAGAGTGCCCGTTTGATAAATATGTTCGGTGACAGGCTAGGAAAAAATACCTGTTTCTTATCAGGGAATGATGTAAGCCTTTCCAGAGAAACAGTATGTATCGTTAGAACCAATTGTGATGAAGTGAGGCATGCTTTATAAGGATGTGATTCGTTATAAAGTCGTTATGAAGCTCAAACCTCTGTCACAGAAATGCACAAAACAACATGGAGCTTTATTGTCTTTGCTGCTCTGCTGCATTTTTCACGTATGAAATGTGCTTTCATTGTGATGGTGTATTGCTGTTCTTATTATTACTAATGGCATTTTGAAGATGGAGATTACTCAATCCATCTGATGCAAGACAATGTTCCGGATATTTTTGGTTATATTTTTGGCCCGATATTTTTGGTTAAAGTGACTTTCTATTTGTTATTCAAAGGCCTGATTCACAAAGCAGGAGGACCTAATTGTTGTGTTAGACCAGTAGTATCAAACGAAAGCCATTCTGCTTGTCTCTGCATACATTTACATGTATTCAGTGCATAATATGATGAAAGTCCACTCATTTATGGTCAGCTAGGTTAATATGTGAGTATAAATTGTTGGTGTTATTAAGTGAAGCAGAGGTCAGTGTGTACTTCAGATAAAGACATACAGGTTTTTTTATTTCTTTTTTTTTTTTTAGGTTTAATGGTCTGTATGAAGCACATAAATGAATATTTCATCACAGCACATTAAACCACCCTCTGAATTTAGGAGTTAAACCATTAGACAATTTAAAGCTGCCTGCTAAAGCAATGGCCCCACTCATACTCAATGGGCTTTTGACTTTTATGCTGGGCTGGAGGGGATAAAATAAATTTGTAATGTAAGTGTGTAAACTTTAAAAGCATTGAATTCTATTTTTCTGAAAATCTATTTAAAAATAATAATGCATTTCAAAATACACTTTATATTCCAATCCGAGTTGCATGATTCCTGACAGGGCTACGCTGCATGTGAACCCTTAAAAAAAGATAAAGGTAAGCGACAGGCTGAATGAATGCTTTAGCTGTGCTGTCATGTTACTGGCCTCAAAAACACATGTATGTACAGAAAGCGGAAGGCTTTGATGTCACTAATAATGCCTAGAGTCACTGGGTTTAAACAGCAGCAAATGATCTTTGAAGGCCTATAGGCTCTCATTAGTAAAAACTTAATTAAAACATTAGTGGAGCAGAACATATTTGCTTTGGGAACATGTTTTAATAGAGTGTGTACAATTCAGAGCGATTCAGTGCTTTACAAGTTGTTTTTGTGATTGTAAATACAATATTGCATATACGGAACAGCTGTATCCAGCAGTATAAATGATGATAGGCATGATACAAAAACAAGAGTGACTGACTATGGAATCAGAGTGTAGGGTTGCCATCACACAATTCGGATATGCACTATTCCAGTTATTCTTTTCGACAAGGGCAATGTTTCTCTTAGACATATTATGGAGGGTATTTTGCTCATTAAACATAGAAACTACACTCCGTAGTTTTGTGAACAGGGGCCCAATGCAGGGATTTGCAGGCCATTGAACATTGGTGCTCTGCCCCACAAGTATTTATATTATATGAAAGGGGCCCAGTGGAAGTGTTTCAGAGTTAAAACCTCATACGTCTGCATTGCTGGTTGTATCATATAGACATATGACGTGTTGAAGAATGGGTGGTTTTTCAGGCTCCTGGGTTGTATATGGTAAAAACAAGCTCACTGTCATTTTGTTAACCTCTTCATTTTTATTAGAACTGTGGAATTGAGGTGTTTGAATATTATTAACATTTCTAATTGAGTTGAGATCATGGAAAGTTTTAGGATTACACATGAAAAATAAATAATAAAGTAATGATCTGTTACACAAACTTGTAATTAAATTAAAAGGCAGACATACCAAATACAGAGACACTGGAATTCATGTTCAGTTAAAAAAACACAATATATGTTTTTATGTTTAAAATATAGAGGTATATCAATTATTATATACATTAAAGTTGTACATGCGGGTCTTTGTACGTTGTGCAAAAGGCACAAAATGTTCCTACAGCTTAAGGACAGAAAGTCAAGTGTTAATGAATAAAACCTGTCATTGATCATGTTATCGTTCATGTGATAACAGCAATCAAAAATTGTCAAGCTGTTAACACCTATTGAAAGAAAAATGCCAATTTGGTCATAACTGCTGCTCCCTTATCAACTGAACCATGTGATGAAGCCATAGCTGCAATGACACTTTCCTACCCACTTCTTCATTTTACAACTGTTATTTATAATTACCGTTATCATGGTTTCACATGACTGTAATGCTCGTCAACATAAATGTTGAAAAAAAAAATATCACAGCGGTTTCTCACTTTATCCTCTCAGTTACTATATACTGTAAGGAGACTGAGTAATCAAACAGGATGACCACACACAGACTAAAGTGTTTCTCTCAACGCATGCATCTTTTTTTTTTCATTTGCATTTTGCAACGAAAACAATGCAGTTTAACAAAAAACATCTTAATTTGTGTTCCGAAGATGAACGAAAGTCTTACGGGGTGGGAACAACATGAGGGAGAGTAATTACTGAGTAATGAAACTGAATTTTCATTTTGGGGGGGAACTATCCCTTTAAGAAGCGCAGTACCTGCCCAGAAAATACTAAAAGACGAATGATCTTTAATGCGAGGTCAAAAACGTGTTTTAACATCCTAGTGTTCTTGGAAAGCAATTACTACTAACTATGCATTTTCCACACTTGTGCAGACATCACATGCTTTTCATTTAGTGTTAACCTTTTTCTTTTGTCCCAACACATTCATTCAGGACAGGAAGCATTTCAGGGGGAAACAGAATTAGCTGAGGGCATTAAGCACAGCCTGCATTCTTTACAGGCAGCTTAGCGTGAAACAACATCACAATATCAAATGCTTAATTGTTGATTCTCGAACACTTATTAACATTTTAATTTGGTCTGGGTGTTCTTTGTGCCTGCTCAGGTTAGTCATTCAGAGGAACTGGCTATAATTTAGCATGTGGTTTAGGTTCTTGTTGGTCATGTCTTTTGTATGTTTGTGAAAAGATATGTTGACATGGTCTCCTTAAAGTCTTATTATAATTGAAAATAATGATGAATGTTCACAAATGTCCCTTTGTTTTAGATTCTTCGGTAAATCTAATGAACTGGAATTGAAGTGAAAGGTAGTCATTTATAATGTTTAACTGCATTGCACTGTCCAAAATTGATGCAGTACAATTGTATTAGTGATTTTTGTGTCACTTTACATTAACGATATTCAATTGTGCGTTCTCATTTTCTATATTAAACATTTAGATTGCTTCGGCTGCTGCCTAACGCTCACTTAGCCCTAAATTAAAATATATGTTTTATATTCTGTGGTTTAATAATTTTAGATAAATTATTATAAAAATGTAGTAAGCCATTTATCAGGCCATACGATGAAAATACGTTCGGCCAAATCATTTCGATTTATTAATCACTGCATGTTTTAAATTCAGAATGACTTTAATCAAACTGCAATTTTTTGCATCTGGGCCCGTGACAGAGCACAGAACCCATAACCCATACAGTGAAGGGGAAGGGGAGGGGGCTCATTTGAATCAGACCTGACCCCTGTGCATCAGCAAAACTGAAATATGGAGTAGCTTCCATGCAGCCGAGGAACGAAAGCCCTCATTGTTTGGGCCATTGAGTGCTTCTGCTGAGGTTGCATTTGCACTATTCTGTGGATGTGGCCTCGTTCTGCCATTTGTGTTGTATGCAATGATTAAACATTTGCCTGCTTCGTTAGTCCTGCGTTCGGCATGCATTATTGACATGAGCTAGAAGGTGCTCTCTCCTGCCGTACAGTGAAACTGATTAGCTAGCATGTTAGCATCACAAACTTTCAAAAGTTAGTTAATAAGAAGGGAATTAGAATGGTTTTACTTGACCAACAATAAAGTGTGAAGTGAAATAGGAGAGGATTCGGGGTTTGGTTATAACGATCACACCTGTTTTTTTGCTGCTAGTGGGGCTCTGGGTATTAGCTCTATTTTTAATGACAGTGCTGGACATTCCAGTTTTCATGTGGGGATAATTAGAGACATGGCCTTGGGCTTGGAGGGTAAACATCACACAATTACAACAGGATGGAGGAGGGGCCCCAGTCACTGGACGAAAGAAATGATGAGGGACAGAAAATTTTAATGACGGTATGGTGTGGGAAACGGCCAGAGAGATTCAAGATCCTATGAGCTACCACCACTGCTAACTGCCAAACTCTGAAATGAAAGCTCATGTATATGTCCACTTGTCCAGACAAACAGACACTGTTACTCAGAACAAAACTGAATGTTCTGTTAAGTTCCCTATAGCGTTAGCAATGTTCTTATCAGTTGTGGGATCGGATTCTAAATGCGCTCCGTGGCAAAATTACACACAGGAATTCTCAACATTGTTTTCTGAGGCTGTCACTAGACTGAGATCAGGGCGTGGCCTATTCGTGTCAGCCGATCATACTGTGCCTCTTCCCTTCCATTGATTCTCATGTAGGTCATCAAACAAACTTTGTTTTCTTCTCTCTCTTTTTTCGTTTAGTTGTCAGTATTAATTGTATCATGTAAATGGTGGAAGTCAGTGTTTGAATTACTGGGTCTAGAAGGGTCTGCCCAACTCACATCTCATTATTATTAAAATATATTCCCTCTAGATATGATGAGTTATATTCATTTGTCATTTATCCGCTGTATTTATTTGACACTTTTTTATCAAGAATGTTATGATTATGTTGTATTAATGTACATTGATTTGTTTTGTGTGAACTGGGAGGGGAATCAGTTTAGTAGTCAAGTGGTTTCACAAGTGAAAGGTGGTAACATTAATACTCTTCCATGCTAAAACATGTAATGGGCTATATGCACGCATAAGTTCCGCATTTGACGTAAGGATGCTCGTCCATTTCCGGTTGTGTAGATTGAAGCGGAGGAAAACCGGAGAAAACGGGATTATGGCAGAGTCTTCAATATTTACTGTCCTCCCGTCTTTGAAACGAAACGTACATACGTTTAGATGTAATTTTATATATAGTTATGTTTATTTAATATAATTTTAAAAAGAAGCATAAACACAACGAGGGGTGTCTGTTTCATCTGTTTTTGTGACTAACGTTTCATTAGTATAACCATGGAGTACAAAATTCAATATAAATTCTCGGTATTGCATTGGACTCTACGATCGGCGGAAGTTATCGAGCATCCTTAATGCTTCACCGGAAATAACGCCGTGCATAGAGCCCATTGTTTTCAATTACAAAGGAAAAATTAAAACCAAAAAATTACGTTAATTAAAAATTGTAAAATAAATACGTTTAATAAATCGAATGAATCCGAATGTATTTTTCAATATTTTGTGCTTGACTAGACCCATATTTTGGCTTGAAATTTATGTGACATCTTTACTTGCGCAGATTCAGATAGCAGAAAGACTCCTTGCATCCTCATTATTGCATAAATCATGCCTGACCCTTGTCTTTGCTCAAACACAGGTGAAGGCCAGAGATGTAGCTTTTCTTCCTCTCCTGTCATGTCTGCATTAAAGATCACGATGCTCCCCCATCACATGCACACACACAAACCACTAGCCCTTTATTTCCCATGAAGACCATGATGGCAGGCAGATGACGTTATTATCACTACAGAGCCCTATCACTTCCCCTCAGCTCCAGAATAAAACAAAGCCCTCATCTCTCACAAGACTGTGCTGAGTCTATTTTTCCATAAATTAATGATTGGGGGAGGCGATCAATGGTACAGTCTTTATGTCAGCAGCCTTTCCTTGTGTTTATGCTGTGTGGGTCATCGCTACAGCATAATGATGCAATTATTGATTAGCATTTAAAGGCAAATCCATATGATATATTTTCTCATGGCCAGTTTTTCTTTCTATTTTCCCAACTAGTACTGGACACATACTATAAATTTAGTTGTATATTGTCTTGAAAAATGGTTTGTGTTTCAGCCATGTGGTACATTTATACCACAAAAACTCTTATGACAACTGCTCTAATTGGAGATGACTACATTATTATAACTATATATATATATATATATATATATGAAGAGTTCAGATGCAAAAGCCTCTAAATGCCATTTGAATTTTTCTTCTAGAATTATCATTTTTATCAAGCTTGTATATTTAAGTTCAGTAATTTAACCTAAATGACAATTAATAGGTCATCTTCATTGCCATTTAAGTGAAATTACTAAACTTAAATATACAAGCTTGATAAAAATTATAATTCTAGAAGAAAAATTATAAATATATGTAGACGCCTATAATTGAAGTGTTCAGATGCAAAAGCCTCTAAATGCCATTTGAAATTTTCTTCTTTAATGACGATTTTTATCAAACTTGTATATTTAAGTTCAGTAATTTCACTTAAATAACAATTAAAAGGTAATTATCATTGCCATTTAAGTGAAATTACTGAACTTAAATATACAAGTTTGATAAAAATCATCATTAAAGAAGAAAATTTCAAATGGCATTTAGAGGCTTTTGCATCTGAACTCTTATATTATAAATCCATAATGGCATGTTTTAGTGGTCATATTGTTTTAATTATCTGCATTTAATTTTGGTATCTCTGAAATTTTCATCCCCTTAATGTTTTTTTTTTTTTTTTTTTTTTTTTTTTGCCAGGTGGTGTAGTTTTGTTTGTCATTGTATTATCTTTCTAGTGTAGTCCCAACCCGTGATTGCTAATTTATCATCAGATTTCCTGATGCGTTATGAGCCATTTCATCTGAAAACATGACTCCTATACACATTTCTTTTTCATGTAAAGAAACTATTTGGGTGTGGGTGCCATCCATCAAACCCACGCCCAACACATTTGTCACATTAATTGTACTCAAAGGGCACTCTTTTGAGCCCATTTATGGGGACACATTGAATATTTGAATTAACCCAGTGTTGGATTAAATGCCTAGAAGTTTGCTTATCTATCAAGATTAGATGTCCCATAAGTAATGGGAGACAGGTGGAATGTTATGTTGTAAAACCTGGTTTCATAAGAGCTTATGATATGTTAGCGTGGGTCGTCATTAATTATGAGGGAGCAGTGAGAAATGACGTGAAAGAGGTCTGTTTTGTTGTTAATTACTTCAATAGATCATACAGTATGATAAAAGATTGACAGCGATTCTAAGATGATTTGGCCGAACAATTTTGTGTGTGACTAAATCTGTATTAAACAGGACCAGAGGGCATGTGGCTTTGAAGAAGCAAAGATGAAGGGAATGCTGGTAATAATAGGGTTGAGTCATTGTATAACAACTGTTGGCGACACTAGAAAAAAAAGAACGAATGAGTAGGAGAGGTTGATAGACTTCTCTAACCTTCAACCTTTCCAGACACAGCTCACACACACCCCACATGTGTGTGTAAACGGAAAGCTCTTTTATACACTTGCAAGGTTTTTCCTTCAATAATTTGGCGGCTGCCAAAATGAATCTTTGTCCCGTCAAAGGCCGTTCTGCAGTACGAAATAGCTACAGTAATATCAAAGATGGCAGCATCCATAAAAAACTGAAATGTTTTTACATGACAAAAGTCCAATTGAGCCACAAGTTCAAATTTTCATTAACCGAAAGCAACTTTTATATCTGGGTGGGGAGCGTAGCATGAACACAAAACTGACGGGAGCAGCTCTGGTGGAGAGCAGTGACTGGATCTAAACCTTCAGATGACACTCAGCTCATATCTCTGTTAATAAACCTGTGAAACATGGTGCATGTGTTTGTGCAGTGTAGACCCTCTCTCTCGCACTGTGTGACATGACAGACAGACAACAATTTGTCTAGTCCGGTTCAGTTCACAAAGAGCAAGTTTTCTGAGAAATAGAGAAAGTTACTAGAGTGAGTTTGATTATACAGTCGTCACTCCCGTAAATAACTGAACTGTGTATGAATGTAACCGCATGAAGGACCCAAATACAGGACTGACAACCAAATTCTGTTGCTGTGTGAACATGGCCAGAGGCTACGCCTTCTTCTTAAGTCTGTTTCTTTTATTCTGTCTGTCGAGATCAGACACGAGTAAAAACATGAACACACTGGGTCTCTCTGTGATGTATAAAAGCTCTATCTTACTGAACCACATTAGAGAAACATAAAGTCATGATGGGGTGAGCGAGAGGAGAAACAGAGATGATGGGGGAAAGGAAGGAGAAACCCAGAGAAACCCTGGGGTGTTCACTGATATGCTCACACAAAAATCGCTGCAAAAATATGCTTTCCAACAGGTTTTATCGTAGTTTTTGTCCAAGTCCATTTTCTTCCTGTTTTTGGTCGAAGTCCACAGTAGTCGATTGTCGAGTTTGCGTGCGCGATCCTAATTGTCGCATGTGAACTCGACAATTTACTACTGTGGACTTCAACCGAAAACAGGAAGAAAATGAAGTCAGACAAAAACTACGATAAAACCTATTGGAAAGCATCTTTTGCAGCGATTTTTGTGTGAGCATATCAGTGAACACCCCAGACGACTCGGTTAGTTTCACGTCTTTGTAAACTAAAGTTTTATGCGTTTTTATGAATGACTGTTCGAGTGCACCTATGCTACCATTGTAAAGGTGGGGGGGGGGGGTGCTAACACAGAATACAAAAATTATTGTGACAGGAGCATTTGTCTAAAAAACAATCTTAACTATTCTATTTCATCAGGGACGATCTTAAAACAGGGCTTTAATTGTAAAATACCGAACTTGTCCGTTAAGTACTATGTACTTACATCGAACAATAAGTACAATGTATTATTGTGTTCCTGTTGTATTGTAAAACACTTGCTGCTATTGAGGTGGGATGTGGGTAAGGTTAGGGACAGGTGTGGTTGTATGGGTAGGTTTAAGGGTAGGTTAAAGTGTAAGGGATGGGTCAGCTGTGTAATTACAGATGTAATTACATAAATTAGTTACAGCTGTAATTACATGCTGGTATTTTAAAAATATAAGTACAATGTAAAAACATGTATGTACCCAATAAGTCCATTGTATCAAATTATTAGTTTCAATGAAAGTACATAGTACCTATATATCTCTTGGCAAAAGTAACTGGTGTAGCTTCTGTGATTCAACAATAATAGAGGAAGCAGGATTTTTCAAATCTACACAGAGTTTTTTTTATTGAGAGGAAAGCACACAGCACATATTATCTAAATGTCACTCTCAGCAGCGCAGATGGCATTGGTGATATTCGCTAACAGTATATCACTGCAAAGGTATATATAATAGAAATACATTCAAGTAAATATTAAACAAAGAAATAAAAGGGGCTCAGTAGTCCTCAGTTGTTGTTGCTGTTACGTGACGTAGCGGTGTCTGACTAGAGATGACACGTGGGGTGATGACATCATTGTTTCACAAAATTTATGCAAAATATATGCACTGGCTGTACACATAAAAATGCAAGGGTGTCATTATCAGATTCATCCACTTTGGGACCCGGTTTAAAAAACATAGTGGTTTCATGGTTCCCAAAATGCAGACGAAACGCCAATACGAAGCAATTTTTTTATGTATACAGCTAAACACGTCAAGACCTAAAAAATACCTCTAACTGACATGTAATCACAGTTCATTTAGTTTTTACTAATAATTGTAAGACGCATTCAATTAATGGTGCGATGCAATTACTTTAAGGTACTGATAGTACTACTGACACCATTGTGTAAAAGGGGCATGTGCACTCTGATGTAAACAATCCCAGCATGGATGAGAATCAAGGAGGCACTTACAGAAAGACATAAATAACATAGTTACCCCTTTAAAAAATAAAGGCTACGTACGCTGTGATAAAAGCTTTAGCAATTTTCGTAATGGGAAAATCTGATAGCGTCACATGCCACAAGTGACAGACACAGAGCTAATAAGTTGATAAATACTTTCATGTGATAGATAGATAGATAGATAGATAGATAGATAGATAGATAGATAGATAGATAGATAGATAGATAGATAGATAGATAGATAGATAGATAGATAGATAGATAGATAGATAGATAGATAGATAGATAGATAAATAAATCATTTAATGGTACTGTTGTGTAAACTTGATGTGTCATCAGAATTTCGAGATGTCTCTTATCTGATAAACTTTGGCAAATCCAGTGATTAGTTCTTCCTCAGATTATCAGTCCAGTTCCTTGTAAATGCATCTTGGTTTCCAGAGGAACTTTGCATAAAGACAGTCAATCAGATTAGAGTTTGCCAGATCATGCAAGCTTTCAAGTTTTGTGTGTGATATTCATTAGATGCTCATTGAACTGCCTGCAGCTGAGACTAGTATAGATATGCCTCTCCCGCAACAGTATATCGAAACATATTTATATTTCCCTTATTCGCAACATCAGACAGAGAGCATTTTTTATTGCTTTATATAGTTAATCAGTAATCAAGAATGCAATGTACAGTTTGGGTACATTCAGATTTTATTCTGTATAATAAATCTTTATCAGTTGCTCCTCAGTCATTACTATAGTGTTTATGACTTTCACTTTTTATAGTTTTAAGAAAAAGGCAACAATCACCCCTGTATGATAATGTATGTGTAAGCTGATAAATCCATTATTTAGCGCCTGCTAGTTCAGGCCGTTACGTTCACTATCCTCTCAAAGGTCAGGTTTGAAAATAGAAATGAAGCCACTGTCTGTAATCTGGGACCAGCGTACTGTCATAAGGAAATACAAACCTTTGAAAGATGGCTACATGCTTTTATATTAAATTATTGATGGAAAACACACATACAGAAAATGTCCTGGACAGATTATGTATAATTCATGGGGCTGAGTGACTATAAAGATTTGCTGTGTTTTTCACTTGTAATTAAAGAGCGAAATGTGAGTGCTGAGCACTTTTCAGCCTAATCCTTTAATTGCACTATGGGGATTTGCCATTAAAGCGTCTTAAAATCTGTCAGACACCCGACATTCTCTTTCTCTTTTTTTTTTTTTGTCTTATCCCACCATGAGGGCAATCTCTGAATTCTCTCATTATTGTCAAAGGTAAAAGTATCAGAAGCTGGTGTGAGGAAATAACAGATGCAAAGACTGAAAAGGGGTCTTATTCAGATTCAGATCTTAATCTCTGGAATCTCTGAAGAGTAGCTTCAGACATCTTTTGCAATCTCATGGACAAAGCGTTAGTCGGCAAATCACACAGTAAAACAAAATGGTAAAAGACAGTTAATGGACCATCCCCACATTCTCTTGATGAAAGCAGAAGTGATGGTTGAGTTCTGAGCCAGGTTTGCATTATATGACGACTATTGACCAATCCAAACATGTGAAAATGTAAACAAAAGAAACTGAATGAATAGGTAACTTTAGATTATTTAAAAATTAGACATATATATATATATATATATATAGAGAGAGAGAGAGAGAGAGAAGAGAGAGAGAGAGAGAGAGGAGAGAGAGAGAGAGAGAGAGAGAGAGAGAGAGAGAGAGAGAGAGAGAGAGAGAGAGAGAGAGAGAGAGAGAGAGAGAGAGAGAGAACTGTAAGCCATTTATCAGTCCAAATGGGGGTCTCCAATAATACGGGCAGGGCTATCGCTAGTGGGGTGAAAGGTGGTGACAATTATAGGGGCCCTCCCTGCCCAGGGGGCACCACAAAATACAGCAGTTATACTATATAGGCATCTGTTGTATGAATAATTCTAATATTTACACTAGTTGTATGCCAGAGATTTACATGAAAACCACAAAAACATGCAATTTGGTTAAATAGTTTTTCCAAATATCTGCTTCTCTTATCTATCGATCTAAAGTATTTTTTAATTATTCAGTCAGTGACAAACATCACATGGACCCAATGAAATTGTAAGTCCCACCCAACCCAGCTCGTGAACAGAACCCATCAGAGTTGAGGCGGCAGCTGCCTGAAGTTAACCACGAACTTGGTGGAAGAGCAGGAGACTGACTGACTGAAAAATGTCAGGGAAAAGAAAACATGGATCAGGGTACCAGAAACGCCATGAAAAGAAGGCATGGGAGGCCATGAGAGTTGTTGTTTCCCAGTCGATTAAGACGTTCTTAATTACAGTTTAATGTATTTTTATTTTGCTGGGAATAAGAAAACTACAGTCTACAGCCTCACAGGTACGTTTTCATTATCGGTGCGCACCACAACCGACAGAATGATTATGTGGTCAAAATCCCTGTCTTTTTACACTATTGTAAATAGATTTAAAAAAATTGACATGAGTCACGACGCATTGCATTATGCTCCTGATCTGCCGGCTTGATGATGTATTTATTACATCAAGACAACATGGATACAACAGACTGCAGTTGGATGAATACATTTATTAGCTTTATTTAATAATATTGCCAGTTCCCTTTCAGTCGATAACGTCAGACGTCCTCCTTCTGGGTACGGTGGGTTCAGTTCCATACGCAACCAGGACGTTCCATATCTTATCCATATGTGGGCCTCCATGCTCATATATTGTACAGTGTATGATATTGGTGGAGGGTGGTGGGGGGCCCACATCAATATTTTTTCAGAGGGCCCCAAATCCTCTAGCCACGGCGTGATATAATATGGGTGAAGGTTTCTGGGCGTTACTGTCTTTCCTTTAATGCAACACAACAAGATTAAATGAAATAAATTTTCTCATATGTATTATCTCGTTATTTCATCTGACTCCATAATAAGGTTTTAATGATACCTGAGCGTCATTAAGAGAATGTTTGATGTTCGAATGTTGGACTCCCAATTGTCTTGCACACCAATATATCCTTGGCAGAAACCATAGACTGTAAGGTAGAAACCCAAAATTAAAAAAAAAACAAAAAAAAAAACACATTGGACAGGCAAATCACATGGTCTCGCGCATCCAGTCGCTTTGCTTCTGAAATGCTCCTGGTGTGAGTTGGCACCACGTGGAGGACGGAATAAAATCTTGTCAGAGCCGCAATGCGCTGCAGACCTGTGCAGTGTAAAAAAGGGGTAAAGTCGAGAACAGTTCAGACGGTTCTCGTTTATTGTTATCTTGTTCTTAAGTGTTTAGAAAAACCCCGCACGAATGCTCAGTCACAAAATCATCATTCAGATCACCGCTAGGGGGTTTGAGATCATCCTTGACGCCAGGCCTGACTACGCTACTTCCGACATCGTAAGTTGCGTTTTATACACAAGTAGACAGTATATGACCATTTGGCCGGAAGCTAGAATTTTACTTTGTAGCGTGAATATTTTTCTTACACAATCTCATGGCGTTGCTCCAGAAGCCCTTTATTAATCCCCTGGAGCCGTGTGGAGTTCTTTTATAATGGATGAATGCACTTTTTTGAGCTTCAGTCTGATGGTTGCAATGCACTGCCATTATAAAGCTCAGAAGCATCAGGTTATTTATAGGGGATTATCATGCTTCCGGATTTCATGGGCGGGATTTGTCAACTTTGTGCATGTCCACTTCCAAAGGCTATATATGTCACTGCTCTGTTCCACTTTGTAAATCTAACATACAACGCCAACCCTACGTAAGTTTTCATGGATTCCTGACTGAATTGAGTATAAGGAAGAACTGGATTAAAACTTTAAAATAAAACAAGGTAGCACGTTTGTTTGCTGCCGGCACTTTAGTGAACCAGACTAATTTACCAGGGATGCCGTATAAATAAACTTAGTGTAGTCCTTCATCAGTTTGCCAGCGAGATCGGTGATTCAACGGAAGTGGCAGTGCACAAAGATCACTGAATCCGGAAGTACTACATATCAGCGTGAAAATCCCCTATTAATATAACTCTGATTGTATTCGTCTGAAAGAAGAAAGTAAATCGTGGGCTAATTTACATTTTAAAATGAACTACTCCTTTAAGAATTTAAAAACATAGTGATCAACAGCATCATTTATAATAAATGACTGTCATTGTTGTAAATATTTTAAAACTTTGTATATGTAAAATTACGTGAAGACTATCAAAATGAATTCTGTCCTTTGGCATTCAATCACATGCTTTTTAATTACATCATAATAATATCTATTGTTGTTATTGTAATTACCTATATTTTTATTATAATTATTACATGTTTTAATATATTAATGATATTTTATTATATTTAATATAATAGAATAATAATCTACCGTAATGTTCAGGTAAGGTTTATTTGATATTCATTTCATTCTATGGGGTGCAGTAAATGACCTGGATAATTAATAGGCGGCCCAAAAAGTAACCACTGTTTCATACAGTGTGACAAAAAAGTGATTTCGCTCTTGCATTCATTGAAACTGTAGCTTGTTACTTGAAAAGCTACACTTTTGAAACTTGTCATGAAATATTGTCATGATACTCAAATGAGTGGTTTTATTTCAGCCTGTAATACAACCTTGTAAAATATTTAATACAGTATGTAATGATATTATACATTTTAAAATCAAGTGTGACATGGCTTTTTGAAATCATTTTCGTACACAATTACACCATGACAATCTGATTTAGTCTGGGCAAAGGTCCATGCTCATCACAGAAGGGCCTTTCTCACACCTCCCACATGGGAGTTAAAGAGGCATCCTCCTCTGGCCCTGTAAAATAACACTTAGCTCTGCCAGTACATGCTCAACTCACTGCCTCTTAATCCAGTCCGTCAGCTCAAGTACCCGATCAAATGCCATTAGGAGGAACTCCATCAAGGAAAGACAAAGATCAGCTCTTCATATTAGCTTACACATCTCATTATGTCAGCTGATCGTGTGTGTGTGTGTGTGTGTGTGAGTGTGTGTGCGTGCGTGCATGTGTGCGTGTGTAATGGAATGAAAGCAGCACTGGTAGTCTGGCAGTCGGCCAGTTTGGACCAGTGCCAGCGTGACCAGTTGTGTTGTCTAATTAACTCCTGCTCCCTTGCGCCTGTGATTCTCACACACTCACATTCAAAAACACAGAGCCACATTAAGCCCAGCAGTTTCCCAGGAGCTCCAGCTGCACACGCACACACACATACACGTGTTCACACACACTATCAGTGCCACACACAACGAGGGAGCTTCTTGTGATCGATTCTGTTGTCATGGGATTTTTTTCCCAGTATTGATGCTTTTTAATTAGTGGTTTGTTGTTAGCACAGATGGTGATTGTTGCCTTCAAAATTATATATTCCACTAACTTTTTGTTCTTAATCTCCAGTTATGGACAGTGGTCTGTAATATATAATATAGTATATATATAAATGAATATGAGTGATGAATAATTATATATAATTCAGTGTTGTAGTTGAGACCACCTCACTCGAGTCCGAGTCGACACCGAGACCAGAGAGAGTCGAGTCCGAGACCAGAGGCGGTCGAGTCCGAGTCGAGACCGAGACCAGTGAGGGTTGATTACCTAATTTACTTTTATTTACTTAGAGAAATATTTTTTTTTTTTTTTACTGAATTTACTTAGACTTTAAAAAATATGATCAGTTAAGGGTAAAAAGGCCACATAGTAGGTGGTGTTAAAAGTAATTTTATTACAATTTGTCATGCGCAGTTGCGCACTAGAAAATCACCAATCACTGGGGGTGTCAATCAATTTAAAGAAATATTTTATTAACATACATTAATAATCATGAAAAATATTTTTAATTGAACTCGAGTGGACTCGGGAATAATTCCGAGTCCTAAAAAAAAAATGTTCGAGTACGAGTCAATTCCGAGTCCTAATGGACACGAGTCCATGACAAGACCAAGACCATTAAAATATGGTCTCGAGACCGAGTCCGAGACGAGTCCGAGTCTCGAGTACTACAACTCTGATATAATTATATATATATGTACTTCTACACTTTTTTAACCTTACATTAGGCATAATGTAAGTCATTACCGCAAAATATACCCTCACAGGGTGATAAGATCATCTTGAAGAAGTGTTTATTTTGCGATAATCGCCAATTAACTGTATGTTATCAAATGTTTTATTAAGCTGTTTACCAAATGAATAAATAAATGAACATGAAATATTGATTTTATTTTGTATTTTAGTGAGGATAAAGAGACTGCAGAGAGCCATGGCTTTGAGAGCCATGTTTTTTTGCCAGCATGTTATTGGTTCTCTGCCAGGGGCCACAAGATGACTCAAAATGATTCAAAATAAAGAGGAAGCAAAGTGTTAAAATAAGCTACAACAACTGAAAATCAAGATAGTTCTTATTGTAATTCACCCCCTCCCCTCAACAAGAATTGTTTTAAAAATGTAATTTCTATAACTGGCAAAGTCATAGAAATTGATCAAATTTTGTAACTATTTAACCATTTTATACATTTTTGGATATACATTTTTATAGTTATGCCAAGTTTTAAAAATATGTTCAAAAGGGCACTAATATTTACACCGTAAGTTATTTTACTTTGCCTTTATTTTTCCCTCACATCTGCTACCCAAACTTTTGAATGAGCACGCCCATGAGTATAACACCGAGTGTGTATTATTTGCTGTGTCACAGAGGTCACAAGGTATAGAAGTAAAAACATTTCCAAACTTTTAGGTCAACAGTCAGTTTCTCTGTTAAGCTTCCAGGTTTTAGTATGACTTGTAACAGCTTTAGACTGCCTGAAGCTTCATTTTAACTGGGTTCAAAGTCATATCCCAGCTCTGCCTTCATTGCTTTTGTCAATGTGTGTGTGAGTGTGTGTGTGTGTGTGTTTTCAGTCACAAAGAATGTCACCCTGTCACCAGCCCACGTACCTGATTTGAGGATTGTGAAACATGTCTCTCTTGGACATTAATTGTACAACACAAAAAAAGTGTTTTTTTCTTACATGTTTCTTATGGGAGTCAGTGATTTGCTGGACCCTCAATGTCAGTCGGGGGAGGTCTGGTTTTGTCCTGAAAGCCCTGGTAAAAACCCTGTCTTGGTAGAAACTGAACATTTCAGCTTCAGTGTGTGATAATTTATTGTGTTGTCAAGAGCTCCCTCTACTGAAATCCCGGCGAGATACTTCTGTCAGCATTAACACTTAAAGAGGAGTGACATACTAAGATTAAGATTAATAGCATATTTTACTTTGTATTTCCTGCTTTTGATGAGTTTTGCAAATAAATTAGATTATAAAACACGTACGTATGTCAATGGCATATTTTGTTTGTAATTCATACATTTTTTTTGTTTATATCCACACATGTTGAACCGGTAGTTGCTGAAGGTTGAGTCAGGGTGTGATCAGCAGCCTTGGGGGCTTGACACTATAAGCATCTTGTGTGTCATTCAAAACTATATTGAGACGTTTTATAATGATCACACACTTGCTCAGCAACTGAGTACATCACTAAGGAATGACAGAATGATTGTTAATGACAGACAAGTGACTTGTGAGAGAGGTTTAAATCAATAAGCAGTTGTTTACTCTAGTGAATTAGTTGTTTTTAACATTTTTATAATTTAATACACAGTTTGCATCACACATTATATCATTAGCGCAATAAATGCAAGTGAATATTTTGGATTGTCTCCCATTGTTCCTTTGCACATGTTTGTTTAAAACCTGTCTATTATATTCTCCAGTATGGTTTGAGAATATCTGTTATTTAAATAGTGACCTAGAGATAGTGGAGAATCTTTAATATTTCTGATTCATTTTATAATTTACTAAATCTCGCTGTCCCTTTTCGGGTTTCAATTCGATTTTGAATCTCAGCTCAGGCTTTTGTACAACACTGAATGTAATTTAACAAAATAGATTATGCCATATAATCAGTGACTTCTAATTCATATAAATCATGTCAGTCAGTCATACCAAGATTTAGATTTAAGTGAGTCTTGAGAGACTACATGCATCAGTGCTCTGCATTCCTGCAGTCATGATGCTGGGAAATAGACCTAATATGACCGTAATGGTCCACTCAAAGGTGAAGCAGTGCTCTAATGTATTTTCCATCTGTTAATATTTAATACAACATAGTAGACGTCATTAATTACCCCTTTACTGGTCACTCTAGCTTAGTGATGGCCTCTGAAAGTGACAGTGGCACAATTACATCATCTGTATGAATCTCTAATTCACTGTTAAAGCTCCTGGCACCTCAAGCGAAGAGGGCAGAGTGGTGAATAGATGAGCAATGTATTTAAGATGTGGAAAAATTCACCTGGTATTGTTTAAAAATGAGAAATTCGCAAATGTTTCTCGGGTTTTGGAATGTATATTTTCCCTCTTGTCTTCCTTGCGGCAACATCTGCATTCAAATACTGTTAGAGAAGCTGATCTGCACAAACAGATTAAACCCACACATGGACAACCACTTACTTAGCAAGGGTAGATTTATTTAAATGAACAGACTGGTTCAAATGTCAACTTTGTTGCCATACATCTTGAAAATATGAAACACAGATTTTGACACGTCAGGTGCAGGTAACTTGACAGGCTTTACTGCATTTTACTTTGTTTGCTTGTCGTATTTGGAACAGAGCATGTTTTATTCGTGCCGCAGGCTTGGAAATGTCACATATGAGTAAAAGCCCGTTGTGTTGTATTCACACTGTACCTTTTTCCGAGGCATTGATTGCATTGGTCCTTTAATATTGGTGACAGCTAATACACTCCTAAATGATCGGTTATTATCTCCGGGGCCTTGTTCCATGTGCCCCGCTGTTTCCAAAGGTCATCCCTCTGTCTTCCTGTATCGACCTGCCCGCCTGTTAACGTGGCCCAAGACTTATTGAAAGTGAAGGTTGAGGAACATATTTCCATCAGGTTGCAGTCTTCTCCTTCACGAGATGGCTTTTAAAAGGCTCTTTTGAGCATGTCCATTCAGAGAGCGGGGACAGGATGAGAAAACATAATGGATATGCCGATAAATTGAAAAGCGCCTTTAAAATGCATGTGGTTTCCCACTGGTGTAGATGTATTAGCATCCAGCCTTAATATGATGCATTTAACGATAGAAGGGATTTCTTGCGCATTTTATAACTTCATAACTGCAATAACTTAAAGCAAAATGATCTTCTAGTATCTTCTAGTAAAGTATCTTCTTTTTTTTCTTTTCACAGCTATACGAACTGGACGATGATGAGAAAAGGAAGGAGTTTCTTGACGATCTCTTCAGTTTCATGCAAAAAAGAGGTGAGTCTTGTTATGTACAGCTATTCAGATCTCGAAGGGCCGAAGCACACACCCCTTAACACCCACATTGCAAAACCACATGTTGCCTTTAGATGATAAGGCTCACATATGGTAATTATAGGACTTGCTGGTGATCTTTTAGCCACATGTCCAGGTAAAGTTATATTCACTGATCTTCATAGCAAAGCAAATAACAAAGCAAGCTTCTTCTCTCTTTTTTTTTTTTTTTGAAATATATATAAAAAAATAAATAAATATAAGGTTTTCAGGATTTTTTAACGAAGTAATATAACAAGGATCTCATTTCATAAGAGCAATTGGAATAAGTTGGTTTGATATAATTGTGTGCCACCTGTGTTTGGAAACAAAGCATCATAAATCTCTAAGCACCCATCTGCAGTCTTGCCAACAATAGAAATGCAGGGTTAATTGTTTTGGTAAAGGCTGAGAATGTGTGGATACTATTGTGATAGGCTTTTTCAGGTTTCCTGCTTGAACCGTCCATTTCTCTGAAGTGTTGCTGCCACTGTGGCGTGTTTCTGCCCCTGATGCTATCTGAAACAACGGCTTCTGCTGTTTGTTTTATAATTACTCTCAGATTATGTGAAAACATCCCTGAGGGGATGACCTTGCCACAGTAGGGAAGGCAGCATCCTGGTATTATGTTAGCCGCCATAGCATAATACATTTTTTTTTTTTTTTGCTTTATTGAGGAGGGAGGTACATCATCGGATCGTTTTTTTCCCACGAGGTGCTTTAGCCGACATCAGTCTCCGATATTTTATAGAGGAAATAGAGGAACGTTAATGGCCTTGCATAATATGAGATAGTTTGCAGCCTTTCCAAGACAAGACAGAGCTATTTTAAGTACGCAGGACTGTTTTTTGTTGTAATATGTTACAAAACCTCTGTTTTGGTAATATGGTGTATTTTCACTGTAATTTCGGTTTACGTCCAAGTTTTTCATAAACTTGTTACACTTTTGTATCTATGTGAGCAAACAATGTATTTGATTATTTCCATAATACAATCAAATTTAAAGATGGTATATTTCTAAATAAAATAAAATATGATATAATAATAAAGATATAATTATGCTACTAGTTTTTACTGTATTTGTGATCAGATAAATGCAGCCTGGAGAGCATGAGAGGTTTCTTTCAAAAACAGTAAAAAATCGTAAGTGCCCCAAAAATTTGAATGGTAGTGTATGTAAACAAAGTACATCAGCTTACAAACAGAATAGAATATGTAATATATAATTCTGTTCTTCAGAGGAGTTTCCTCCTTTTAGTTGTCATTTAAGTAGTTATTTTTACTTTGATTTATTGTACATTAAAAGCCAAAGCTGTAATATACAGCCAATATCTCAGCACTTTTGTTTGAAATGTACTGAAAAGTTTTATTATGAACTTGTCAGGCGCAGTGCTCTGCAAGACAAACTTGTTTTCTGAGGAAGAAGAATTGAGCGTGTTTCTTTTCTTTTCCTCTCTTAATCCATGAACAATGACGGATGTGCTTTTCTAACAGTTGTGACTGCCTTCCTTACACATTACACTAAAGGTACTTGGCAGGATCTCAATAAAATCCTTGCAGATTTTCATTAATATAATATATTATAACTGAATAGTTTAAACCATTGTGACAGCTGGCTAATAATTCAGAGCTCACTTCATGCTTTTGTCCATATATACACTACATATTAGTGCTATGATGTTGAGATATTCAGCAGTCTGTGTTTGAAAATGTACAGTATTGGATTACTTAAATTTCTTATAATAAACTGGTATATTATATATTTATTAATCATTAAATTAATTAATTTGATGTTGTTTCTCTTTTCAAAAAGATGCCACATTAAAATGAATAGAGGAAAATTGAAAGTAAAGTCATAAAATAATCTTATAATAAGCCTTTTACAAGAACAAGGTTTTGAAAAAGTCAAAATTACAGAACTAATAAAATGGAAATGCAATCGTAGCATTACTAATTATAATCTATTTTGTTGTAATCTGTTACTTATGTGTCTTTTATAATCCGTCAGACATACTGTGTTTGAGAGCAAAAATAATTGTATTGTCTTTAAATATTGCAAATAAAGTCTTCTTAAAGCTGTTTTAATTACAAAAATAAAGTAATTAATATCAAACCTCTTTGCAGTGCGAGACGAGTACATTTGTGTTTGTCTTTGTGCAGTTTTCATCACACACACACACAGAGATTTGCTCTCTGCTCTGCTGTCATTGTCTGTGACTCTAAAACCTTTGCTTACAGGTTGAAATGTTTTAAATGAAAGTGCATTTCAGTGGGTGGTATTTAAGCACCCAGAATGAAAGACCGGTTTCTATTGGTCCCTCTCCCTTGGCATAATAATTTGTTGTCCATTTTGACAATTTTGTGTGTATTTGACTTTTTAAGTGCAGTAAGCCACTCATTTTGACTTGCAAAGGTTTTTGAGAGCCGACTTATGTGGTTGCCACTTATATAGATCAGAGGTGTGAGTGTAAAACCTGTGGGAATTAGTAAAATTGTGCACAATACAAGCACTATTTAACTGGAGTGATTGGGACGAGTGATGGTGTGTGTCCACTGGTGCAGAGTGAGTGGAGCTTCCATATGAATGAACTGAAAACTCTCGCTCTGCTTTGCTCGTTCACACACCGAGAGTGAGAGGAGGTGTGTGTGCATGTCGCCGTCGGAGAGAAGAGAGCGAGAATGCGCAGCTGACGTTATTGCCTGTGCCGCTGGCAAAAATCGGAATCGGAAAGACTTGTGGCCGTTTTCTTGGCATTGTCTCCTTGATCCATATCTCTTATTTAAACATCCTTTATTTTTTTTAATATCTCAAATCACATGAAAAAGACAAAGAAATATATTGTTCTAATTGTCTATTTATTAGCTTAATATTTCATCTTTACAAACGTTTCTATCTGTTAGTTTAATTACGAGGACGGAATGCAGAGATACCAGATTTTCGTCATATATGGTGGGAGTCATGACACGTTATATGAGTGACAGATCGGGCGGATCTCATAATTTACTATATGAAGAGTTCAGATGCAAAAGCCTCTAAATGCCATTTGAAATTTTCTTCTTTAATGATGATTTTTGTCAAACTTGTATATTCAAGTTCAGTAATTTCACTTAAATAACAATTAATAGGTAATTATCATTGCCATTTAAGTGAAATAACTGAACTTAAATATACAAGCTTGACAAAAATCATCATTAAAGAAGAAAATTTCAAATGGCATTTAGAGGCTTTTCCATCTGAACTCTTCATATAATTATTTTATAAAATAAAAATGAAGAAAATAAATTCATTACTTTATAAAGAAATATTAAGGGAATCCATAAATGTTTCCCCAAATGTGCACACTTTTGGACTTAAATCCCTAATGGATGTTTATTTAATATATATTATGATCACAAATAAAAATTTCATTTGAAATACCAATAACTGGTATGGTTTTGCGTGTTTGATGTGTATTTCTGACAGAAATTACTGTCACTGTTAACTGTTTTTATCATAAACAGTGGTGAAATATTGAAGCTATAGCCCCAAGTTCTTCTAATGATATACATTTCAAGCTTAAATAAGACTGTCATTGTAATATACTCCCTGAACTCGGTTACTAAGCATTTAAAGTCCTTTAAATTGTTTAAAATACCTGAGGAATGAACCAAACTGTGTCAATTGTGATAAAACCTCCAGATGTTATGGACATCACCATTTTTGATACTGTCACACAGCGGTTGTGACTTCAGATATGTATTCAGTTTACATTCTGAATGAACGAAACATTTCAAGACTCACTCCTTGCTGTCAATCCCAAACAGCGACTATGAATGCAGCCATCATCGACAAGCATTACAGATAGATGCCTTTTAATTCTTTGCACTTCGTTTTTTTTATCTTGTTTGTTTTTTGTTTGTTTTTTTTAGAAAATGTTGAAATATTAATGGCAGAAGTTACGGTTATTATTTCTTGTTATGAGAAGTAAAGGATTAATCGACTGATCAAAAATGAATTTGATTAATCTAGTTAGTTAGTTAGTATTATACCCAGTAAATCTTTTCTGAAGCTTTCCATACAGTTACAGTTTCCATACCATTTTTTTTTTTTTTGGCCATTTTTGACTAGTCAAACTTTGCAACAGATTTTCTTGTTTTAACTCCACCTTGGTGGTTTGGTTTAATGTTTGAGTCAGTTCCAGGTCACAGGATATCTGATGTATTTTTCCTGAGAGGCAACAGATGACAGAGAGTACTGAGTTGTCAGTTAACTCTCATCTGTTTTGTGAATTTGTGATGACAGGAATGCAGACCAGGTTTTATCGCGGTTCATGCTGTTGTTATTGCGCCATGGGCTAATCCATCAGAGACAGCCAACGAGGAGTCACCCAGTCTAGTGATGCCATCACATAAAAATGCCTGAATGCAGCGAAGTGAAGCTCTTCCCGTCAGCTCAGGCATGAGATCAAATATACTGTAATTAAATCTGCCTCTGCTGCCTCTGTTCTTATGCTTGATGGATAAATCTGTATTGATCATATAGAACACCGAATGCACTCATCAAGGGTTTACTTACTTTTATACACATTAGATCAAACATGTAAATGTTTCTACAATTTTGAATGCACCTGGGGTATTTTAAACAAATCCTTCCCTATCTTTTTAGAATAAAGCTTTTTTTAATGTCATGGATCTGCATGAATCTCTCATCTAAATGAATCTCTCAGCACACAATCCAGGTGACCTGCTGTACTTGTTTTACTGTTGTGTTCTCAAACATGTCTCTATGGTGTTAAAAGACCGAGTGGCCTTCATAGCTGTTTTATCACACTGACAGCATGAATAGAATGGGAACTCCCATTTAACACTCTCCATATTAAGTATTGTCACTCATTTTGGTGATTTGTGAATGACAGTTGGAGCTGTTTGTTAACTGAGATTAGACCATTGTGACAGAGATTCAAGATACATGTTCACTCAGTAGATGCTAATAGACCGGGGCAGTTCTAGGGTCACTGGTTATCTGAGGCTTATGAGGCTGATGTATAGAAACAGATTGTGCTTCTGCAAGTTCCGTCTAAACATGATGTTGCATGTGGATGAGTGTTATTTTTGGCAATCAAAAAGTCAAAGTATTTTGTCAGTTACTGTGGTTAAATTCCTCCGATCTAATTGTACACATTGTTGTCCATTTTCCTTGTGCGTACTTCTACAGTGACAGGTGATAATTTCATCATCATGAGTGTAGTTTTTTGTACCAGATTAAAATCGCTTTCTCCTGTGAAAATGTCAAATATGCGCTGCCCCCACTGCCATGGGTGTTCATAGCAGCACATCGTTAGTGGTTTTTCTGGTTTGAAATTTGGTAGGGATCATATTACAAGCGACATACTGCATATTATAAATGACATTTCAAGGCGTATTTGGAATGAATAAGATTAATGGCATGTTGTAATTTCAGACGAAAACACAAACAGCTAATATCATATTACAGCTCTTATTAAAAGCTGCACTTGCTGATTGTTTTTCTGACTTTCCTGAACTTTATTATCACAGCTCTTTGGCACATGGACAACAGGTTTCCCTGGCAAATACTATCTGTATTACTGACATTCTGTAATCTGGCAGGTTTTGTTCTGATTAAGATTTTGCCTTTTTACTTTAGGTGTTTTTTTTCCAGCTGGGGGTTCGCAAATCCCTAGGGGTTGGTATTATTATTGCAGGAAGTTGATTAGATGGTGATAGAAATGTTTTCATTTAAAAACGTAAATATATACAATATATGTTATGTGTAAAAAAAAATATATATGTATATAAAAATGGACACTTATTTATTTTTTTATACACTTAAACCTTTTTTTAAATAGTAACATTTGTGGACATATATGTCTAAAATTCATTATATTTAATGATAGATTAGAATAACTAAAATAAATCAGGGGTTTAATGCTTTTGCCAACATTTAGTTATGCATTTTGGCTTCATGACCAATTAATTCAGATATTTGGTCAAATAATGTATGGTAAAATTTAAATGTACCGCTTATTATTATTATTATTTATTGTAAAAATGCTTTATTAATTTTATTACCTTTTTAAATTTACTATTATCACTAAGGGTTTTCTCAACTTGAGTTTTTTTGGGGGTTTCTTTGCAACTTGCTAGATCTTCTTAAGGGAACATCTGCATAGATTCATTTTGTTGTCGTCAGTTCTCTCTTAAATTTACATATTAACTGAATGTCTGGAAAGCGATCAATAGCCTGATTTTTGTGTGTGTGTGTGTTTGACATGAGGAAGATAAATGGCAGGATGCAAACGATCCACCTGCTGTTACTTTGGTAAATTTTAGCAGTACAGTATAATAGAGGAAAGGTCAATGATCATATTTAGATCTTTGACAAGTATTGGTTACTGTGAAATCTGAGCTTGAACCTAGCAAAGATTTCAGAATGCAAGTAGGACAAGCATCTTAAATGTATTTTGATGTGCAGTGTGAATAATATCGTGATATCATATCAAAATGAAAAATCATCATTTACCCTCATGTTGTTGTTTTACTATGGAACAAAGAGATTTTTTTACCAATTATAAAGAAAGGGAAGAATTAGAGCTATCGTGTTTAAGAAAATGTAATTTAAGTAGTTCAAAAAACCCTGAAAAGTAATCCAAATTTTTGGGTCACACGTTCAATTTTTAAGCCGTACAACAACTGTGTCTGAGGAACAGCCACAATTTAAATAAACAAAGTAATGGTTCGGAATAACTGGTCTGAAATTAATACTTATATACACCAAGGATGCATTCAATTGATTAAAAGTGATAGGAAAGTTATTTATAATTTTACAAAATATTTTTATTTTAAATAAATGCTTTTCTTTTTAACTTTATATTTTTCAAAAAAATCCTGAAAAAAGTCACAGTTTTCTTCAAAAAAAAATTACGCACCACAACATGATAATAAAAATAAAAAAGACTTCTGAAAATCCAGCTTTGCCATCATAAGTTTAAATTACATTCTGAAATATATTTAAATACAATTGAAATTGTAATAATACTTCACAATATTACTGTTTTTCCTATTAGAAAGAATTTTGGGTAGTTGCAAAAAGCAAAAGATTGCCCTCCCAGAAAGAAGTTCCACATCAGTTTAGTCACAGGATCAAGTAACAGCTTGATGATAGTAAGAAAATGAAAGCTTTGGTTGAAATCTTCTCAGCTTCACTATGTGTCCGGAACACATTAAAAACCTATACACGAAAGGTTCTCCCCCGCTGTGAGTGAATTCGTGCCAGGACTGTTGTCCCCTGTAGGCCTGGCCTGAGACCAGAGGTCATTGGCCTTCCCAGTGTCCCCCGGACCTTGCCATCATCAATCATAACCTGTCAAATACGAATCGTTTGTCGCCAGCCCCTGTGTGTACTGAGATGGCCGTATCTTTTTTCACATCAAAATGGCTGCCTCTATTTCACAGCTCAACACAAACAGTCCTGTGTTTGCGTCCGCTCATGGAAGAATGTAGATGATATTCCCTGCTCCCCCAGAGAGCTTTATATAGAGAAGAAGTATTTATGACCAGCTGTTTAAGACCTGTATAGTGCAAATTATACCTCTGTCAAAATGGAGCTATCATGTGATTCCAGAAGTTTTCAGAAACACACTGTTGTTTTATGGTGCTGCTATGAAAACCCTCTTTGTTTGACTCTAGCTCTACTATGGGTGTCTCATTATATGAAGAGAAATGAGATTTAAACAACTGATGTAAATCACTTAATTGTATCCTTTTCTTTTAAGTTGCCTTGATGGCTTCTAAAGAATAAATACATCCATCGTGGAATAGACTTGGAGTGATGGGCTCATTTACGACCCCTGATCTTTAAGCAATAGGAACAATGCGAGTGTTATTGCCCATTGTAAACTGATAAATTCCCACTTTGATTCATGATTCCCACAGGGAGGCAACAATAAATTAATCACATCTTAGGGCAGCATCAGCAGTTTCTTTTGAATAAATCAATATTTGACACTTTCATAATTACCTGAAATACTAATGAAGAGAATGGAAGGCCATCAGCGGCCTCGAAGAACAAGTCTTTTATTAGGGCCAATGGTTCTCGACGCCCCCCGTAGTGTTAGTCTGGTTTTACACTTGACTCAACTTGATTCTATTGAACCCTGGTGCATTTGCGTTCATCTTACGTCATTACAATCATGTACGCCGCATAATAGAAAACAAAACATGGTCAATATATTTTGTTATTAATTTGGTGTTATGATATGCAGCAGAGTAAATGACACTTTATTTTACTGTATGTGCATTGCAAACTGAATCTTATTGCCAGACACCAGATTGCCATTTATTTGCCCTAATTGCACTCTACTGTATATACGCGAATACACTGCAGGCTCACTTTCGCTCATATATCCAAGGTAAATTATCAACACCATCCTCCCTTATACAGTATGTGTTTTATTGAACTAAATACATCGTCATTGACTAAAGCTGATTTATACTTTTGTGTTGGACCTACACCTGAGCCTACGCTGTAGACTACGCGTTGGTTTTAATTTATACTTCTGCGTTGTTGTCCGCATTGACTGTATTGTTCACTCAACTGCGCATAATAGCAGCGAATGAATAAAAAACACAATGTTGACCCGTGTTCGGTTTTCTATCATGCGTTGTGCACGTAATATGCACGCAAACGCACCAGGGTTCGATAGAATCAAATTGAGTGTGAAAGACCAATGGTGCGCCGCTGGACCGCAGCAAACGAGCCCAGCGTAAAAGCCCCGTAAAACGCAAGTGCAGGTTACTCGTGCAAACCCGAGTCCATGTTGCTTTCACATTCACGCAAATCGCGGCACAGTTCAAGAGCAACCGAACACAGACCACCTCCTTCAGGTAGCCTCAGGTTCGTTACCCTGGTGCGCACCCGGGTCCGCATGACAGCTTTCACATTTGCAATTTTTCATGCAAACCATGCACACTTAAACTACTAGAATACAGGCAAACCTTTAATTGCCCCCTTAGGCCCCTTTTCCTTTGTAGACAGTGACGGTGACATGACTTGACGTGAAGTATGGTAACTCATACTCATAATTTGTCCTCTGCATTTAACCCATCACACATTAGGAGCAGTGAGTAGTGAACCCACACACTGCAAACCTTTGAAGTGTTTCTTAAATGTCACTTTGGAGAAAAGCATCTGCCAAATGAATAAATGTAATGTAAAGCTACCTACTGTTCAGAGAGGACTTACTCAAGCTTGTTGGTCAGTGCAATTTGCCTGTTTTATACAGATGGATAAAGATTTTTTCTAGCATTGTTTACAAATTAGCCCTTCATTTCATGCTTCGGAAGAGCACGCAATCGCAGACACGTTGTCCTTCCATTATCTGGCTGAAGTGAATGATGAAAAAACACAGACTGCTGATGAAGGCAGCCACATAGATGATTGGCCCCAACACTGGCTTATTCCCTTCAGCACATTTTCAATTAAACCTTTTTAGCCAGTGAGCAATTAACAGTAGGCAGCTATGTGAGCTCGGCAAAACGTGTTTCTCTGCACTCCATAATCACTCATTGTCATAATGATGCATGAGCTGATCAAATTGTTAGGGATGACAAAAGCTTGTACTGGCCTTTATTCACTGCATCTTATTCAGGGGACCAGAGGAGCTGAATACATCACCTCGGAAATCGAGCGCTCGTAAATCTTCTTTTAAAGACGCTTATCCAGGTTTAGATTCAGCCCAAAGGTGGCTTTTGTATAGTGAGGTTTTATTTATTGTTCCAGCCTCATTTCGTTTGGCCTTTTGTGCATGGGAATAAATAATTATTTGTGCATTATTGTGTTTTAACTTCAGCCAAAAGTGATGACCGAAAGGGATACTTGTACAATATTTGCCTTTACCCTACTATAGTTCAATTAGACCATCAAAATATAAGGCGTATGTTAAATTGGTATGAAGAACACACTAAACTACAGCTTATCATGAGATCTGGGTTTTACTCTACTATGCAAAAAATGCATAGAATAAAAATGGGTCATACTTTAGTTTAGCGTCCATTTTTCACTATTAATTACGACTTTTGCCTCAAACTCCTAATTACTGCTTATTAATAGTTATAAAAGATAGTTGTTAAGTTTAGGTATTGGTAGGATTAAGGGATAAAGAATATGGTCATGCAAGATAAGTATGTGCTTTGTAAGTACTAATAAACAGACAATATCCTCGTCATATGCAAGCTTAGCTAATAAGCAACTAGTTAATAGTGAGAATTGGGCATTGGACCCTAAATTAAAGGGTTTCAGTGTTTCTTTCATGAAATAAAGCATGTGTGTGTGAACTTGAGATGCACTGCTTTATCGTCTAATAATCAGTATCGGCCGTTAAAGGATCATGAAACCCTGCATAAAAGTATCAGCAGATATCATTGTGAATATTTGGCTATCAGTATCAGTGGAGAAATTTTCTATTGGCACATCTATAATATATAAATCAGTTGTTAATCTAAGTCCCTTATACGCAAGCTTTTTCCATGTCTACCTACATTCATTCCAAATCGAAGAATCATTCGTCGACTTCGATTCAAGTATAGAAGGAATGCCTTCGCTGCCCACCATTACTGTGTGTGTGTGTGTGTGGTGGTGGTGGGGGGGGGGTTATTGTGTTAAAAATCACATGTTCAATCTCCAAACAGATCCTCCATACTCGCCTTGCAGTTTTTTTCATAATTATGCATGTTTCATTGTGTTATCCCAAATGAAACAATTGAAAACAGAGAGTGTACATTTTACACTCTTAGCACAACTATACAATAAGCTTAAAATACATTTTAATATGTTTGAATAAAGGCAAATGACATCAATTTTAGCCACTACTGTATATATACATTCGCTCAAAGTGTCACTTGCAACAGATAAAGGGATATAGTGGATATAGATAAACTGTTATGTGTCAAGAATAATATTATTTCAATAAATTATTATTTTATGTCATATTCTATTAATATCATTTTTTCTGTACAATAAAAATGTTGGTATTGTGTTGGATCATCATTAGAGGGATACTTCTCTAAACAATTATTTATTAATTCATTTCAAATCGAGACCCTTGATACTTACTTTTACTTCAGTGACTTGTGTGGTCAGTTTGAGGAGAAGTTAGAAACATCAATCGATTGTTTTAGACATTTGTGCTACTTTAGATCTAATGCCAGTATTGTCTCAGAGAGAAAGCAGATAAATCTTTAGTTTTAATAGTGTCTCTTAGTTCACATGCCAGAGAGGCAAAATGAAGCCGTAATTACAAGTCTTAATTGATGTGTTTTTACCTTGATAGACCATAGCTCTGCTCTCCTTGGTCTTTTCAGACTGTGGCTTGGCTTGCTGTTGTTTGCTCTATATTTCTTTGCGTATTGATTGCTATTATGGCAAATCCAATGGGCACAATAGAACTCTATCAGCAAAATACAGGTTAATTATCTGGAGGTCAGGCGGTCTCAGATGCACACAAAGGGCTTATCCTCTTCACACATTACAACCTAACATTAAATCGTGAGCACAAATTATCACCAAGGTTTTTTGGGGGGTTTTTTTTCATTCAGCAAATGAACTGGCAATTGGAAGGAGAGCAGTGTTTAAGCATCGACATCTGAGAGTTTAGATGTTTGGCAACTTTTGTTCTTTTTTTTTAAAGCCATTTGTTCTTTATTGTCAAAATTATTATCTCCAAGGGCTGTAGGGTACTTATTAGATCATGGTAAATGATTTTTCTACTGATTATACGGTGTGAAATCATTTTTACTAATTGAGATTTTACTCTTATTATAAACACACATGTTCTACAAATAAAAAGTCATGGAAGCCAGAATCTTTCTTTTCACTGGTGGTGAAACAGTGCAGACCTTTGACTGAAGGCAAAAAGTGATATTTTTGCTAAGTGGAGTGGGAAGCTGTCGGACGTTTTACTTATGCCTGACTGATTGGCCTTATAAGCGGCCGAGAGGCTCGTCAATGAGCTTGAGTTAATGGCATTGATTGTGGATATTGTGCTTTTTTCCCCGGCTCCTGCAGGGACTCCAGTGAATCGGATTCCTATCATGGCCAAGCAGGTGTTGGATCTCTACACTCTCTACAAGCTTGTCACCGAAAAAGGCGGCTTAGTGGAAGTCATCAATAAGAAAATATGGCGCGAGATTACCAAAGGCCTAAACCTTCCTACCTCCATCACCAGCGCGGCTTTCACCCTCCGAACACAGTGAGTGAGATAACTTCAGACAAGAACAACTTGTTGATAACTGCCAGTTGATTCTTGTCTATCTTATCCAATTTAATTATCTGCTTTTAAAATAGAGAGAGTGAAGTCTGTATTTTACAGTGTTTGGTAAAAGTAAGAAAGAGGTTTTTACAAATATAGACTACATTTGTTCAGCAAAATTGAGATCCATCAAGCAAACTGTAATGCTGTGTAAGAATGGCTTTAATACAGACTAGGGCTCGCTTTTTCACTTCGAATGCAGGCATTCATGGTGGAAGAATCTAAAAACACAAAACACTGTGGCCAAAGACATTTTCCATGTTTAAAAATGTGTCAGAGTCCAAAGTCAAGAGTGTGTCCTGTGTGGAAAAATCCACACCCCTGTGTGAAGAAGACACATTGACACACTTGATTGCAAATGGATTGCTGTGGACAATATATTGACTTCTAAAGTTGCTTTTTGTTTATCCAATGGTTTCCACACAATATATACTAACACAATGTATTTATTTAATTATATTCATTTTGGGAGTTTCATGATATATTGATACACACTACTAAATGTAAGATAGTGACTCAAACTTAAAAACTTAAGATTTATTAATGCTTCTGAAAGAAGTATCTTACAGTATGTTCACTAAGCCTGCATTTATTTGAATATAGACGAATCCGGCGAAACTACCGGAAGTAAGCGGGCGCCATTACTGAGCTGTTGCTGGGTAGCGTTGCTCCATTGCCTCCTATTGTTTTCGTTGCAACTTGCGTCCACTGGAATAAACAGCCCGCGATTTACGACTGTCACTAACGTTGCACCGTTACCCCTTGTATAATGTCGAGTGGGTAAACAGTTTCCGTTATAAATTGTTTCAATGGTGGCAGTAAAATTTCAATTTTGAAGAGAAAACACTGTGAATACCCCAGGTCGACTGCCCCTGTCTGGTGCCGTACGGTTTACAAAGATTTCCTGGGCGAGTACAAGAAAGTACATTCGCGTATAATAACAATTATTTAATGACATAAGTAAAAAAAAATATAATAAATATGTGATATAGTGATCAGCAAAATCTCCTCTCTTGCTATTTTTTCTATTCAATTAACATGCTATGGTCATTAAATGGCTTTCCTGAGCTAAATGTAACGTTATGTGACATTTTTCTCCTGCTGTTATATTGACCTCTTTCCATGGTTTAAAAACACTAATTGGTCGATATTATGTATACTTTCTAGCTGTAACGTTACCTTACCCTTGCCTGTTGCAATGTGAAAATGAGATAAATAATGGACACAAAGGAAAACACGAATTTATTTATTTGATTTCATTCATTTATTTATTTATTGTTGCCAAATGGACAGTTCTTTTTTAGTTTCCTCAGCAAACGTCATGAGCAAACGTTAGCAGCTAAGTTGCCAACTTGCCAAGCTATTTTCATAAATAATCTGTAAGATCATTTGTACCTTCATCTGTGACTGGAGGCCACTGTCTAACATCATCAACCCAACAAGTCATTCTGCCTGGCTTGAGCTGTCATCGAGGGTGCTTTCGCGTTTTCACCGAGGTTTGTTTACATACCGGTGCATATGTCTATGCCGGTGTAACAGCTCAGTAATGGCGTCGCCACAAGATGGCAGCCTACACAGAACGCTCGTCGGATTAGTCTATAGTAAATTTATTATGCGGCTTAATATTTTTGTAAGAAAACTTTACACTTTTTTCTGATTTAAAAAAAAGAACAGCATCACACATGTATCCTTGTTAAATAAAAGTAGTCATTTTAGAGAATTCAACTTTTCCCCAAGTTTACATTTGAATTAATTGACTCAATTTAAGCCCCGTTCACACTATAAGCGACTTTGTCACTGCAGGTCGCCAGTGGCTGCGCTGGTCAGGGCCTTCCCACTACTGGTTGCCTAGTAATGTTTGTGAGTGACATTAACAGAAGTTACTCTATGTTAGACAACAAATACGTTTTCTTGTCGTTACAAACAAACATTTTGGAAGGAAAAGTCTAAATATAAATGGAATCAGTACATAAAATGCATAATATTAAAGATGAACGAGAAACTTGGATTGCAAATGTCATTATTGAGTGAAAGACACTTGTCATAAACATGCATAAACCCTACTTCATATTCAAGACAGATGTCGTGTCATGGTTATGAAGGTGTCATGTCAGTCTTATGTACACCCCTTCAAGTAAAGAGTTACCCAAAAGTTTTCTGTTTCTTCCAGCTGTTAGTGGAACATAACGTTATTGTGATGAACTACATTTTTGGTTACTCTGCTATTACACCTGTGTGTAACACTTACAGATGAACATACAAATAAATGAGGACAGAGTTAAATGAGATTAAATAAATGTTAAAAACACTGTATATTTCACTACTCGGCGGCAGCATAAAAACCTGCATCTTACCTTTTGATACTCAAATGTTGTTTGGTGCTTAGGACTAATGTAGATTAATTCTTTAATAAAGACCTCTATATTAAGTTTTTGAATGATATCTGGGTGAACATGCATAAGTGTAAGATGGGTTCTGTTCCGTAACTATAACCTTCCAAGACCGATTTTTGCAGATTCCGATTTTCACAGACAGACAGCAGCAGGAATATTAAGCTGCTGTCACTTTTTGTCCGAGTTTTTGCACGGATCCAATTTACCGTTACACAACATGCGTTATCTTTCTCAACTAATTATGTTTCAAAACTGACCGTGTTTAACTGAATACTTCCAAAAATGGGCATTTTGACATAATTTTGGGTGTATTTTTGACCATTAAATCGCAGTACGCCACTCATTGGTTGTGACTAACAAACTGCTTAAAGACTGAGATACTTGTATAGATTAGAGTGCGAAACTTGCAGGTATTTGTAAAATTATGCGTAATACATGCACTTTTTAATCGGAGCAAGTGAGTAAGAGGAGGTGTGTGTCTATGTCACTTCGCCGTCGGAGAGAAGAGAGCGAGAAGAGAGTTTCGCTGGCAACAAAATGGACCAAAATGACTCAGAATCGTAAAGACGTGAGACTGACCGGCCGGTCACTGGTCCAGGCCAATCGTGGAAAAACGTTTGATTCCAGTCCCTGATCGGAATCTGTGCCATCTGCGGTTAAATTCTCTGAATCGATTAAGAGAAAATCGCAATGCATCGGAGAATACATTTTTTGTTTCTCCCACCCCTACAGTTTATTAGCTGTAATGTCATTGTGATTAGGTTGTACATCACAGAATGCATTTGATGTTCCGTCTTTTGTTCTCTACAGGTATATGAAGTACCTCTATCCTTATGAATGTGAAAAGCGGGGACTGAGCTCTCCCGGGGAACTTCAGGCAGCTATCGACAGCAATCGTCGGGAAGGGCGTAGACAGAGTTATGGCTCAACCCTCTTCAATTACTCCCCTGTGGGCACCCCCACATTACTGTCTTCCCCAAAACTCCAGATGCCCCACATCAGCATGCCCAATGGCGGGCACATGACTCAGACCTCTGTTATCAAGAATGGTATGTGTTTGTGATAGTATTTCCGTTACTACTTAAAAAAAAATTCTGTTAAAATACTTGAAAAATACTTGAATCGATGAAATTTAATGTATTTTTAACTATACAGCTGAACATACATGTCAATAAAATAATATAGACCATGCAGAAAGAAATTAAAATACGAGTAAGTAATACAAATTAAAATTACAATATGTATAATCTAACCATTATAAAGCAACTAAAAGTAATAGAATTATATTAATTGTTGATTTTTGAAGAAAAAGTGGTATTCCTCATCAGGAAATTGAATGTTATTGCAGACCATCTAAATTACAACCTAGAGATCCTCCAAAGGAGATGTCATCTCTCTTACACAATAACAGTGCCACTTCTTACTCACACTGTGGCCTGAATGGTCATCAGAGCAGACAGGAAACAGCTTGCAGGACTTCCTCTTGCCAAATCTGCCAGTTTCCTCATCACACCAGCAGGAGCAATGAAACACAAAGAGACATGGGCTACTTCGTGATTCAGTAATGTGCCCATATGGAAAAGGACAAGTCACGCAACTCTTTAGAGATCAAAGACCTTTACAAATCTGATATTTATAGTGTTTACAAAGCAGCTTTAAATAGATCTCAGTGCTTATTGCATGACTTGAGTCATACTCATACTTCCCTATATACTTCCCTAATAATTATAGAATCAGTTTTAAAGTATTAGGTTTATAGTATCAAAATGAATGTCAGATTTAAGCTATAAAATAGGTCCTTTTCATCGTGTGGTGAGTTTGAAAATATAATTTGAATAGACAAAAAAACAAAAAAAACAATGCATATTTAATTTACTGATTTTTATTTATAAAATCACAAACAAAAGAAACTAACACTTTAAAGTTGAAAAATGAACTATAATACATATATACAAGTCTTTTTGTGACATACATATGCACACGCCACATGCTAAGATGCGTGAAAGAGTAACGGCCATCTGCCTCCCAAGTTTCATCTAAAATCATCCCAATCACCTCTTCTGCTGTCTTCAACTTCATTCACCATGTTTTTGTTCATTTCTTTTATTATTTTATGCAATCCACAACACTCTAACCTACCGCGCTTCGTATCTCTCTGTTCAAATCCTTCCTTCCCGCTCTGCCAGAAAGCTGCTGTCATTTGCGCTGAAAAACACGTTATCTACAGTCAGGGGCAATTTGAATTGTTTTGATAGGGCAAACAGTTTAAGAGTTATGGTAAAATGAACACAGCTTGCTGGTATGTGTCGGCAACGACAAAGCCAGTTTAAAAGGGTTAAAAAAAATTAAAAATAATAAAACACTCTACCATACAAAATAAAAAAGTCAGTAAGATTCGGGAGTGTAAGGATATTCGAACAGAACTGAAAAAACGCGATACACCCCCCACGGTACGTTTGCTGATACTCTCATGGCGTACCAAACGCGCCCCGCCCTGCCCTGGCACATTGCTGAGGTTGACCTCACTTAACCTTATGTCACAAAACAAATTTTTCTTCCTTGACATTTTATTAAACGGTAATTAGTTGTGTAACAGTATGTATTTGTAAACACGTGATAAATTTGTGAATTTTCGTGTTTTATGTGTACAAGACGAATAAAGCATTGTAGCCGAACCACCAATAATCACAATGAGCTCCACGTTTCATTACTTCCGATAAGAAAAGTGTCATTTTTCAACTTATATCCATTTTATCACAAAATTCAAACCAAAAAATGCTGTTTTGACACTCTTTAATGTGGCATGACAGATCAATATATATAAGCACACGATCATCTCTCATATTCCTAATAAACGTGAATGAAAATCTGATGATATGTTGAAAGTTACAGTACAACATACTGAAACGTATTACATTTTGTGTAATCGCTCAATCAGTGTCTCAACTGCGAAAAGACAGTAAAACAGCTTGTAATTAACAATATCCAATGTAGCCTTACATTTACCTCAGGCAAGTGTCAACAGCTTGTTAGTCAGCTAGAAAAATTAAATCTTTCACTAAATATATGCACTATATTAGCCTATATAATCATTATATTTTACTTAGCCTGTTGTGTTGCATTGCTGTTTCATTGTTTTCTCAACTGTTATACTTTTTATGTAAGTGTTCGGTCTAACTTCTTTGATAGTGAAAAGTCAGCTCATATTTACATTAGCTCAAAGTAGCACTCGATTTAAATGAAATAAATGTGAAACAGCAGCCTGGCTGAAATTGTCCATCTCAAAAGTGAGCCTATTTATAAATGGCACACTACTTAAATACTGACCTATAGGCACAGCAGGTAGAAGTACTGTAGGCAATATAAACTAAGGTAATACTTACCCCAAGATTTATAGTGGGGGAAATAATTATTTGATCCCCTACTGAATTTTTAAGTTCGCCCACTTTCAAAAAAAAAAAAAAAAACATTAAGGATAACATATGAAGAGTTCAGATGCAAAAGCCTCTAAATGCCATTTGAAATTTTCTTCTTTAATGATGATTTTTATCAAACTTGTATATTTAAGTTCAGTAATTTCACTTAAATAACAATTAATAGGTAATTATCATTGCCATTTAAGTGAAATCACTGAACTTAAATATACAAGCTTGATAAAAATGATCATTCTAGAAGAAAATTTCAAATGGCACTTAGAGGCTTTTGCATCTGAACTCTTCATATCAACCAAAAAGAAATCCAGAAAAACACATTATATAAAGGTTGTAAATTGATTAGCATTTGATCGAGTGAAATAAGTATTTGATCCCCAAGCAAAACATACCTTAGTACTTGGTGGAAAAACCTTTGTTGGCAAGCACAGAGGTAAGATGTTTCTTATAATTGGTCACCAGGTTTGCACAGATCTCAGGAGGGATTTTGGTCCACTCCTCTTTACAGATACTCTCAAAATCCTTCAGGTTTCTTTGTTGCTTGGCAACTCAATGTTTCAGCTCCCTCCACAGATTTCCTATAGGATTACAGTCTGGAGACTGGTTAGGCCACTCCAAGACCTTAATGTGCTTCTTCTTGAGCCACTCCTTTGTTGCCTTGGCGGTATGTTGTGGGTCATTGTTGAAAGACCCATCCACGACCATCTTCAGTGTTCTGGCTGAAGGAAGGAGGTTCTCGTCCAAGATTTGATGGTAAATTGGCCCGTCCATCTGCCCCTCAATACAGTAAAGTTGTCCTATACCCTTAGCAGAGAAACAGCCCCTGAACATAATGTTTCCACCTCGGTGCTTGACTGATGGTTTTCTTGGGGTCATTGGTAGCATTTATCTTCCTCTAATCAAATGAGTTGATGCCAAAGAGCGCAACTTTTGTCTCATCTGACCACAGCACTTCCTTCCAAGCCTTCTCTGAATCATTAGATGTTTATTGGCAAACTTCATACGGGCTTCTACATGTGCCTTCTGGAGCAGGAGGACCTTGCGAGTGCTGCAGGATTTCAATCCATTGCGGTATAGTGTGTTACCAATGATTTGCTTGGTGACTGTGGTCGCAACTGCCTTGAGATCATTAACAAGCTCCTCCTGTGTAGTTGTGTGCTGATCCCTCACCTTTCTCATGATCATCTTAACCCCACGAGGCACGATCTTGCATGGAGCTACCAACTGAGGGCGATTGCCTTTTCATTGGTATCTCTTCTTTTTCTGAATAATCACACCAACAAAAGTCTCCTTCTCACCGAGTTTCTTGCTGATGGTCTTGTAGCCCATTACAGCCTTGTGCAGGTCTACAATCTGGTCCCTGACATTTGACAGCTCTTTGATATTGCCATTGGTGGTGGAGAGGTTGGAATGGAAGATACAGATTCTGTGGACAGGTGACCACTGAGATTAGGACATCAGGAGTATTTTCCTAAATTGACAGGACTAATTTGTGTTCCACATGACCAATCTGTGGGAGGTAGAATTCTCTCTGGTTGGTAGGGGATCAAGTACTTATTTCACTCGATCAAATGCTAATCAATTTACAACCTTTATATAATGTGTTTTTCTGGATTTTTTGTTTGATATTCTGTCTATTCTGTCATTGATCAGTACTTCTTACAAAGTCAGTCGAATGAAATCCAGGACGCAAACCACAGCTCGTAGGATATCAGCACCCCTTTCATAGAGGAGAGGAGGGTTTGTACACTTAGTGATGAACATATTGATACTTTTGAACCCGGTCAGACTAACCAGCATAAGAGAGAAAAGAACCTCAACAGGCATAGGCCTGGAGTTAGATGGCCAAGAGCTTGTGAGAAAACAGCATGGGACAGAGTAAACACCGATCGATGCTTTGCATTGGAAAGATTAACTGGTACAGTTGAAAAGAACCTGGATAAATTTGGGGACATCATTTACGCATATGCAAGTGAGAAGTTTGGTGTAATGTCTAGATAGCAGCAGAAAATTCAAGGGTTAGTTTCATAATTTTAAAAGCATCTGGGGTTGAGTTAAAGAGATTTGGAGGAAACGCATACAGATGCAAAGAGGCTTGAGCCTAAATCAAATCCATCAGACATCCGACCTATCAATCCACCAGAATACCAAATGGAGGTCTGTGCACCAAAGTGGAAAGAGGCAGAGCAGGCTGTGAGAAAGGGAAGGGCTTTATCATCTCCAGGGCCTACTGGAGTTCCATACAGTGTGTACAGGACAGGACAGGTTGTACCAAGAGCATGGCACAGAGCTGGTGGAGTCTTTGTACCTAAAGAAAAAGATGCTACAAGCATCAGTTTTCAGTTTCATATAAGGTGGCTCTTAGCCAAGGCCAGTTTACTTGGCGCCATGACCAATTACTGCGATGTTTGGCTTTAGCATTGAAAGGCAAGCACAACATGACCAATAAGTTGCCACCTGTTCTAGCAAAAAATTACACACAGAAGACAATATTCCTCCACCCAGGCAACCTCCAAGAAAAGCTCTTAATTCTCGCCCAGGACAACTGGAAGCTGCTAGGGACTGGAAATACTGGCTGATCTTGATCAAAGGCTTATTTTTCCACCTGAGATTTTGATAAACTTGAAGAGTCTGTTGGTTTATTTGTATAGTTTGCATAGTAATTACAGTTATTACATTCCTGTGTATATTGCGTGAATGAGGGTTGGTGTTTGGGCAGATATTGTGTTTTGCGTAGGTAGTATGCCATACTGAACCGTTGCCACTGAACCTACTTTCATAGGTTCAGTAGGTTTGAGAGTTCAAGAGATTTACACGACGCATGCGCGAGAATTCTTGTTCAGTTCTCGCACATGTGTCGTGGAAATCTCTTGAACTATGGCCCACAAGGAAGAAAAGGAATAGTCGAATAAAGTCGTTATTTTTGTTTTATTTCCGCACAAAAAGTATTCTCACCGCTTGATAAACTTACTGTATAGTTGAGCCATAGTCACATGGAATATTTAAACATTTTCTTCAATGATTTTCTGGGCCGTCAAGTTTCAATCCCCTATGTAGCAGTGATCTACCTCTCAGATTTAATAAAAATATCTTCATTTGTGCTCCGAAGATGAATGAAGGTCTTACAAGGTTGGTACAGCATGGGGGTGAGTAATTAATGACTTAATTTTCATTTTTGGGTGAACTATCCCTTTAACGAAGACAGTGGGGCTCTACAGCCTTAGTCAAACGGGTTGGCGCGTATGGTTGGGTTGTGGAGATATTGTGGTTTGGTCACATGTGAACTACGAGGAAGGAGCAACCTCAGCAGCAGGAGTGATGTAGAGGTCAGTAAGCTGGGCTGAGTTGAGTGGGTGACGGAGGGGAGTGACGTCTGTCGAGCCCTCTTGAGGTGTCGTGGGCTTGTCGACGAAACACTGAGGACAGAAGGTGCCCACTTGAAGACCCTAGAGATGTCCCCTACTCGGTGTAAATGGATAGAGAAGCATAGGAAAGCCGAGTACAAATCAGCATGAAGTTTTAACATCTACTCTCGTGTAATGGTAATGAATCTCTATTCATTAAAATAAACCTACCATAAAAATAATAGACCCTTAATTTCTTTGTAAGTGGGCAAACTTACACAAACAGCAGGGGATCAAATACTTATTTCCCCCACTGGGTGGTCCACTATTTTTGGTTTACTGTTAAAGTGTTCTGCCACCTGAAAATATTTTAGAAGTATATATTCTTATAGTCACATATACAATCACTTCATTATGCTATCTTGCTCCACAGAGGACTCAATGCTGTCCAGCTGCCTGACTAACAGGGTGGGCATCCCTGTGTCTTTGGCCAGCCACCACAGTGCGGCCCAGGCTGCAGCGGCTCAGGCTGCAGCTGCAGCAGCTGTACAGGCGGCCACGTTGGAGCAGCTACGGGAGAAGCTGGAGTCCGGAGAGCCACCGGAGAAGAAAGTGATGCTCATGGCAGAGGAGCAGCAGAGGATAATGCAGCATGCTTTGCAGCAAAATCTGTTCGCCATGGCAACCCAGCTACCCATGAACATCAAACTGAACAACAGAGGTGGGGGCAAGGAATGCAAAAACGGTTCTCACATATTTTTGCCCTGTATGTGTTTTTACAAAAAATCTCTTTATTTTTATTTAGCCTCCAAAAAAAGTAATACTCAAACTTGTGTGCAAATATAATATAAATGGCAGTAAGCTGAAGTATTTTCCTAGAGTGACCCATAAAATACTGTGGACTGAGTCAATAGTGAGACGAGAGAGAGCATTATGGGTCAAATAATGTAGATTAGGGCAGAGGAGTTTATTTACTCTAGGCTGAGTAAGGATCACAAATAACCTGCAGCTGCCACACATAGCATGACAAAACATTAACCTTCCAATTTTCCCTCACCAAACTGAAGTAATTAATGAATAACACTTTATATAATAATAATGACACATTTTTATTTGATTTTTTTGAGACGTTCTCAAAACAATACTGAAGGAATTTATGAAAAACATTTTATTCATGAATAACTGTTTATGAATGACTCATTTTATTTTGTTTTATGACACTATGATAAGGTGTCCCCCCCTGTCAAAAAGAATGATAAGAGTTTGAGACATTCTCAAAAAATAAACATCTATTTAATTAGGTGTGAATAAATGGTGAACTTTTACTGATGAAGAAAAGTGATTTCTGTCGGGCCTTTTGTCTGATGTTAATGTATTCAGTGCACCTTCATCACTTAATGACAGTGTGTCATGATTGCAGGCTGGTCATGAGTAATGTTGTGTTGTCTTCTACGTGACTGTTACTCTTATACCACCCACAAAATCAAAAGCCTCGTTTTATGGTGGGACAATGTAGCACAGTTCAGTTCTGCTGAGCAGGACTTTCATACAGAATTACTCTGCAATTTAAAGATTATATTAAATGTTATTTTGTGTAACCTTCACACAAGTATTCAAAGTAATGACAGAGTAAAAACTGAAAGTCCTGACAGATGCTAACTTTTTGGAAATAGGAATGTGATTTAACCCCTTTTTTTACTCCAAAAATGTATCTAATGGTCTTCTACTTTAAGGGGATGGTTAACATGAACATGAAAATTCTGTCATTTGCTCAACCTCATGTTGTTTCAAACCCATAAGACTTTTGTTCATCATCAGGACACAGATGAAGATATTTTTCTGTCTCTCCATTGATAGTCTATTTACTTAAAACTCTTATGCTTCAAAACGTTTGTAAAGAGATTGTAAAATCAATCATAGAGCATTAAAATTTGCTAAACTGAAGCTCAATGATTCTTGCTTGATGTGCAAGAACCAATGAGGGTTCATTGTCATGTTACGCAGCACGTTTGAGCTTCTGCAAGAACCATCGAGGTTCATTCTCGTGTGTCAAACAAGTAAGGTTTAGCTTCTGTTTATGTTTGCTGATCAATCTTTTTATGTGAATAAAATAATAAATTAAATCTATTCATCATGTAAAATGTTCATGTCTCTTCAGAAGACTTGGAAGAAACCACTTGATTCAAATGGATCTCTTTATGAATGTTTGAAGCAGAGTTTTAGGTGAATAGACTTTCGATGGAGGGATGGAAATCTCAGATTTCATTAAATATCTTCATTTGTGTTTTGATGGTGAACAAAAGTCTTGTGAGTTGGGAACGAGGGTGAGAAAATGTTGAGAAGAACGTTCATTTTAGGGAGAATTATCCTTTTAATTTATTTCTTTTGAATACTTTGTGTAATGTTTGATCGCAGTGAAGAAATGTTCATGGCTCAGACATTTTGTGCTGTTCCCTATCTAGAGAAGTGAAAGCCCCATCTTTTTGACAGTTATCACCTCCCTCCCCTCCTTAAACTCTTTTAATAAACCCCTCCTTATCCTGTCACTCATGAGTTATCACCGATAGTTGGTGGCACGCTTCTCTTGCTTCTTGTGTTCCTTTTATAAATGCTCATATTGAGTTTTTCTCTTCCTCGCTCTCTGGCTCCTCTCTTGACAGATGATAGACAAGAGACTGCATTGAACCTGTCTACCAACGGCATTAGCAGCATCAACATGTCAATAGAAATAAATGGGGTTGTCTACACAGGTAAATAGAGCGCCGTTTGCTGATGTAATTGCAGGCAGGAAATTCAATAAGTTATAGCAGCACCCCCTCGCTCAGTCCTCCACACAATTTGATGTCTTTGCTATAAAATCCATCGTAATGAAGTGGCAAGTCCAATAGAGTTAAAAAAGTTAAATATCTTAAAATTGGGCCTGGGCGCCAGGAGGTCGATGGAGCTTATTGTCTTTCGTGCCCGAGAGAAAGGCCCTCCGCCTTAGCTAGATACAGTGCTTGTGCCTGATGTGTGAGAGACAGTAATTACCACAAGATGGCTCATAAGCTTGCAGGGAACAGTTCGGGAGATCAAGTTGAAGTGGCGTCCGTTTTTTTACTGAAGGTTTGTTCTCTGTAATGATGTACAGCGCTTGAACATACAGCTAAAAGATTTTTCTAGGGCTAAAAATGTAACCAATTTACAAGTAAAAATTATATTATATATTTTTTTTAAATCTTGCTGTCGTGGTGCATAACACTGAACAAAGATGTGACGTTTACATAGGCCTGTGTTAACAGAACGGTAGTTTACTTCTGACAGATTGACAAACTCAGTTAAAAACGCGGAATGCCAGTGACAAGTTTATGTTCAGAGGCATAAAATTAAAATATTAAAGCCGCTTTTTGTAATGTCTATTCCATAATTTACTTGCCTGCCATAATAATATCTGAAATTATCTTAGTTTGGGCACATATTCTCAGAACATGTTGATTTATGCAATTAAGTGATTAATTCAGATAGCATAAATTCATGTACCATGTCATGTAATTAAATAAAATGTTAAATTAATTGTCCTCATTTTTTTTTTAATATCTTATCTTTTCTTTAGTGAGCATCTGTAGATTTTTTCATATAGATTTAAGCCAAAAATGAGATACTTCAATGTACATAGATAATATAGAAACAGATTGAGCAAGGGGGTGTTGTCGTTTTTTTTGTTTTTTTTTTTTTTTGTAAGAATGATGGACCACATACAAATCAAATGTTTTAAATGAACGTTTTTTGACTTATACATGTAGTTTCTATTATTGCATGAAAATATTAGTAATAAAAAATTTTTTTTAGTTCAGATGCAAAAGCCTCTAAATGCCATTTGAACTTTTCTTCTTTAATGATGATTTTTATCAAACTTGTATATTTAAGTTCAGTAATTTCACTTAAATAACAATTAATAGGTAATTATCATTGCCATTTAAGTGAAATCACTGAACTTAAATATACAAGTTTGATAAAAATCATCATTAAAGAAGAAAATTTCAAATGGCATTTAGAGGCTTTTGCATCTGAACTCTTCATATATATATCTGTGATGCATTTTAAAAACAACAACACGTTGCTCCAGTAAGTGAACTTCTGATGTGTTATGATGTGTTATGTGATGTGTTGTGTTATGTTATGTAAGGGTGGTGTTGGTGTTTATATTCCTTGACTCTAACTTGAACTAAATATTTGTCTGCTGACTCCAGGGGTCTTGTTTGCCCGTAAGCCAGCCATTGGTTTCATGCCAGGCAGCCAGCGAGTCCATCACCAACACAGCTCTCAGGGAAAGAGCAGCAGCCCAGGGCTCAGCACCCAGATGCAGCCGTCCTCCTCCTCGTCCTCCACCGCCTCCTCACACGGACCAGCCACCTCCCCTTGAGCCCACAACACCTCTCTCGCTCAACTCTCCCCCGACATCAGATAAGGCAGGGTCTTTAGGTCATACTGTTGGACCAGTTTTTTTGTCTCCTTCAATGTACAATGTACACTTTTTACTGTTTTTCTAACCCTCCCCCTGCAATCAGGACAAGGAGTGTCCATCACCGAAAAAACTTCCATTCAAATCAAAGGCTGAGCACCTATAGCTGATAGCCGCACATTTGAAATGTGTTACATTTACATATGCAGCAAGTTGCAGCTTGTAATTTTATTCTTCTGAGGACGTGTTATTCATTGTGGAGTGACTAAAACGTATTGCGTGACAATGCCATGAACACAAGGAGCGGTGTGACGCTCGAGGGGATGGGATGTTCCTCAGACTGAGCGCTGGCCTGCTTGAATGTTGCATCAAAGCAAGATTCTTCCCTCTTCTACACAGATCCTTCATTTTTGGCACAGGAGTCCTTCCTCTTCATCTTTACTCATCGCAGTCTTGAATTAAACAGCAAGAGCTATTATCAGCTATTACCAAAGAGAATAAGAGCAACCTATTAGATGAATGCCGTTTTATCACAACCATCACACATATATCAAATGCCATTGCAAACTATCAGAAAAAAGCAATGGAAAGTCACCATAATGATTTTAAGCAAAGCACATCCCATTTAACTTGAATACAAATTGTCAGGGAGAAAAGTTATTTACTGTATCAATGCTTAAGTTTATGTTAGGAAAGAAAAAACAATCTTTAAATGGCCGTATGTGGAAGATCAGCCATGTATAGCTTGATATTGAAGAAAGCCGACAGGATTAAGTCTACTTTATTCTCTCATGACTGGTTTTGGCCTGTGGCCGTGGCGAAATATATTCTATTGATCAGTGAGTTATTTGGGGAACACTTGTCGACAATGTTTAATGATTTTCCACCACCTCAGCTTGGGTTTTATAGCAAAGTGTTTTAAGTGTTTATTAAATGGTTTAGTAGATGGAAAAACGGGTCACACTGGTTAAATGCAGGTTTTAGGCATGTGACTATGAGCTGAACGTTGATCATAAAAAATGTTTGAGTACTTAAACCAGAAAACAGAGGCTCTTTAGAAGCAGATTATGTGCCGTGAACAGGCTGGATGTTGCTCATCTTAGGCATCAGTTGAGGTGGGATCTCTGTTGTGAATAGAATCCAATTTTCATCAAGTTTTCAACAATGCACTTGCATTTGAGAGTTCACCTCTCGTCCTTTATTCCGTTCTCCTTTTGTTTTTTGCTCACTTTTTTATTTCTTTTTCTTCTCTTTTCTGTTGATAAGGAAATGGGAGGATTTTATTGTGTCATTTTATTTAGAATTCAGTAGAAAACTTCGAGTTGTATTTATTACTTCCTTTCATGTTTCATCTTGGGCTGTTTCAGTGCTTTTGGCAACATGACATTTATTTAAAGAAAAAAAAAGTCATATTACAGCCTAATACCTCACAAATCCTGCAAACCTGTACACAGATAATAGATTATGAAAACAAAATATACCTCATTTATTTAATTTCTATTATTTTTATTGTGAAGCCACTTGAAAATTGATGTGTTTTTTTTTTTCTCAACAAATCACTGGATTCTTTTTTTTTTCTATTTTGTATTGTTTTACCAAAGAAGGGAAATATATAATGAACACACATCTACCTCATTTGTTATAGACTGTGCCAACAACATATTCACAGCAGCCAGTTTTTACTCATAGCCTTTCTGGTCCAAATTCGCTTTTGCCTGTGTGGATTGTGCTGCAAAACCAGAGGCTGGACCACACTGGGCTCAACACAGCGTCATTTGCTTTGCTTGTTCGTTCATGTCAGTGGCATTTTTTATGCACGGAGGGAAATAAAAAAAAAAAACAGAAGGATTCTATTTTATGTACAACTGCTCAAATCAATTCAAACATTGATCTGACCGAGGTTCTTCTTTATAGTATGAATTTGAATAAGCTGCAACCTTTAGCATTTAACTAAGTGTTTTAGTTCACGGTTTGCAGCATTTCCATTGATGCCAGTGTTTTTGTCATCATTTCTGTTCACAACATAATGTGGCTTTCAAAAAATATATAACCTAATCTAAACCAAAACTAACTAAAAAAAAAAAAAAAAAAATCCATTATTTTCTTTCACACTCTCTTTATTTGAATGTGGAGACATGCTTAGAACATGACTTATTTTTACAAATACCAAAGATGTGACAATGTTGTTGGGTTGACAATTTTCAACCAATACTGTCATTCCCAACTTTGAATCTCAAACAGCAGAAAATGGTTTCATTTGATCCTGCTGTAGCAAAACTTGATTTTATCCTCTTGGATCAAAATGTTCTCAAACAAAAAAAAAAAAAAGCCAAGCTGTATATTCAATTAGTCTCAGTGCACAAATGGCAATCTAAGAATGTAATAGCAGTTTCCAGAGTTTAGCACAACTATCGATTAATGAAAACACCTGACCATCATTTTGTTGTTGGATAGGTGCAAAGGATTAATGGAAATATATAGTTTATATTTATGTGGAATTACAGAGGGCACAATCAATGCACAATTGTCTGATTCCTGTTGTTCAATGTAATTTACCTCTTGATCAGCATATGAAGAGACTGCTCTTATTTCTAGAGCAAATCCTGGACGAACTCTGGAGTGCTTGCTGACTGTGATGCAAAAACATGAATCAGAGTGATTCCATAACCAAAGCTTTTACGAAACCACGCTCACGGGCTTACTGATGACGAACATTTCTTCATAAAAAGACTATCATTTTAATAAAGGTTAAGAAAAAATGATTCACTCATGTGCTTAAAGAATAACATGTTGTTTACCTTGTTTAGCTATGTCAACGATGCTATGCTGGTAGATTTTAGATCCTATTATACGCTGTGTATGAAGCTTATTTTCCTTTTATTCACTTTGGATAAATCCAGTGCATTATGGGAAAGCTGGATTGTGGTGCTCAGGGGTTAAAAAAAGAAGAAAAAAAACTGGTGAAAGATTTTTTTTGTTTTGTTTGTTTGTTTTGCCATTGACTTGTAGCATAATTAGAAATAAAGTACTGCTTTCCACTTGAATGTCCTGTTGAGTTTTTCTTATAATTGCTGTAATTATTAGTCTTGTTGGAAAAAAAAAAGTCTAATACTGGTTTAAAATTTAATATTGGTCTTAATTTTTGTAGAGGGAAACAAAGCTGAACAAAAAAAAACGGAGGTGCCTATTTACACTTTGGGGTCAGAAAATCTTGTCTTTTTAAATCTCTTATGTTCATGAAGGCTGCATTTATTTTATCAAAAATACAGTAAAATCAGTAATATTGGGAAATATTATAATTAAAATTTCAAAATAATGGCGGTTTGAAATATTTGTGTAACATTATGAATGTCTTTACTGAATGTCTTTTGATCAATTTAATCTGTCCTCGCTGAATAAAAATATTAATTTTGGTGTCACTTTATTTGGTAACATTTTATTTTACAGTGTCATTGTTTCACGTTACAAGTACTTACCATAGTAATAACAGTAAATTTTGCATAATTACATGCAACTAACTTTAAACCAAATCCTAATCCTACCCTAACCCTATAGTAAAAACATGTAGTTAATTATTATTACTCAGTACTTAAATATATAATTACACTGTAATGACACCTTAAAATAAAGGTGTCTGTTACAGTGTAGTAGTAACATTAAGCAACTACACGTATTTACTATAGGGTTAGGGTGGGATTAGGATTTGGTTGAGGGTTAGTTGCATGTAATTATGCAAAATTGACTGTTATTACTATGGTAAGTACATGTAACATATGTAACAAGGACACTAAAATAAAGTGTGACCCCAAACTTTTGAACAGTACTGCATATGTTGGCAGAAGCTTTTATCTAAAGCTTTAAACATGAATGATTTCAACATGAACTTGACAAAATCCACACTTTATTTATTTTAGCTTGGCCTACTAACGATAGCATATTGTTGATCAGCCCATGTTTACTGACAAATGATTGTGTTAAAAAGTTGTCCACTCAAAAGACGAAATGAGCAACAAGTGTTCATTAATCGACGAGATGTTTAAAGCGCAAGACGGCCTTCAATCTCATTATGTTCATATTAAAACATAATGAGATTGAGTGGAAACAGCAGATGGTCCTGAATTTAAAAGAACAGCTGGTCTGCATTATAGAGCGAATATCAGCAATTCGTTTCCACAGTAACCACAAAGACCAAATGGAAAAAGACCGGGGCAGAAAAAAGTTGACTCGGCTGGACAAAGGTCAAAATCCCGCACTGCAAACGCAGGCAATTAAACTAATGATGCCAGGGGTGTGTGCAGCATTAAGCAGCTAAAATGGAGTAAAGATCGCTTCATTAAGACCCAAGAACCTGATGTAATTAGGAGTCGGGCCAAGATTAGTGTCTGTCAATGGTTTTTCCTGGGATTTGCAGGTAATAGAGTTATCATTGAGGCTCAAGGAGTGTTACATTACACTTCGGAATAAACAAAAACAAATTAGCAGCGTCGTCCAATAATGGGTTATCTTGTCAGGGCCTGACAGAAATCCATGCCCTATAACACAGTGTTAATTTTATGCATCACTGACAAGCACCTTCACAATCAATGTAGGTACTATAAAGTCAGGGAGACCATCAATTCAAGTTCAGGACAGGTAGACAAAGAGTTTTGTGAGGCCAGTGTGTAATGGAGCCAAAAGTATTGTTTGTTAAATTCCATTTTTTACTTTAAAAACAATCAAATGCATTAAAGTCTCAATCCATATAACAATTACAGCAGTTCCATTGTAATATATGTCAGTGTTTCTAAGGCACGTTGATGTTTAATTTTACTTTTACTTTTTCCTGAAAGGACTTTTCCTGCCATAATCTACGTCCTGTCTGTGAAACCAGGCCATGTAATTTCTCTTGTTAAACTTTAAGTTGCACTACTGTAAAAAGTGATTGGTTGATTTAAAGGAGTTCACTTTAAAAAAAACTTTTGCTGATAATTTACCAACCCAGTGTTGAATTTACTCACCCCCATGCCATCCAAGATGTCCACGTCTTTCTTTCTTCAGTCGAAAAGAAATTAAGGTTTTTGATGAAAACATTCCAGGATTTTTCCCCATATATACTGGTAACCAAATGGTTCAAGGTCCAAAAGACACTTTCAGTGCAAACTGTTCAAAGGGCTTTAAACGATTCCAGATGATGAATAAGGGTCTTATCAAGCAAAACGATCGCTCATTTAAAAAAAAAAATAAAACAGTTTAAGTTTTATAAGCTCAAATGGGAAAAAGATTCGTTCATTTTGATCAACGAGTTTGAACAGGAGAGTCACGAACGCTTATCACAGAGCATAGTGACCATTTGAGCTTATAAAAAGTGCATTATATGGAGAAAATCCTGGAATGTTTTCATCAAAAACCTTATTTTCTTTTCGACTAAAGAAAGAATGAAATGGATATCTTGGATGACATTGGGGGTGAGTAAATTATCAGCAAGAGTTTTTAAAAAAGGTGAAGAAACCCATTGCCTTAAAATTGTTAAGTAAATAAACGTCATGCGTAATTGAAAAAAAAAAAATTATTTTGAATTGTCAAGTTCACATAACTTCATTTTGTCAATTACACATGAGGTTTATTACTTAATAATTTTAAGGCAACTGATTTCCTCACTATTAAGTCAACTGATCACTTTCTACTCTGTAGGAAAATTCCACTTAAAAGCAGTAGAGACGGATCGATCTGATATTTATCCTTTATTTTTTAAAAGGCCAGTCATGTCTTAGACTGTTTGCAGAGTTTATGTTTGCATAAATTTAGAACAGTATTACTGACAGGCATTAAACTGGTCATGTGTCCAAGAGGTTAGCTTACCCTGCTCATCTGAGAACATCTAATCCGACTGCAGTTGTCTAATTTCATTTCAGTGCCTGAACTTCTGTTCCAGCAAGAGAATAATGTCAATCAATAAGATTAATTATGAATATGATGATTTGTCATTCATGGACAGCACAGCGCTGTTCATAATCAGCTGTAATTCATCACTCTCTTCTTCGAGGCTTCCTGATGAAGGAAAGGGAAAACTCACCCACCTAAATCAAATGAAGCCACATCATTATGTTGTGGGTTATTTTCACTCATCTTACACACTGATGAGCCATAGATAAGAGAAACAACAACAAAGATGCTGTTTTTATCCACTGCTGTGCTGGTGACCATTGATTCAGCGGTGAACTTTGACCTCAGGAGCAGGATTCCTCACAGAATCACCTCATGGCTGTCAGAGATGATTAGCTCAGCTGATCTAAGAGCACAGGCTTTGGGCTGCCAATACCAATTAGCAACCACAGCATATACCAGCGATGGTATCATGTTCTGAATGCTGATTAATTAGCTTTCAAACTTTATTCACAACTTTCTTTCTTTGAGGGAAGACTCGGACAATAGTGACTACATATCTGTCATCATTCGTTATTATGAGAGGTATAATTGGCTTCTGTATTTTTATCTGCATGTTTGAACCAACCCGGTCTCATCCCAAGACGTCATATAACTGACGTTTTGGGACGTCTTTTGACCATACGTCAATATTCGCCTTTTTAGGGCCCCCTTAAACGTCGGTAGATGAGGTTATGGGATCCTAACTCTACCCCATAACTAAACCTAACCCTAAACCTAACCCTAAACCTAACTGACGTTAAAGGTAAAGCGTCAGTTGTATGACGGTCCGGGATCGCCATCTACCGACGTTTAAGGGGGCCCTAAAAAGGCGGATATTGACGTATGGTCAAAATACGTCCCAAAACGTCAGTTATATGACTTTTTGGGATGAGACTGTGTTATTTGAACTGGTAATAGTAAATATGAATTACTTGTATATCATTAGAAACATTGACCAATGATCTCGATTCTCGACATTTGCAAGATTTGTTTTGAAAGTTCATTAAGTTACAGTATGAGATCATGTCTACTTCCATAAAGAACATTTAACATCAATGGAAACTTTCCATTGCACAAAAGGTTCTTTATGGTGGGAAAAGTGGTTCTTTAGATTATTATAATATTCTTCACACTAAGGAGAAATTGTTCTTTAAAAACTGTTCAGTCAGTTATTTGGGGAACCATCTTAAAGGGATCATTCATACTAAAATGAAAATTAATAAGTCACCATTCACTCACCCTGTTGTTGTTCTAATTCTATATACCCTTCTTTCTATTATAGACCACAGAAGGAGATTTAAAAAAAAAAATGTTATGTCCTGCTCGCACTCGTTCATACAATGGAAGTGAATGGTGAGCAGGGTCAAGCTTTTTCAAAAAGTATGCATTTAACAGAAATCCTGACATTGGTTTTTCGTTTTCATTGCACGGCTTTGCAAAGTGCCCGTTCGTGTAACATTAGCCATACACTAAAGACCAATGACCAAGGTCACTCGGGATATTCGTTAAATACTACAGGTACATTAAATTTCATATAATATACCCCCAGAAAACTTGTAATATACAACATGTGTCAAATGGGATCATTCTGTCATACTTTTCCATCTTTTTTAAAAAGCTTGATGCTGGTTGCCCTTCACTGCCATTATATGGATGAGTGTGAGCAGGACTTTTTTTTTTTTGGTCCATAAAAGAAGAAAGGACATACACAAAAAAGCCATTAGAACAACACCAGGGTGAGTAATTTATGACTTAATTTTCTTTTTAGGTGATCCCATCAAGAGTGTAAAACGGGATTGTTGTCCTTTATGTGCACCAGACCAGTTTTATCATGGATTTCTGAGAATCGTATTCATTTCTTTTTACATATCAATGGCATTGTACCTTAAAGACAAAAACTTTCAGGCAAAGTGAGATTTTGTATCACTATTTTTGCTGATCCTGGATCAGATGACTTGTATCTTTTGTCAGGTTTTCCTAAGGGTGTGGTGAGATGAAAGATGTAGATGAAATTTATTGGGCTACTCAAAGGCTCATATAGGGAGTGTCACTTAAAAAGTAACCTGAGAGGAACGATTCATTATGTGTGATATACTAAAAACCTGAGAGGTGGGATGGAAATTATCATATTAATATAACTTATTTATAAATACACATATAAAATGAATTGAAAATAAATAAATAAAAATATCACCTATTTGTCCATTTTACAATTAACTTCCAGTTCCATTTCTGTAGCGTTAGATTTTTAATCTCTTTGTAAAACAGCCCAGTTTGCATTTGATGATTTCTTTTTAAAGTGGAAATTGTAAATGGTGAACAACAAACATCAGATTTCACATTTGACTTGCTATTTCCATGTGCGTAAAACATTCAGATGATTTTCCACATCCGATTTTTAAACTAGGAAGAACATATTGGATGTACATCTCTTTGTTCATTGACATGGTGAGAATAAAAGATAATGTGGGACTTGTCAGACACTCGCATTGTGATGGGATTATTTTCCTCAGTTATCTAGGTCACGGTCCATGACCTGCCTTATAAAATTGACCATGTGATGGTCAGGGAGGTACTTAAAAAGCCATCAGAAATATTCTCATATGAAAGGAAATGGTAGTTTTGCCACAAAACCACTAGTTGCCATAGGGATAAAAGCTATGGAAACTGGATATGTAGTCAATACACAAATCATCTATTGATTACCATAGTGCCACTGACAATAGTGGATTTTACTAACCAAACATCAGTAACCAAATGCTTTCTGACAGTAAAAAATTCGCCAGGTTTATTTTTCTGTATCAAATGATATATGACAATTTCCTTGTTCTGCATTTTCTGGTTTATTTATGTGCATAGGTGTGAATGGTGAGCAGTGTCAAGCTTTTTCCAAAAAGTATGCATTTAACAAAAATCCTGACATTGGATGTTGGTTTTCATTGCACGGCTTTGCAATGTGCCCGTTCGTGTAACATTAGCCATACACTAAAGACCAATGACCAAGGTCACTCGGGATATTCGAAAATCCACTATAGACATAGGTACAAAATAAATAAATAAATAAATAAATAAGCAGTGTAAAATGGCAGCATTGATATTTTCAGTTTGGCACAATTTATCAGGGCACAGATCAAGCAAAATCAGCAAAATAATAAAAGACTTGTCATTGCTTATTGAGAAAGTCAGTGGCTGTTTAGAGTAGCCCAAACATTATCTTGAAACAAAGAGAAAAATCTGTTGATGTTGTCAATGTGGATATTTGTATGTATTGTTCTGCTTTCCATTTTGTGTCATCAGGATTGTCACGCTTCACATCAGAAGCCAATGACTATCACGCTGTTTCTGGATGCCAAATCAACAGAGATAAATCACTGAATAGCCTTCTAGGTAACGTCTTTTTTTGTATGTCTGCTTGTTGTAAAACTAGGTGTTCGAATCCTACCAAGCCAGCACTGCACCTGCCTTTGTGAAGATAATATGAAACATTTAGAATGCAAATTCACCAAAACACACAAAGCAGAGCTAAAGCTATGTCGCACAATGATGAATGTGCTGCCACTAACATGCTGACATCCCAACAAACACAGCTGGCCCACGCTAGTAGCTACTTCGCTTATTTTTCTGTTTTGCCTTACAAATGCAGTGTGCTGTGCAATATTACTACCCATTACTGTATAACAAAAGAGCCATTTTAGTGGTTCTTAAAATGGTTTTATTAGACACCAGTGACAGAATACTAATCATGCACACCTGTACTTCGTCTGCACTATCAAGCCAGCCATAAATGCACACACCTTATCTCAGCCGATTGTCTGGTCTCGTTTCAATGAAGTGGACTACTTACCTGATCTCCTCCAGCAATATTCTCCTTTGGTAATCTCCAATAATTTTCCAGCATCTTCCTCTCCCTTGAGTCTTCTGTGTACACCTGCAAGTCACCACACCAGCAAACTGACCCATCCAGTCGAGGTGTGTGTGTTCCATCAGTTACCAGTTTTCCAAGTTTATTTGAAAAATTGAACAAAACAAGACTATTGTTGACTATTTTAGTTATAGCCTATTATGGGTTGTTGTTTTGGTCTGTATCAGATCATTAAAAAAAGTGTGCCCCCCCATTTGGTCTGTTCTACGCAGATTTAAGGGCAAAGTTTAATATGATTTGTAGTAAGCCAGTCATTATCTCTTTTTTTCCAACTCATGTCAACAGATGATGTAAATTAATTTAAGAGTGCTCTGTCTGATCAGTGTACAATTAGATCAACTTAAGTTTTTCTTAAGTTTTTTTTTAATTAACATGTGATGATTCCACACTGTCCAAGATTATGGGGCAAACATACAAATGGTGTTATGTCTGAACTTGAGTCTAAATTACAATTTACTGTTAACCATTGCCCACAGCATGGTGTGTACTTGACAGAATGACCAGAGCAACATGGGCTGTTCGATTTTCCGTTTGAATAACAATGCTCTGAGAGACAGGTATTTGAAACGGAGAGTCCCAATGGACGAGCACTAAGCGGACTAACAAGCCACTTCAGCACTCTGAACCTCCACACGCTTCCACCGCAGTCCTAACGGTAGCAACTTTGATTTCAACAGTAATTGGGGTCTTGTCTCTGTCTAGTACTGCCAATAACATGAGCTAAGGTTAATAAAGGCTAAGGTGTTTGTGTGCCTCTGTGCTTTTTTCTATGGCAGGTCTTTATGTGTCTGTATGTGTGAGTGTTTTCTCATGGCAGGTTGTTCAAGTGGGAAAGGCTGGGTAATTAGACGCCATGGGCGCTTTACCTAGGTCATGGACTTCAACACACTTCAACCTCTTCAATCACAAATATAGGCTAACCTTGTATTGTGAAACAACACAAACCAGAGTCATACACAGTTTTCATAAATCGCAAATTAGATATTAAATATTTACTTCTATTGTATTCGAATTGCATTAGAGTGTCTCAAAACAATTTCTCTGGGAAACTGTCCCGACGTACAGTTTTTAATGATGTGGCAGTTGTAGTTGTGTGCAGTTATACTGAGGTTAGCCCACTGGAACTGTTGAAAGTTAAAACTCTGAAGCCACCATACTAATCTAAGCATTCTGAAAATGATTTTGAAACTGTTAAAGTCATTCCAAATTAAAAACCCATTTTAGTCATGCAGTTTTACCTATATCCTCTTTAATACCTATACCTTTACCTTTCTGTCAGAAAATTTACAAAGAGAAAGTACTACTCGGTTACTATCGTAACCTCGGTTCACTGAGAGAGGGAACGAGCATTGCGTAGCTATACGCAGTGGGGAAACTCCTTTTCCTAGATTTACTGAAGCTTACATGTTAAACGCATTTGAAGCTGTACAGCTAGCACATTTAGCATCCGACTCGCTTAGGCTGTGCTGTGGCAACTGCACATCCAATGGTAAGGGCGCCTCTGACGTGCGACCAATGAGCTAGCTTTACGTCAACATGCGTCAGAGCCTGTCAAGTGCGCATGGTCTTAGCCTATATTATTCTCCCGAATTTGCCATTATACCAGGTTTCAACGACTTAAGCGACAACTCGCCAAGTTACTATAGTGCAGCGGGCTGCACAATACTTGTTCCCTCTCTCAGGGAACTGAGTAGTTCCTTTTCCTTTTCGAACGGTCACTTTAAAGTGATGATGTTATGCAAAACACTGCACCCAAAGTAACTGACAACAAACCCCTGAGCTCCTAGAACAAGCCAGAAACCCAAGTATATACGGACACCGTCTGGTCTAGAACAATATCTGTTAGTAGCAAAACCAACATAATAAAACCAGACACGGTTGGGATTATTAGTATAGGAATTATAAACAACCAAAGCGGGTTTTATATAATATATATGTGCACAGTAACATATTTAGACATGACCAGACACCGTCGGGCCTTGTCATACAGAAAGTACCTTCGCCAGCACCTCCATCTTATAAAACTTCATAAATGTGGAAGGAGAGGACCAGCCGGCCGCATCACAAATATCCTGGATGGGATAACCAGATGATCATGACCATGCCCATGACGAAGCCATGCCCCTGGTCAAATGGGCTTTGACACCCATGGGGCAAACCTGACCCACCGAGGAATAAGCCTTCGAAATGGCATCCACTATCTTCCACAGTCTTTGCTTAGTGACTGGATCACCCTTTGATCGGCCACCGAAACAGACAAAAAGCTGTTCTGATTGTCTAAAAGATGCAGAAAGCTCCAGATAGATCATCAGTATTTTGACAGGGCAGAGAAGGTTAACCTCCCCATCCTCTGCAGAAGGGGTAAAGGCTAATAACATAATAATCTGTGCTCTGAGCGACGTTGAGAGCACTTAGGGTATATAACCCTGATCGCTTGATAGATGCCAGTGCCAACAGGAGAGTCTTTAGTGAGAGAGGTTTAAGATCAACCAACTTGAGCGGCTCAAAAGGCGGAGCCCTTAGAGCCCCAAGGACCGTGGAGAGGTCCCAAATAGATACAGAACCTACTCCCCAACCCAGGTTGGATGCATCTGTGAAAACCAGTTTCCTCCTGGTAACTACTCCCATGGTCACACCCTCGTGGTACGATCCCTGAGCCTGCCAGGGAAACAAGGTTCTTAAACAACCGTGATTTACCCTGATGCGCAGACTGCCTGACTGCCATGCATGGGCATGTCCAGCGAGGGCTGAAATGTTTCGGCATGGCTTGTTGGGGTGTGCAGCTCTAACTCGCTAGCTAGCACCTGTGGTCGGGCAGAGAAGAGTGGCCGCAGCCTCTTCGAGGGGCGGCAACTATACTCACAGCCCTTTTCCGCCGCACCGTCGCGGAGGAGAGCGTTATGGAAATTTTGGTCCCACATGAGCTGAATAAGGAGCACGCCAAGCCTTGGTCAGCTCCTCGTGCACCTCAGGCAGAAAAGGTTCAGGCCTGTGACAAGGAGCCTGCTGGCGACCCGCCAGAAAACAGCTATCCAGCCGACTTTGCGTAGGCTCTGCGGGGGAGGCTCACTGAAGCTCGAGGTCCGAGACAGCCTTCGTCAGGATCCGAAGCATCTCCGTTTCAGAGTTAGTCCTAACTGCTAAAACGCTGGCGGCATGCTGGGAAGCGATGGTGGGGTCGAGAGAGGCCGGCCATCGCCAGATGCGACGATGAAGAGGCCGTCGTCGTGTCCCTTGATGGATCCGCCGAAGGAGACAAGGCCCGCCATGTGAGTGGGGAGGTGCTGATCTCCTGCGAACAATACCGGACAGGGCGTTTGAAGGGGGGGAACGAGGCACACGGGGATGTGGCCGCCATGCGCTCGCTAACCTCCATACTCTCGGGAGAGAGCTAGCCGCATTCGCAACACAGACATGGGCATGCTCTCGCAGACCATGCAGCCACTGGAAGCGAGTGCAGTCTCCACTTGGACGATCCCCAGGCATGAGATGCATCTTGTGTGCTCGTTGCCCTCATGCAGATTGCCTCCGCACGTGGCACAAGTATCTGTAAAATGAAATGAAAGCATATAGCGTCGTCGCTGGTTAGCAACAGTTAAGATGGAGTCGGGAGAAACTGGCTAATGAAGGCATAGTGTGCTGAGATGAGGCACCTCAGGCTGAAGGGCTTGTTCTATGGCGAAAGCTCAGTAAAAAGTTAGAGACGCGAAGTTGTCACTTAAAGAGTAAAATCTGCTATAATGGGCATAATTTGGGACTAATAGAGGGCCTAAGTCCCCCCCTTCAGGTCGACCACCATGAGACCTTATTTTTGAAAAATATTGTGTTGGCGAGAGACAACATTTTGGTCTCGTTTGAATTGTGCCCTGAATTACACACTCGTCCTTTGAGCACCCTCATATGGAAACAGAGTAGAACTGCAACCAGTGCAATCAGTCTCTGATATAAGCTTCAGTAAATCGAGGAAGGGAGTTGTGTAGCTACGCAATACGGAGTAACCGTTCGAAAGGGAGGAGGTTTTCAAATGGGTTCTTATAAATCTAATCATGAACAGAATATGGAACATTGATCAAAATAAATTTAGGTTATTACACTTAATTTTAAGGAGTCCTTGTTATAGTTTACAATTAAATACTGAGTAATATTAATATCATCTACTTACTATGTACTAATATGTAGGCTACTTATAGGGTTGCATGCAATTATGCGTTAGTTACTATAATAAGTACATGTAATTTGCCAAACATTGTAAAAAATAAAGTGTTACCAAAAAATTACAGTGGTTCAGGCATAACCAAGTGGATTACAACAATTATGATTTAAAAGTATTAAAGGACATGAATACAAACTAACTCATATCATAAATATCACCAGTATCATGTCATACATTTCACAATTCAGCCTACAACATCTCTCACTTTAAAGGCAAGCTTTCTGCAGCGCACTAACGCGCATTAGCTTACTCGAGGATTAAGGTAGGCTACATTCTTATGCTGGTCCAGGACCAGCTCTAACACAAGAATCCTGGTTTAAGCATTAGAAATAAAACTGACCAGGAACGAAAACATATAAATAAACAGAACTTGGTAGATTTGCTCTGAGCCCCATCTGCTGGACAACAGGCTGCAACTGTCATCCAGAAAATATAGTTCGATCAGTAACAAACAGATGTGAAATACAGATCCTTTACCATTCATTACCTTTAAATAGCCTACTAGTTATACATAATGGTACGGTATAAATGTGTTCTCACATTTCTGAACAAGATGGTTGGGGAAAAAAAAAACTTCAACCAATTGTGAAAATTGAATTGTATCAGAATCTTTTAATTTAAATAATTGTTATAATCATTTGCTTTCTTTTGTGTTCATTGGTCTTTAAGCCTATTATTATATCCTATATAAAAATGTCCAATGTTGGAAAATTGTAACACTGACATCTATAAGATGAAATAAACCAAACTGTACATGTTCAAGAATGTGTGTGTCCCTTTTTAGTTAGGATACTGTTCTTTGCCTTTTAAGATTTTGATGGAGAATAGCAATGAAGCTTGTTAGAAAACACTTCTAATTTAGACTGTATAAGACAGAGTTGTTGTAAGACCAATTTTGTAAATGATAAAATACACAAATTACTGTCCACAACAATATTCGAAAGTCCCATCATTTTTCCTGTTGTTTGTGATTTAGTGAATAGGGCTTAAGGATTAAAAAAAAAATGACAATAAGATACCTTGTTTTGTTTTTGTTGTTTTTATTTTAATTTCTTGCTTTGTCTTATTTAAAAACATTTTAAGTCATCGTGAGCCCCCCTTAGAAATGCTGAGGCCCTGAGTGAGCATGGACCCCTGGTTGAGAACCACTGGCATAAACTACTGCTGCTAATGCGCAGCCTTTACACTTAAATTTTGTTTGCCTTGTTTCTAAAATGCTTCTTGACAAGTAAACAGCACGCTCGAAATCAATGAAAGTCACATGAACTTCCCAGGAGAACTTAAAAACATAGCAGCCCAAATAAAAGGTCAAAGAGAGAGAGGGAATTGGTCAAAATTTATCGAAGAAAAAAGTTAAGATTATAACTAACATTATAGGTGGACTAATATAATAAACCCACTTATTTAAAAAAAATGTGAATGACCCCTCTAACCCACACTGTGTCACGTGACTCGAAATTCTCCGGTCCAGCCAGGATCCTTATGGCCAGGATGAGCGAAGCCAGAAAATGGCGGATTTTGAGGAGTTACGGGTAGGCGAAAGTGCAATGATAGCTGGCTACTTTGCGTTTTTCATATTCTGAAGATATTTTGCAGTTACCGTTTTGATACGCTATCGAATCGGTCGGTTTGCTGCCCATAGGTTAGTTTCTTTAATAGAGAGACGTCACATCAGTCTGTTACGGATTGTGTTTAGCTGCTAGCTTGTTAGCCACCAACCAGCTAACGTACTATCTTAGCTCTCGAGATGCTACACAAAAATTGAAGAACAGCCTCAAAATGTCACTGCTTTCATTGCCATCTTTCACTGCATGAACACGCTTTATTATAATGCCTAACTGAACTTGACGACTGTTCGCTGCAGGTAAAAAGTTTTTTACGTTACAATTTCTCGAATTGTTTTGGTTGGTCTTTTGTTAGCTAGCTTCCGAGCAATTGAAAATGTCTTCATGTAAGTTACTCACAGGTGTAGTTTGATGTATAACCTGTATTTGCTTGGGTAAATAATGTGTAGACCAGTGTGTCCTAATATGTGTGTGTGTGTGTAAATGTAATTGGACGCACATTTTACATTAAATTGTGTAACGTTAGTATAAACATTAAAGAGGGACACATTGACAATGTTGTTTACAAGCTTAAAGCAAAACTTTATTTTTATCACTGTGACCGTTTCATCACCATATTTGTCTCAAGAGAATTATTTTTTACTGGCATTGTACCTAAACCATCATTCTAAAGTTTCATTTATGCGTTGTACTTCAGCATGAGCACCAACACAACCCTTAGACTGTGTGTTGAATACAGAAAAGTTAAGACACCTACTTCTGTGTACTAATTATATTGCTATTATTTGATTGATTCATGTTGTTTTGTAATTAGTTCAGAAACATCCCATATAACTTTAAACACAGCTTTTTTTTTCGGCAGTTCAGTTAATTTCTTTCTGGATCAAAGTGAACATCTGTTTTGTCCTTTGTAATGCTTTTGGTGTTCATCTAATGGGTCTTGGAATTATTCTCAACATTTTAGATGCATTTCGGTCATTTGTTAAGGATTTTTAAAGAAAAAAGGATTAACACATAAGAACAATCAAGCATGGACCGGGTAATGAAGGGTCAGTTGAGATTTTCTTATTTCTCTGGGGTTTCTGGAATGGGTGTATTTGGGTGGGTTGTCACCTCACTTTACATATAATTCTGATATTAATTAATCTGCTGTACAAATTACATATTTTGGCTCATTAATATTTTATATTATTATTATAAATGAAAAACATGGCAAACTTGTGGCACAGATGGTGTTTTTTCTTACTAACTTGTGCGGCAAAAAAGAATTAGCTTGATCATGCTTTTCCATGTTTGCTATTTAAAAGTCTTTTATTGCTTGTCTGGATTTGTTTTGCAGAATATGGTATCAAGTTTCCGTGTCTCAGAGCTCCAGGTACTGTTAGGTTTTGCTGGAAGGAATAAGAGCGGTCGCAAGCATGAACTATTGCTGAGGGCTTTGCATCTACTAAGGAGTGGTTGTGGACCTGCCGTGCAGATCAAAATAAAGGAACTGTATTGTCGGAGATACCCAAGGACTTTTGATGGTCTGCAAGATTTGGCGGCTCTAAAGTCAAGCATTAAATCCTACTTTCACATAGACAGTGGCGCCACAATTGTGAGCTCAGACCTTCCCCCGCAAACCGGCCATTCGGACCTCCTGCAGCAGCAGCAGATGAGCTGTGATTCACCTGTTTTACATGAATTAAAGCCCATAATGAATATGCAGCAGCCCACGTCGCTTATGGCTCCTGTCCACCCGGACGTGCAGATGAAGGCCCTACCGTTTTACGATGTGCTGGATGTCTTGATCAAACCATCAAGTTTAGGTAATTTTATACAAAATGGGTTTTACCAAGCGTGGATAAACTAAATAAATAAACTTTTGATTAGAGTGTGGAAATGCATTGCACATTTAATATATTTATAGCCTTAAACTTAAAAATAGTGTTATAGTTTGTGTAATTGTGTGTGTAATGTTTTTGTTGTTGTTGTTTTTTAGTAATTAACTTAATTAGCAAGAATGCATTCAATTGATCAAAAGTGACCGTAAAGACATTTAGCCTGCTACAAAGAATTTTTATTTTAAATAAGAGAACTTTCTATTCATCAAAGAATCCTGAAAAATGTATCACAGTTTCCATAGAAATATTAAGCTGTTTTCAACATTGATAATTATAAGCAATGTTTCTTGAGAAGCAAATTAGCATATTATTTATGATTGATCATGTGACACTGAAGACTGGAGGAATGATGCTGAAAATTCAGCTTTGTCATCGCAGGAATAAATTGCATTTGAAATATATATAAAATGGTGTAATATTTGACAAAATTGCTGTTTTACTGTATTTTTGATCAGCAGAAAATACCTCTTCAAAAACATTGAATCTTACCGAACCCTACCTTTTGAACGGTAGTGTATTTTGAACGGTAATTGCTATCCCATCAGCTGGGTTGTGCATGATTTCCTCATTGCCTGTGTCTTAGGTTTAAAACTATACCCCCTATGACTTGTGTTTTAAAGGGACCCATGCCGTTCAGAGGTTTCATCATGAGAAGTACTTCATATTTGCATTGACTCCACAACAAGTGAGAGAAGTTTGCATTTCTCGGTAAGAACTAAATGACTTAAATGCGACTTAATGTGACTTTTGTTTTACTCCTTTTCTGAAATTTATTGGTTCTTTTTTGTTCTTAAACTTTTGCATAGGGACTTTCTTCCAGGTGGAAGAAGGGACTACATGGTTCAAATTCAGCTGCGGTAAGAACAAACTTAATATGCTTTTCCTATTACCTGTCATTTGTATATCATATTCTGGAGCATATACAATGATGTTTGTCACCATAATCTCAATTAGGGATGCACGTTATTATCGGCTCGGCATCGGCCAATATGAATTAAGTATGCCAATATGTCCTGCCAGTGTGATAACGTGTTGATTCTTGAAGTGAACTTTTGCATGTATGGTGATTTATAAAACTCACTGTTTTCGATTGCTGCCTTGATTTTGTGAATACAAAAACAGAAGGACGCGATACTCAACAGATGCATGTGCAGAAGCCTCCCCTGGTAGAATGTTATATTTATTTAGTAGGGGTCCTGTTGTTATACTAATAAAGTGACAAGTAGAATACACAAATAAATTACTTCTGTTTTTGGATAAATAAAAAAGTAAATGATGTCATAAATCACAAGCATGACACTTGTAAATTAAATCATAACGTTATAACATTTATCTTTAACAAGTAACATTTTGGTAAGGAGACGTCAGTACTCAAAAAAACAGAATTAAAAATGAAAAAATAATTGCATTGCATATCGTATTGGCTATCATCCAAAATCCAATTTTTTCATCCCAAATCTCAATTTTAACACTTGATGTTCTGTTTTGATTCTAGGTTTTGTCTAGCAGAGACCAGTTGTCCACAAGAGGACAATTATCCAAACAGCCTGTGCATCAAAGTCAATGGAAAGCTCTTCCCCCTCCCTGTATGTAGACCTGTTTAATGTGTTTTCCAAAACTAGTTCTTAAAAATGTATGTGAATTATAGTCACTGTGAAATCAAAAAGGACAAATCTTATTTTGGTATGAAATATTGCAGTGTTTATTATGATTTATCCATGCACATCATTTTTATGTTCCCTCGTAATCTTTAATCAAAATAACTTAGCAAACCACAACCATTTAATCAATTCCTGATAGACAAAATCAAGTCCTGCCATACATTTTTTCTTTTTCGAGGAGCTGTTTCACTTTGATATGCATCATATTAGAGAAGAAAAGACTATCTGAACTTTTGTTTTGTGCCAACTTTAAGTTAATGAAATAACTAGGTTAATGCGAGCTTAATCCAAGAACGTGGTGCAATTTAATATGGTAACTGAGATATTTAACAAATAAAATATTGAAAACAATTGTCGTAGTCCACCACCAAAAACAAAAAAATAGAAATTAGCTGATGCAATGCATAATTTGTTATTTAAACAGGAACATTGCTCATAGAAAATTTAAAAGATGACCGTAATACTGTACATCTTATTTAAACAATGTTTTAATGGCTGTTTAAGTGACATGACCTTAAGGCCAAGTATGTTAACCCATACTCAGAATTTGTCCTCTGCATATAACCCATCCAAGTTACTGTACACATATTAGGAACAGTGAGTTGTGAACACGCACACACTCTGCAAACATTCAATGGACACACCCAGAGCAGCCATTTTGCTGTCTGTGCGTTACATAAACTAAAAGAACTTTTACATATAATATTTTCTGGCTAGATTACTTGACTTTTTATTTCATATAATACACAACTTTTTCCCAAACTGAATAATTAAAAACAAGTTTTTACTGGGTAGCCTAAATCTTCTATAAAAATTTGATTCTTTTTTTTTTTTTCTTTTCCTTTTCCAGTTCTTGTTAAAACTCACTAGTATTTTGGGCACTATTTGTGTGAAATAGTTATTGCTATCTATGGTGAAAACGGATGCGCTGCTTAATATTTTTCGAAAACCATGATTTTTTTTTTCTTTGAATAATAGAAAGGGTTTTTTGCATTGTAAAAATCTTTTGTAAGAATTTCTTACTTCTTATTTCTTATTTCTTACTGTCATCCTTACTGAATAAGTGTTTATTTCTTTTTCTTTTTTTTTTTAAATCTTGCTGGACTCAAACTGTACATTATTATTATTGCTGATATGATGTGGTTCTCACACAGGGATATGCACCACCTCCTAAGAATGGTGTAGAGCAGAAAAGACCGGGCAGACCGCTGAACATCACATCGCTGGTCAGGTTGTCATCTGCTGTACCCAATCAGATAGTAGTCACATGGGCACCTGAAATAGGAAAGGTATGTAAAGTGCCAGTGTACATTGCCACAGCACTGCTTTAGCCATTCATTTATTCTAAGCGTTGTATGTACTTCCATCTTGTTTTCTGCAGACATACTCCATGTCTGTTTATTTGGTGCGGCAGCTGACCTCCCCACTGTTACTACAGAGATTAAGAATGAAGGGGATCAGAAACCCTGACCACTCCAGAGCATTAAGTAAGGCAACATTTCCCTCTTTGAGAAAAAAGATACCCATGTAATCTATATTATAAATATTATCACACTTGCCAAATTTGTGTTCATTGTCTTTCTTTGTCAATCCTTATATATAATTCATTGACTAAATTATTGAAATCATGTACTAATCCACCTTCTTTACTCTTGTAACAGTTAAAGAAAAACTCACTGCAGACCCTGACAGTGAAATTGCCACAACTAGTTTACGAGTCTCACTCATGTGCCCAGTAAGTTACTGCATCTACAAGATCTTAAAGGAAACCCTTTTTTAACATTAATATGAGTTCCCCTAGCCTGTTTATGGTCCCCTAGTGGCTAGAAATTTCAATCGGTGTAAACCAAGCTTTGGCTATCTTTCTCTGCCTTTGGTTAAATGAAAGTTTAGACAGGCTGATCTTGAATCTCCCGTATGACGTCATATGGGGGAAAGGTATCATTCAATCATCAATATTGAAAATCATTAAACTGTTTATGCATAAGTCAAGCGAGTTACTAAAATATCAACTTCACATTGTTTCTTTTAGTAGGATAAAAATAATTTTATTTAAATTGTTAACAAATTATACAGAAAGCCATAAAAGACCAATCTTTCCCCACACGTCAATTTATCTGGACAACTCGTTATGAAATCAATGATGCATGTTACACTGCACAACGAAGCTCTCACTGTATGTACATCATCGTGTCTGGATTGGTGAAAGCATTGGAGAGTGCAGAAACTGCGTTGCAATAACATCTTCATTCTCGCGATCAACAGGCTGTCATCTGCTTGTTCAATGCTCATCACGGCAACATTTTAAGTGATGGTAATAGATCTAAATACTTTAAAAACTTCTCACGACTCGTTAATCTCGATAGCTGTAATTGTAAAAAAACGTATACTAGCTGTAGTAAAAGTATTCAAGAGAGTTTCACATGTAATATGTAGCTATTTCATATGTAAGCATGTCAGCCAATCACAGCAGTGGGTGGGTTACACTAAATCCCACTGCAGACACGCCCCTTTAAACAGAGCGTTCAATTTAGAGGCTAAAATCAAGCTAGGAAAAGTGCCTTTTATTTCTAAATTATGACTATTTTTGATCTAAAACAGGGTTTCTCAAACTCAGTCCTGGAGGGCCACTGTCCTGCAGAGTTTAGCTCCAATACTGATCAAACACACCGGAGCAAGCTAATCAAAGTCTTTAGGATCACTAGAAACTCACAGGTATGTGTGTTTGATCAGGGTTGGAGCTGAACTCTGCAGGACAGTGGCCCTCCAGGACCGAGTTTGAGAAACACTGATCTAAAAAAACATGCATTATAACAGCAACCCAGGAAACATTATAAAATAATAAAATAACCCCATGTCAGGGGACCTTTAACTGACTTTTGTATGTCATTTTAAGCAACAGGTTTAAGCTCTTGTTTGGTCTTTGATTTAGTTTGGCAAAAAAAAAAAAATTGTCTGACCAAATAAGTTGTCTTTTTATACAGCTTGGCAAGATGCGCCTTACGGTACCCTGTCGAGCTGTCACCTGTTCCCACCTGCAGTGCTTTGATGCTGCTCTATACCTGCAAATGAATGAGAAGAAGCCCACCTGGATCTGTCCCGTTTGTGACAAAAAAGCCACATATGAGAGTCTGATTATAGATGGGTGAGATTACATTCACTGTAGCTGAGGTGCCATTTTAAACCACAATCCCTGAATATTTTTGCCTTTATTGAGATAGTAAATATGCATGGTGTAAACTGGGCACTCTCTACTTGTCAGGCTCTTCATGGAAATACTCAATGACTGCACAGATGTTGATGAAATCAAGTTTCAGGAGGATGGGACTTGGTGTCCAATGAGACCAAAGAAGGAGACATTAAAAGTGTCATCTCCGTGTATCCCAAAAATTGATTGTAAGGTTCTACCGTTAATAAGTGTGTGAGCTTTATCTTTGTCTGCCAGATTTCACTTAATTGTAAATAGGATTTCCATTTTTTTATGCATTTTGAATGTATTTCATGGCCCCTTAGGTGCTGTCACAGTGAGACAAAGTGCAGTGGTGCCACCTCCAGAAAACAGCAGTACAAAAAAGGCAGACGTAATTGACCTTACGCTAGAAAGCTCGTCTGATGATGAGGATGATGATGATGATGAGGACAGCGATCCTCCTCTGAAAAAGCGCTGTGTTTACATGTCAAAGGCAGAGGATATGCACAGCAAAGGGTTTGTGTTCATTCATTTAATTAAACCAGGCATCTTCTAGACCTGGGTACATGCAAGTTGATAATCTTAAAAAAAAAGAATGGAAAGTTATTTTATTTTATTTATTTTGCACTCAAAAATGTTTATTAGCCAGAAATTGTATTAATATTATCATGGTAACACTTTACAATAAGGTCTTATTTGTTAACATTAGTGTATTAACTATTATGAACTAACAATGAGCAATACATTTGTTACTGTATTTATTAATCTGTGTTAATGTTAGTTAATAGAAATCCTGTTAGTTCACAGTGCATTAAATAACATTAACAAATACTAACGTTTCTCAATGATAATGTTGCTTTGTGTTTATTGGTTTTCATATGAACCTATTTTCATGCGTTAGGGTCTTGACTTATCAGCCTTCAACTGTCCGGGTGCCAAATGTCCAGGCTCTGGACACCTCATACCTGACCTCCTCAATAGCAGACTATTCGGTTCCATTCCACCATTCAACCTTATCCACTATTCCCACAGATATGCAAAGTATGCACTTATCCAGTCTGCCATCCAATCAAATATGCTTTAATTTATGCTCAAGCTTTTACAGGAATACTAACATGTCAAACTACACACATCTTTCCCATAGGTCTTGATTTATTTTCTCTGATTCAAGGGGATCCCCAGGTATGAGTGAAACATTCTTACAAAGACATATTAAGATTGCACGCATGCATACATATGTGTATAGTCTGCAGTGCTGTTTACCTCTAGTTTCCTTTATTGTTCTTTCAGCAACATTACAGAGGCCCCATATTTTTAGACAATCTCTCCAGCAGCCTTCAGAGTGCCACCACCAGCGCCAGCCTGGTCTCCTCTTCTTCGCAGTACGAGACTGCAACCCATGGCAGCAGCTCAAGTCATGAGACGGGTGTGATCACGGGAGGATCTTCAAGCCTATCAGACATTATCTCTCTAGACTGACTCCCAGTGCATCTTTATTGGCCAGTCACCAAAACAACTACACTCAAGTCAGTAAAAACTATTTTGACATTTGACTAAGGACCTCAAGAATCTTGTTCGACAAGGACCCAGAAGGACTGCTATGAAAGTGGGTCAACAACAATACCGTTTTAAAATGCAAACCTGAATTAAGCCGTTTTCCCTGGAATTGGGGAAACTATTGGTTGCACAATGACTCTTTCATTAGCTATTTAATTGAAGGAGCAGAGCAAAACAAACTGCGTAAATGAGTGGACTGGAAAGCTCAGACACTTCCAATAACTGCACTCTTGTCTCCATTTTGTGTTGCTTCAGCAGTTCTGCAGTTGAAACGAAAGCAGGTTTTCAGCGGCAGCTCACTTTTTATGTCTCTTCTATTTCAGCAGTGTAATTATGTTTTGTTACAAGATTTCAGTTGCAGCAATAAAAAAACGGTTTGTTCGTTGTATATTTCGACATTTAGTGGTCTTATATCAAGGTAGAATGAGTCAACAGGGTTTATTAAAAATTATTATTTAAATTTGTGGTTATTTGCTCAAGGGCCATCAGATTCCCTGTTGCTGATGCAGTGTAAACCTATTTTTGATCTGTAATTTTATATTGAAGTATTTTTTCTTATGTTAACACATCTAACATATTCACCTCAGAAACTATAATATGATTGTTGATAACTAAGGGAGTAATTTGTCTAATTGCATGGTTCTTGGTCATTATAATACCAGCAACTGCATGAAATGAAAAAGAGGCCATTCATTGTTCTCAAGATTATGGATCAAAGTTTTGATATAATACAATAACAATCATGAAATACAAAAATTGGTCTTTTAGAAATTGGCATTTATAAAGCTTACTTAATGGATGAGCAGTTTTCAGTCATTTTATATGGGCTGACTTATGATTATGAGACATACAACATGCATTCATTTTGACAAAGTCTGAAGGTGTTTTTTGTTTGTTTTTGTTTTATAGAAGGTCCTCTGTGTTACTTGTGTACTATTTTGATTCGAAAATGCCTTTATATTTTGATGTAAAAAACAAACAAACAAACAAAAAAACAGTGATGCGTTGTAAATGTTGATGGAGTGCTTTTATTGTCCCTCTCGATCAGGGCTGAGGTTTTTAATCGACATAGCTCTCCATTGATGATGGCAAAAGTAAAGCTGTTGAGAATCTTTAATTCTTAGCACAAAGGGGGGTACAGTTTAAGATGATACATATACATCCTAAGACATGTAATTCAATACACAGTGATTAAAGCAATATTTCATGTTCATCTGAAAAAATATATTTTTCAAGTCGAAATATTATGTCCAGATTGCTGTTGTATTTGCTGTCATTCATGTATGGACGCATCCACACAAGTTTAACTTGCTCAGATTTTATTTTCTGCAAGATTGAGCAGCTTTGAATATTTAAATTAAGCTCTATAGATTTTATTTCAATTAAAGTCTATTTATTTGTGTAAACATTATGCCATACACTTCAGAGTCATCACATTAATATGGTAAGGTTAATAGCTTTAATCACTATATAGAATCCAGAGGTGTTTATAGTTTGTCCAGGAAGTTGTCCAGCGGTGGGATGCCCTCCTTCAGACCTTTCCGCTTACGGGTCTCCGCCACAACTTGGCAAGGCTTGCTGTTTACGTCATAGGGGTCACCTGGCAAAATCTGCCAGTGGTCAAACACACATTGAGGGAAGGCCTGTCCACCAGTGTTAGACCTCAGGTCTGCTGTAAAACCTGTTCAGAAAAAAATGCAAGCGAATTATAGGCACTAAGGTACTGAGTGAAGACTTGTGTTAATGGCCGCAATATAATAATTCAGAAATGTATACCATTTGGCAGTTGGCACCATTCAAAACTGTTTAACTGCTATAAATCATGTGTTTATTGTTGAATATAAAAAAATGCATCAATGTCCTAATGCTGTCATTTTGAACAAGCTGTCAAATCTGAAGTGTTAACTCACCAAATGATTCATTTACAGGTAGGTATGCCTTCACCACAAAAATAGGTGTCCCAGCCACTTGGGACTCCTCAAATACATGGCCTCTTTTTCTGTTCAGCACACCATAGATGCCACCAACAACCTGTTCTGGGCACTGGAGGGGAAAAGAAAATACAATTAATGGCATCAAGATTGCACTCTCGTTTTTCTGTTCCAGGAATCCACCATGTATACCTGAATCTCGACCAGGTAAATGGGCTCCATGAGTCTCGGCTGTGCAGTAAGCACGGAGGCATACAGAACTCTTCGGGCTGTGGGAATGATCTGACCGCCACCTCTATGGATGGCATCAGCGTGAAGAGTGACGTCATGAATGTCAAACCGGACTGCCCGCATGTTCTCTTCACAGAGTGCACCCTGGTAAGGTAACACAAAATTGTTTCTGTTGAAGTATCTCATTATGATAATGTAAACGGTATGAATGTCCAAGCATGAACTCACTTCTTTTGTTGCCCACTGGAAACCAGCCACTACACTGTCCTTTATCTCATTTAGATACTGAACTCCCTTTGTGACATCCACAAGGACGTTGGGCCCTGTGCCATCTGGTCCAAAGCACCAAATCTTACGGGCCTCGCCCACTTCCCACTCATATTTCTCAGACAGGTAGCGAGCTCTCTGTTTGAGCTCCTGCCGAGAGGTCACGTCACCCTTATCGATGTCCTCGGCCAAGCCATCTGGGAAGGGCTTGGATTTCATGTACAGACGATTGTGCTTGTTGGGAGACTTGGACAAGCAAACTTGGTCTGATTCTTCACTGACTGTTTCACGATAAGACACAACTGGATCTGATTTCTGCAACAAAAATTACTAGTGGATTAGAATAGAAAGTATTAGAGGAGAAGAATAGAATAAAACATATCTGTTGTATACTCTTTAGTATTCTCATCCAAGCGCTACCTTCAGAGGGATGCCGGCATGATCTTCCTCAAGATCTTTTAGACAAATCTCCAGATGAAGCTCTCCAGCACCTGCCACGATGTGCTCACCAGACTCTTCAATGATACACTAGCAAAAGGTGGAACACAACTTGTATTTATTATTGGAACGACTGAACTACCCCACCGTTTATCACTTATTACGTTCAGATATTCACCTGAACCATGGGATCAGACTTGGCGAGACGTTTGAGACCTTCCACCAACTTTGGCAGATCTGCTGGGTTCTTGGCCTCCACAGCAACTCTCACCACAGGACTAACGCTGAACTTCATAACACGCATGTTGTGGGCATGTTCAAAAGTGCTAATGGTGCCAGTTTTGACCAGGAACTGATCAACCCCAACCAAACCAGCAATGTTCCCGCATGGCACATCTTCAATGGGCTCTACATAGCGGCCCATCATTAGGATAGTTCTGGGGAGACCATTGAGTAATGATCATGAAATCAAATCAAGTAAAGATGAATTATACTGTAAATGCAGTTGACAGCAGCAAACCTTTGGATTGGCTTTATGTACAAGTCCTCCTTCTTTCCTGGTGTGAAGTTCGGGCCCATGATGCGCACCTTCTGCCCTGTAGAAACAACACCAGAGAAGACCCGACCAAAGGCATAGAATCTACCCTTGTCAGTGGTTGGCACCATCTTGGAGATGTACATCATGAGAGGAGCTTTAGGATCGCAGTTCTTCACACCTTGAAAGTCAAAGGAGGAAAATGTAAAAGTTGTAGAAAAAAAGCACATCTCTCTAGCCTGGGAAAACCCAGACAACTTACGGCAAATGTAGATTTGCTCTGCAAGTTAGTCTGGCAAAGAGCCCATTTCTAAATCGCGGCACTAATTCGAAACGTTGGGGCGGGCTTTACACGATGACGACAGCACGGCGATGGTGAAGCAGATTTTGTACATTTACAAAGATGGATGCCGCCGTGGAACTAGGGGTGTGATGGTATGTCATTAGAACTCTATCACCGCCAAAACCATGTTATAAAAACAATTTATTTTTTTATCATAGAGAATGTTTAAATACTAATATCAGGTTACGAGGGAAACGGAGGTGGAGTTAGTGGTGCTTCGGAGGCTGCTACAGCTAGAGATGATTGAGGAGAGGTCTGTGCCCCCCCTCGCAAAAAGAAATCTTGGAGATCTCCTTAATAAACGGAGGTCTGAAATCTCTGCCCCTTTACCGATCAAAGCGCGCGCTTATATGGAGTAAAGGCTTGTTTATACTCGACGCGTCCGCACGAGTGCGAAGTTGCAAGACCGAAAATATTGCGCAAGACCGGCAAGACCCCATTTCGCTTGGCTGTGTGCACGGCTTTTTTGTAACAGCGTGCGCCGTGTCCGAGGATGAACGACTTAAGCTGAATCTGCCCGAGCATGTAGTCTCACTGCACCGGCACCCAGTTTACACGTCTAAATTGCTACGTTTTTTTTGTTAAGGTTTTATTTACTGTGTGTGATTTATTTAATGGAAAGCACATTCACTTCTAGTTGTCTTGCTGTTAATTTTAAATAAATGTATAGCAAGTAGCGTTAGCTAATCAGTGTCTGCTCTACAACAGACCAACGTCATTCTGCATGTGTCATTTCCTTCATCGCTCTGATTGGTTTTAGGTCTATCCAATTGCGCCCAGAGGCATTTAAACTACGTCCGTTGGTGACGCCCCTTTCGAAATGATTTGTCTATGAAGCTTTGCTAGACCATAACACCGTGTCCTAACTACACGCGACGCGATCAAATTCCAGCGACAGCAAGTGTCTGTCCACACTAGACGCGACTGTGAGACGCCACACATTATTAATCAAAAATCACAGCCATTCAGAACAGCGTGTGGGCGTAGTCTCTCTGTGAAAGCACACTGCTGGCCCACACTCGCATTGGAAATGGGTAAGGACATAATCAAATCAAGAAATAACATAATTAAAAATCAAAACCCTAACAAAATATACTCATTGACTAATTTTGTTATGAAGTACAGTTGTATGTTTGCATAGAATTCATTTTCAACGCTATATTACATGCTTTCAAAATCTGAGGTAAATGACACCTTGTAATGTGGTGACTTACCCATAGCGGCCTCGTCATCTCCAGGACCCTCGTAAAGCAGTTCACAGCGGTACTTCTGGGCAGTGACCGGAGAAGGAAGATGAATGGTAATCATCTGGAGCAAAGCATCACCTGCAGGCAACCAGCGGCGCATCACAGCCTGGAAGCATTCGAAAAACCATCTCAACACCAATACCAGTTTAATTAGGGTGCAGGTTTTTAAAAGTCATTATTTCTAGTTGTACCTTAAGTAGAGGTTTCCCTTCTTTTTCTTTGTCCTCTGCATCAAGCTTTACTTCAAGTTTCTCAACCAGTTTCTGGGTCTCTTCTTTGTTGAAATTCATAATGGCATCAAATACCTGTGGAAAGAGTGAGTGGTAGTAATCAGAGTGGTAGTAGCAAGAGACGAGTGTCAAGAAGAACTGATTCAAACCAACCTTAAAGATGGGATCCAAGACCAGTTGGCAGAAAGTACGCGGAAGCTTCTTGCCATCTGCATTGGTTGCCGATTTGCTAAATTTTCCACAAGCGGGATCAAAATACCTGGAAAGGATGGCTTTGAATTAAAGAGATTTCGTATATATTTACATTGTACTTGTAACTTTGTGGTCAAATGTCGTCTTTATAACACAAGACACTTACTTATCTCCCCAAAGCTTTTTCATCATCTCTTCCACTTTCTTAGCTCGTTCTGCTGGAGAGAGGTCTGTTTTTTTCTTATCTCCTTTGGCAGCAAACTTGGCCACGTACATTTCAGCAAACTGCTTCAGAGTAAAAGCCCAGCCATGGAGACCTGACCCAAATCCCACAGTCCCAACCACAGGATCCACCTAAGGTACCCCAGAAACCAAGTTAAGTCGCCTTCATTTATATTATATAGAGCTTTTAACAATATAGATGGTTTCAAAGCAGCTTTACATTGATTATAAGAAATTAAAGTAACAGTGATTGTTTTGGCTTTACAGCAGCTCTAGAATTAAGTTATCGTCCAGCTAAAGTTAGTTTTGATTGATTCACTTCCGTTGCAAAGATCATTAGTTATTAACTTAGGGGGCGCTAACACGACACCGTTCTAACAGAAAACCCTCAACAACAGTGCCTGGTGGCTCGAGAACTCAAAACTTGAAATAGGTTCCAAGGTGCAAGCCTTAAAACGTTCTGGGGGAAAAAGTGATCTCCGCGCAAACTTCAAAAATGTGAACCTATGAGAACTCTGACGGCATGCACATTGCGTATTACGTGTTTAGTCTATTGGTATGCGGATTTGAATATATATGTGCGCAGTAGGAAACAGATTAATAAAAGCAAATAATTTACTCAAAGTTGACTTTTCAGTCTAAACTGTTACCATAATGTTTCCCATTGGTCCACTCTCTCCTTCACCATAGGTTGAGATGATGACATTAACGTTCTCCACAATCCGCTGGAAGGTTAGGAAAAGATCATTGGGTTCCAGCTGCAACTCCAGGAGGGCACGGTCCATCTTGTTCATCATCAACACAGGCTTGATGCGTTCTGCTATGGCTTGTCTCAAGACTGTTTCAGTCTGCACACACACACCTGTGGAACAAGTCCGCTTTTACCTTTTTTTACATCACTTTTTGGTCCGGGTCATCCGGCACATAAATCGTGTTCCTCAAGGTTTCATGATGAAACTATTTATTGTTAAATGTTCTTGTTAACATTTAGGGGATTGCATTTATAAAACTCATTTATAAAACTGTGCATTGGATCCTTACTAAAAGTGTACAAGCACCTGAAAGCCAAAAATGGTGTACGCCAAAAAATATTTAGATTTATAAAACCGTTCGTACGCCAGAACCCACGCAGAATTCACTTTATAAATCCCAGTCAGCCAAAGATTGAGAGCATGTGCGTCTCCTCCCCAAAATAACCATATATGGAGCTTACAACGCTTGTTTAAATATGCATATCCTCATCTGCATATCATTTGCATATGATTATTCATCCACGTGATACCATGTTAAGGTACAAGACGTTAGGAATATATGAAATACCGATGTGCCGTGTCACAATAATTTTTTTTTTTTAGTACCCTATATGCCTTGTTTTTGAATGAATAAATCAAATAGTGTCAAATAGATTTCAGAGAAAGATTTTCTCAATCTTTTCCACTGGCCAAATAGTATCTTTAATTAATTTATATTTTTAATGGAAACAGATAGACATGGCTGTGCATTATTTGCATGGAACTATTTTCTCAGACAATCTGCAATTATCATGATTAGCAATTATCTCTCAGGGCTCCAGACTGCGACCAAATGGTCGCATTTTGCGACCAAAATTTGAGAGTGTGCGACTGAATTTTACATCCAGTCGCACATGTGCGACCAGTAAATTTGCCGCACGTTAAACGCATGGTAAAGCGTGGAAGGGGCGCGTCAATGAATCCGTGACAAGAATAGCGCACGTAAACGTCTGTGGGAAGGAGACGGAGACAAATATCACAACCTGATGTGCGTCTGAGCAATCAGCGATCTATCGACTCGTTAGTCGTTACCTAGCAACGAATGCAAACAAAATGAAAGTGGAACGAAAATACGCCACTCATAGGACCGTGGAGCAGCAGCAGCGATCCGAACCATTGACGGTAAAATAAAGCCCCGAACTTGCCAGTCGCGGGCCGATCTCGCTCACGCAACACTGTTAATAGGAGATCCAGTGAAGAAATCCATTGAATTCGCCTCAGAATTAATAACATCAACACCACGAGATCCAGTGAGAAACACTCAGATTCAGCGCAGAGTTCTGTTATAAACCATATCAGATCAAACAGCGCTGACGTGGAAACCAGGAGAAACACTTAGGCCGATTTGTGGACTGAAAGCCTTCTAACGTTATAACAGAACCATGGATTTAGGCTAATGTAGTAAGTTAACTCTAACCATAAATATGATAATGTGTAATCAAATGCTTACAAGTAGCCTACACATCTTTTCCCAGCACTTCAATAATATCATATATAAATGTTTTATTTTTTTGTATTTTTTATGTGATTACCAACACATTTTTTGTTCATCCTTTAAAGATTGTCCTAAAAAGAAAAATTTTGAGATGTTGGAAAACTCTTATTTAAACACTTAAAAAATAAAATAATACCATTGTAAACAGTAGGATGTTTATTGGCTATTTTCACTCCATATACATATTTTCACTACTTTTATTAATTAATATTAAGACATTATAAATGATAATAACTAAAGTTAATTTCATCTACACCCTAAATTAAGCTTAGTGATTTATTGTCAGCACCAGTGCTACCAGATTTTTTTTTGTTTTTTTGTAGAACTCGCTGCGAGTTCTCATTTGAGGTGATGCTGCCCTCAACTTTGAGTCTGAAACCCTGTGAACTTAAAACAAAACAGCATATCATAATGTTAAGTCTATTTATTATTAAAGAATTTGTCAGTATTACAGTTATTTGGGGGGAAATTTGAATAATTGCATTGCAAGCTGATTTAAGGTGCGCCCCCTAAATTTTCAGCTTGCGCTCCTAAAATTTTCAGTTAGGGGCAACAGCGCTCCTAGTAAAAAAAGTTAGTCTGGAGCCCTGTCTCTAGTTAAAACATTAAACCACTGCATGCCAGAGGGAAAGTGTTTAAAAGCATTGCATCCACAACAAATATATATCTATTTATTGAATATAATTTTTTTGTAACTTCTCAGTTTAAGTGTTTAACTCCATTAATGAGAATGGAATATTTAATCTAAATGTTAGTATCAGAAGTAAAACAGTTGAAATCATTCTTTCATTTTTTAATCTGTTATTGAGAACATGCACTGTATTTTTTAGGACTCATGAAGATTTATGGTTTTACTTCGTCTGCCGTTAGATTATAGGCTATATGTGCGTCGGTACAACGTGCCCAACACGCTTGCTGACGCGGACATTTAAGAAGGTGATAGGCTTGGTGGGTGAAATTATATTTGTACTATATTATCTTTCCGTAGCCTATTGACTATTATTTTCTTTAGATTTTCCGTCTAAAAGTGATCAAAAAGACATTCAACTCCAGTTCACCATCAGTGTCGCCAATTCCCCCTCAAAGTTTGCTTAAAGGTGCGCACATTCTCCCGTCAAGATTGTGGAAACTGGCGTATGCATCTTTCCAGCCCTGTTTTGTGCGTACACAAGCTTTATAAATGAGACCCCTGATGCATGTCTGTGAAACTATACTGCCTTATTCATAGAACAGAAGTGTGAATTTGATATCCTGAAATTAGTTTGCCTTACCTGATACACAGTCTACCACTACAAGGGCACCATCTGTAACCCTAAGAGCTGCCGTCACCTCAGACGAGAAGTCAACATGTCCTGGTGAGTCGATCAGGTTGATGAGGAAGCCAGAACCATCCTTACACTGCTTAATGAAAGCGGAGTCATACTCGTTCAGCTCATAATACAGAGAGATAGCCCTGTAAGGGAAACATACATGTAAAGGGTTTCAGTGATAGTGAAAAGTCATTTTGGTGTTTCATTTGACGCATAGCTTCCAAGAGACATATATCTTTATAAAGACTTTTACATTGTTAAAATAAACTTCCTATTCATTTAATTGCTATATTACTGTTTTCACAAAAAAATTAACACACACAACAAAATGAAAACAGAACAACTGTTTTCAACACTGGTAATAATACATTTTATTAATATTTTTTGAGCAGCAAATCATCACATTATAATGATTTCAGAAGGATCATGTGACATTGAAGACTGGACTACTCGATGCTGAAAAATCAGCTTTGCAATCACAGGAATAAAATACATTTTAAAATATATTTACATAGAAAAAAGGTGATTTTAAAGTGTAATAATATTTGTAAAATGCAGACTTGTTTTTAAACTTTAAAAAAAAATGGTGGAGCAATTTTAATAGTCAAAAGTGGTGAAAAAGATCTCATCCATGTAATATTAAAATTCATCCTAATGACAAATACTTTCTGTAGAATAGCTCTTGTGACATCAATATGATTAATAATAAAAATAGTCACTTTTAAATAGGAATACCTACGTTGACTTTATGGTGATACATCTCTCTTGTTCATCTTTTCTGGTGTCAGTAAATCTGGTCTCTCCTGCGCGTGCATTAGCAATAATACCAGCTTTGCACACCAAGGAATCTGTGAGAGTAGATTTGCCATGGTCCACATGGGCGATCACAGACATGTTCCTGATGTTGGACTTTTTGTCCATAATCCCCCGAATCTGGTCTACTGTAAAGTTCACCTGAGGAACAGAGACAAGTTTTTCAAGTGTTGATTGTGGAGTAAATACAAGTGTTTGTGGGTAAGGGACAATATGTGATGTCAAAACAAATGAATGCCTCTGGCTCATTAGAGGATGGGAATCTACAAAAAAGGAAACGTGACAGTGTAACTAAGCTCATGCATTTAATTTATTAATAAAGGCTAAATAAATGTCTGTTTGTTTGTTCATTTAGATTCAATTTACAAAGTTGCATATTTGGAACTGCATATGCCATTGAATTATGGGTCAGTGACATGATGTGCAGATTTTTATTTTTGAGTCCAAGTGCATTATCTCCTTTCAAATTAAGTTGATAAATCCATGATTATACCACTTTATTCTATAAACTATTTAGTTTGAATTCATTTGTAGTACATTTTAATAAGACATGTTATTTTGTTTTATCTTTAACCCCAAAAAATGGTAGGTGGAGCAACTGTCCGAACAAATTAGAGATTAAGGTTTTTGATTGAAACATTCCAGCATTTTTCTCCATATAATGCACTTTAGTGGGAACCAAACGGTTCAAGGTCCAATAGACACTTTCAGTGCAAACTGTTCAAAGGGCTTTAAACGATTCCAGACAATTAATAAGGGTCTTATCAAGCAAAACGATCGCTCATTTAAATAAATAAAGTTTTTTTTTTTTGCTCAAATGCTCGCCTTGCTCTGTTCTGTGATGCGCATTTGTGACTCTCCTGTACGAACTCGTACATCAAAATTAACAAATCTTTTTCCGAGTCATTTGGTTCATTCAACAAACGAACTGACTCGGAAAAAGATTTGTTCATTTTGATGAACGAGTTAGAACAGGAGAGTCATGAACGTGCGTCACAGAACAGAGCAAGGCGAGCAAGGCTTGATAAGACCCTTATTCATCGTCTTTGTCTGGAATCGTTTAAAGCCCTTTAAACAGTTTGCAGTTTGTACTGAAAGTGTCTTTTGGACCTTGAACTGTTTGGTTCCCATTGAAGTCCATTATATGGAGAAAAATGCTGGAATGTTTTCATCAAAAACCTTAATTTCTTTTCGACTGCAGAAAGAAAGACATGGACATCTTGGATGACATGGGGGTGAGTAAATTATCAGAAAAAGTTTTTTTGAAAAGTGAACTACTCCTTTAATAAGAAAAGTGAAAAACACTATGGCATCATTTTAGGTTTACCTTTCATTTTTCTTTTTAAATATCAATAGTTTTAAAGCTGTTGAGATAATTGAAAACCTTTTGTATATTCTAAAAAAATCATTTTAACAGCAAAATTGACGTGACTAAAATAATGCTGCTAACATGCATAACAATGCCATGTAAAATACAATGAATTAAAATATGAAAAATAATTAACATTTACACAATAATATTACAATTGAACAAAAATTCTAATGTGATGGTGATGTGATGATATTTGAATATCACAGTCTTATAGCCTAAGCTAATATAGCCCGTTCTAAGAAACCTAGCCTCTTATAAATGCCAATTTTTACCTGTATATGCTAAAGTGACTTGAAATGTCTAATATTTACTAGTATTTATATGTATTATGCTTTTAACCCTAATTAAGGATACAATTAGCCTACCGTAATTATTTCAATAACGCTTTTTAAATGTATCATAATTCACAAGAGTGCAGTGAAGCACAGCATGCACCATGAGTGCGCAGTTTCTGGGTGTCCTCTCTGTTGTGCTGCTGCTGTCTCCGAAGCGCTGTCAGACTACGTTTTCCAGTCAAAGTTGCGAATTTAACTTGTGCGCAAAATTGAAATAGCCTATCGTATAAACATTTGCGAATACAGCACCGTTTCCAACCAGTGAGTCGAAGATAACAAAATCGTTACTTCCTGATAAACTGTCTGGCTCTAAATAAAAGTGGGAGATAGCCTAATGTACAAGTTACTTGCGTCTAGGAGCGCGCAGACGCTTTCTGGTGAGGATGTTGGTGTTTTGGGAACGCAGTCATGTAAGAAAGTTCATCTGGAAGGTAATTAGGCATGTAACGAACCACTTTAACGACACTCAGGCATTCATAACCACCAAAACACCTTTTCAGATGCTGAGCAAAAAGACCGTTCCGCTGGTTATTCCAGTTATGTCGTACTTACCATCGCGCAAAGTCACGTCTTTTTTGATGCGCATCTAGGACTTTATTCGGTAGATGTGTTTCCATTGTAGAATACGCATGTCTGGATAAAAATGTATCCGATCCATGCGTGCGCATACGGTTTTTATGCACATTTTTAGAATTTATGCGCATCTTGGCGCCTCCATCCAGCAGTTTTTGATGATAGGATATCCCAAAATGCGCATTAAAAATGGGTGGGTGGAAATATAGCAAGCTGTTTAGATACGAATGTTGGGTTGTTGGGTTTTTCGCCCCTCAAAAACAACAACATAGCGGCCCCGTCACTATAATAATACGATTTCCACTCAGCGGCCCTCCATATAGGCACGGCTTGCTCGGTCTCTGCGCATGAAACTTTAATAAACGCATTGAAAAGAACAGTGGGGGCGTGAACGCGCTATTTATATCGCGGTAACGTTATTCTAGTGCGCGCGCGTGCACTGTGTTGGGCCATATTCCAAAAGTACAAGGCTTAACTTTCAGTTAAAAACAAAGATCCAACAAACCGCATGCGGTTGTGATTTACAATTATGCGAAGTATAACTGTTACATGACGAACCTTATGATCTCCCGTCGAATACCAATATGTACATTTCAATGCGTCATTCTATTTCCTGACTATTTTAAAATAAAGACATCAATTAAATGTTCCGCTTATAATTCATGTTCAAGGTTGCTATAAACGCTAGAATCTTCATAGCAGGTTGTCATTACGTCATTGACATTTGAATAAAAAAAGACTGCATAGCCTAAATGACCGAATAAATCCGTCCTAAATGTACAAAAATGTTTTAATATAGAGCTAGTCATATTTCATTATGCTCTGGTAAGTGACGGGGTGAAATATCATACCATTTTTGCGAATGGCTCCCAAATCTAGGACGGCCTCTCGCTGCGATCGCTGCTCCTCTCCGCTTGAGGACCTGGGGGAAAGAGAGAAAATGTGACGTAGAATCTTAGTTTATGCTGCGACACATAAGGTGTGCTCGACTTCAGTTGCGAAGGGATGTAACCGATCAGGGAGACTTGCCGCTTGCAGACGGACTCAGGGAGGAGCTGAAAACGGAGTTGGGCACTTTTTGCTTCCCGTAGTGACGCCCGTGCAGTGTCAGCTGAATTAAATGCAATATTTGTCTAATACACCGACGATTCAGAGACGTTTTCGTCAAATACTTTATGTAGACTACTGCTTAATACAGCGTCAGTTTGTACAATAGTTCAACATAAGCCATTCTAGTGGGGTCTATGTTTTTTTTTTTTTTTTTTTTTTTTATTATAAGAATGACACAATATAACATTGCGACTACATGAAAAGAGCTTTGTGAGAATTAGTGGAACTAAAGGTGTCAGAATGAACACAAAACACACGTGATCGTTATCACTGGTGAATCCGGCCAATCGTAGAACAGCTGTGTCGTCATCTCAGCTCGCTCAGCCACTCTGGAGAAAGTAAACTGCGACACACGTTATCGTCAAAGTTCATCATCATATACAACACGGATGCTAAAATGTTATTAATATTTTATTATGATATGTAATTCTTTGGAGCATTATATGTGAAACAGTTGTGTTTTTGAAAATGTTACATGTACATTTTTGGAAGAAACGTAAAAAATAGGGGAAAAAATAACTGCGCCACACCGGTGTTGTGAAATATTATCGGGGTCTAGGTGCGTCTCAATCAGATTCAGCTCCCTACTAGTTCAGTAGTCAGCACTGATCAGGGAGTCAGCCATTAGGTGACTGACCGGCGCGAAAAGTTTCCTGTACTGTGTCACTGTTAAAACGACTGAAAATATTAACTCGCGCTCCTCGGTTACCGTTTGCTAGATGTGTAGTAAGGATACGCTTAACAAGCCAATATACCCTAGCGTTTAAGTAGCTTCTTTTTGTTATGTTTCTATTTTACCTAACGTTAGAGAGTCAGTAAAGCTTATCGTTTTTAAAAATTACCGAAAAGTATGGTATCATAATATTATTATACACTCCTAAAATTCAATAAATACATGTTTTTTTAAAAAAAATTATAAACTCCTGTGGTGAAGGCAGCAGTACTTTCCTAGTTTATAGAATCACTTCTATTCTTGAATTTCTTGTGTCATATGTTAAATATTTACAAAATTGCAATATGTGTGTTTAAATGAAAGTGTCATATGTCATGACTTCTCATTTGTGAATGGAACTTTAACACAGAATCAATATTTTGAAGAGCACCCATTATAGTAAGACCTGCTTAAAGTAAGGGAGGGCTAAATTTGGTTTGTGAAAGATTTCTAATAAATATCTATCAGTAGTCTTTAAGTAGTCTTACTTTTTGACTATTTCTACTTCTTGTGCTTCCTAAGCTACACTTAGCCTATATATTAATTGATGCTCTTCAAAATATGTGAATAGCGCAGAACTCAGCAATATTTCAGTCCCCCAAACCTTTAAAGTGGTGGTTCACTAAAATGAAATGTTAGGGTATGAAATGTTTTAGGGTCAATTTCTGAGAAGGTATTGGGGATACCTAGTGTGCCTACAGTTCATGATTAAAGCCTTGAAGGTTTGTTTTTTATGGGGGAAAGAAGGTGTTTCTTTTATTTTTATTATTAAATAACTGCGATTTCTTTTACAGTTTTGTGCATCCCAAACAGCAGGTAGCGCTGTATCACTAATCATTTGTTCAGACCAGTCTATGCTTTGTTTAGGGGGAGGAGGGAAAGTTCGAATCATGAGGAAGGGGATTATTCCGAATCCGAAATATGCATGAGCTTTCTTTGATTTAATAAAGTACACATGAAACGTTAGGCAGTCTGTTGACTGCCTATATTTCGAGTCTTTGACATGTCTACTATTCCCTGTTTAGTTGATATATGGAGTGAGGAGAATAACAACATAATATTGACTTGGAAGGTAACGTTACTGTAGCAAAATAACTTTTATTTATCGTTTACAGTAAATTTAACGTTAACTGTTGCCTTGCGGATAAATACACGTACCGTTTACCGTTTCAGCAAAACGAAGTAAACCTTGAGCCAAATCAAGATGTTCGGAAGCGATGCTGTTCAGAAAGCCTTAAACTGCTTCAGAAAATTCAAGGTAACTTACTGTCATGTGTTACTTTTGTTTGCTTACACAGCATGTTTATATTGACAGAAGTTCATAACCATATTGTGTTTACACAGGAATACCAGCAGCTACTGAACGACTCAAACTTGAAATGACAGTTTCATATAATACGTTTTTATTCTCGTTGGGTTTCTCCAACCCCAGTGAGGTTGAGGAGAGTCTCATCCACACATTATTAAGAGGTAATTGAAGCGTTGTTTTTTGTATTATTAATGATTTAAATGCTGTATGTTTTATGTTCCCAGTTCCCTCCATCTTTCTGTTTTTTTCTGTAGCTTTAGAGGCTGCAGGATCTCAGGTGTCCAGAACTGATCCAGTGAAGTTGTGGGAGGCTGTTCTTCAGACTTTTGGCATCTCAGGCATCGTGCCGCATGTCTACAAGCTTCTGCTGATTCAGTGGATGCTGTGGCTCATGCACTGTCAGTTAGAGAGAATTCTTACTCTTCTGACACAGAGTAACCACAAGGTATTGTTTTTATAAATATAATGCTAAGACCCTTGGAAGTTTAGTGAAGTGTGAGGTTGAGAACCACAGTTTTGCAATACTAATAGTAAGATGACACTAAAAAAAACATGTAAAAAGAATAATAAGATGAAAACTATTCATTAAGATTGTATATTTGACTGCTATACTGCTGTTATTCTCATCTCCTCAGAGAGAGCATTCAGCGCCTTTGAATCTACTGACAGAAACACGAAACCTTGCTTTGAGCTTGGAAGAAGACTCCTCACTAATGGTTGCCATGCCAGCAAAGGACCTCAAGGATCTTTTGCACATCTGCACTGTGATATGTCAAGGTATGAAACGTCTGAACTTATTATCATGTAGGTCATTATATTAATGTCAGAAGAAATATACAGTACTTGTAAGTGCTGTTTTATGATAAAAGATTGTATATTGGTAAGACACAATGTTGATATAATTGTAAATTTCTTTGCAATTTAAAATAATAAATAATAGTACTGCCATTAGTCCTAAAATGCGTTTTTTGGTTTAGGGGTGGAACAGATGAAGATGGAGAAATATTCAGAGGCTCTTGAGGCTTTTCAGGAGGCTAAAGGCCTCCCAAGTCCCAGAAGTCTCTTGGCACAGATCCACACTCTTACAGGCCAGTGTTTTACTAAGCTGGTAAGAAGCTCTGTTCTACAATCCTTCATCCAGTGAACTCTGGCCTGGAACTTAATGAACCTAAATAGACCGAATCTTGAACCATCAGTTCCTGTTTATATTTGATTTACTGATTCATTTGTGGTAGGTCATAATTAGTCTCTTGAGGCTCTGTTTCTTATGTCCATGCAGGGTCAGCCCCATTGTGCTCTCCACTTTTATCGGAAGGCTGTGGAGGTGGATTATGCTTGCCATAGTGCACTTTATCAAAGTGCTCTGGTGTTCAGGCATCTTGGTAATTCAAAGGCAGAAATTGAGGCCCTGCATCTTCTTTACTCAGTAAGTCATTCTGCAAATAACTTTCTTGGCTTATTATTTTTAATATATTATTTACAATATTTTGTATTAATTTATGCAATGTACCTTGTGCTTTATATCATGTATGAGAGGTGCATTTACACAAAATCATTAACAGCTTGTGATATCAGTGATAAAAAAATATTAATTGATGTCCTTACTTTACACTGACATATAACAACTCACTACTAATACTATATTAAAAATAATAAATAAGTACTAGCCTTCTAGCGTCAACAAAGTAGACCTAAAACAAATACATTTAAGTAGCAACAAGGTTCAGCTGACATTTGCTGCTTTCGCTTCAAACAGTAAAGGATGTTTCAGATTGTTTCATAATAATCCAATGAATGTATTTCCTGCATGTTATGTAGTGCCATTTTAAAATGTGTTTGTTGAATAATACTTTTCTCTTTCTTTGTTTACAGGCAGTCCAGCTGCAGGCTGATAAAAGTTCATCTAGTGCTTCACTGGTCTCTCCAGATACACTGCTTGGTGGTGAACAGATGACCTTCATTTGCAGAGTCCCTTCCTCCTCTCTGATTCTGCACACTTTGGCTCACACATGTGTGCTCAATGGCAGGCAAGTGATCCCTCAAAAAGGACCAATGCTTGACTAGATTATCAAATATCAATATTTCAATCAGATTTAGAAAAACTTTTACAGAACACTGAACCTTTAAACAAAATATATATATATATATATTTTTGTCAATCAGTATTTCAGATGGTGTTGATCACTATCTTGATCTGTTGGCGTCACTGCAGTCTGATGGCAAAGATCTCGTAAGGACGTTACTTTTTCAGGCATCAGATTCAGAAATAATGCATACAAAGCAATGTAACTGATTAAGTGAAGTCACCTTTATTTATATAGTGCTTTTGTGCAATACATATTGTTTCAAAGCAACTCCACAGTAATAAAGAGGAAAACAACTTTATCCGATACGAGACAACCACCTGTCTGTGTTTCAGGTATCCACAGGGGATGGCACTTCTTTTCCCAGAATCCCAGTGGTCTACCTTGAAGCAGGATTTGCTTTGTTGAAAGCTCAAAGGTATAGTGATGCTCTTGTGGTATGCGAGGAGGTCATCACTAGCACTTCAGACTTCATTCCCAAGAGGCTGCTACTTAATGCTGTTGAAAAACAAAAATCTGATTCCGATGTCGTACTTGGAAATGTGGACTTTGTGTTATGGGCTGGTGCGGCCCATCTCCTTCAAGCACGAGCCCACTGGAAACTGAAGGACACCAAAGAGGCTATTACAAACTTCACAAGGTACGATGTGATGAGAGTTTCATTCAGTACGTAGCTTTGTTGGAAAATCATGTTTTATGCAAATGCTCTCTTGTTCTTTCCTTTCAGAGCAATTAATCAGCTGGTGAAAGTGTTTATTAAACAGACTGGTAAGTAATTTCTTTCTTTCTAGATTGGGGAATCATATTAAGCTTTGTCTGTCTTTGTTTGTGAAGTATCATCCAGGTTGAAAATGCAGACTTACAGATATAATTAACTATACACAAATATTTTTATCCTAAGGTTCTCATCGGGTATCTATTTATAACAGATCTGCATTCAAGAGATGAAGCTGCTTTCCCATCTTACTGAAGCCACATTTAATGTGTGAAATTGTTTTATTGTCTTCTTTCATGTCATGTCATGTCTGCATGCTTTCATCAAACTTTTAGACTGGAAACAAAAATGTCTTGGAAACACTGAAGCAATGGTTGAAAGAATGGCGACTTTGGAAGCAGCAAAAGGACAAGCACTAGCTGGTCGAGGGTGCTGCTTTTTGGAAAGGGGTCAATTGAAGGAGGCCCTGAGAGATCTTCATCTCAGTCTTCAGATGACACCAGGTTTTCAGCTGATATGTTGTCATTATAGTGAATTGAGCTTAGTCTGATACATTGCCCTGTCCTTCTCAAATTTACATGTGGAATTGAATTTCACTAGGTTGTAAGAATACTAAAATGTGGCTAACCGAGGTCTTGTGGAGGCTTGATCGTAGAGAGGAAGCATCAGCTAACTGGAGAGAAGCCCAGACGACTTCAGATACAACTAAGTCAATGTAAGCTATTGGACAAGTTATACTGTATGTCAGACTATGACTTTTACACAGGAAAGTCACACATCATTGCAATCTATAATTTCTATAACTGGTGTGATGATTGTTCAGTCATTTTCTGATTTGTTTTACAGAAACCTACCGCTGTATTTGCAGGCGTGGCCAGAGGACACGGCTTTTGACTTCACTGACTTGAAGAAGAAAATGGGCGAATACCTTCATGCCAAAAATGTAATGACATAAGACGAGGATGCTCTCTATTATAAATTGCACCATGCCATCTTTTTTTGGTGCATAACTACATGCAAAAAAGACTGTTTTAATTGTGTTGTCTAATTTACTGTTGTCAGATGTAACCATATAGCATTATAATACTACTGTACTGTACTACTGTAGTTGAAGTTAACAAAATTAAAGAGCTGTGCTAATCAGAGGGCAGGATTTCATGCTACAATCAATGTCTCTGTTGACATTTTGTTCAACCATTGCCAATAAGGTTGCATTCCACTTGTCAGAAGAATGAAAAGAGAAAGCATCCAGCCTGGAATCAAGTTTTTTTTGTGTATTTTATACATACTAAACAAAATAAGGCTAAAGTAGTGGGGATTTTCTGATATAACTAATCGTTATATCATGCTCCTTATTTCAACCCGCACAGTCGCATGTAACTTACATTATGTAAGTATATTATAGGTGCATTCATGTTTTTGTGCATGGACAGTGTGTATTTAATTCGTAAAGTAAAATATATCAGGCCCTGTATTAATTTCGATGAGTACGGCTTACAGCTCATAATATTAAAAATCCAGTATCTCCAAATATTAGAATATTTCCTAAGATCAATCAAAAAAGCATTTACAATACAGAGATGTTCAAGTTCTGACAAGTACAATGTTCATTTATGGACTCAATACTTGGCCAGGGCTCCTTTAGCACGAATTACTGCATCAATGCAGTGTGTCATGGAGGTGATCAGCTTGTGACACTACTGAGCCGTTATTGAAGCCAAGCATGCTTTGATAGTGGCCTTCTGCTTGTCTCTTATCTTTCTTTTGACAATACAGGTCAGGTGTGTTGACCGGCCAATCAAGCACAGTAATATCATCGCCAGCAAACCAGTTGGTAGTAGTTTTGGCACTATGGGCAGGTGACATCCTGCTGGAAAAGGAAATCAGCATCTCCAAAAACCTTGTCAGAAAATGGAAGCATGGAACCGTGGTAATCTCCTGGTAGATGGCTGACTTTGGACTTGATAAAACACAGTGGACCACCACCAGCAGATGGCATGGCATCTCAAATCATCACCGACTGGAAACTTCACACTGTACTTCAAGAAACTTGGATTCTGTGTCTCTCCACTTTTCCTCCAAACTCTGGGACCTTGATTTTCGAATGGGATGAAAAATGTACTTTCATCTGAAAAGAGGACTTTGGACCACTGAGTATCAGTCCAGTTCTTTTTCTCCTTTGCCCAGGTAAGATGCTTCTGATGCTTCTGTTATCTCTGGCTCAGGAGTGGCTTGGTACAAGGAACGAGACAGTTGTAGCCCATTTCCCGAAGACATCAGTGCGTAGTGTCTCTGGTGACTCCAGCTTCAGTCCACTGCTTGTGAAGCTCTCCCAAGTTCTTAGGCTTTGCTTGACAATATTCTCAAGGCTGCGGTTATTCTGCCAAACTTTTCCCTTCTAGTCAACTTCAAAATGCTTCGATACAGCGTTCTTTGAACAGCCAGACATTTTAGCAATGACCTTCTGTTGCTTACTTCCCTTGTTGGAGGGTGTTGATGATCGTCTTCTCCTGGACAACTGGCAAGTCAGCAGTCTTCCTCATGATTGTGGTTGTGTGTATTGAACTAGACAGATATCTGGTATTTATACTGTATTAATAGTAATTTAATCAAATTCATAAAAAGGACAAAACAACATACTTGTGGTAAGGGGAACTTTAATAGTTTCTAAAAAAAAAATCTGTCTGTTGTATTGTATAGCCTGTCGAAATGAGATATTCTAATATTTTGAGTTTTTTATAGGCCGTAATTATCTTCATTAAAAAAATTCTTGTAACATTTTAGTTTACGTGTTATGAGTGTAAAATTTATTAATATATTCACCTGATGAAAAATATACTTTTCCACAATATTCGATTTTTCTTATGACGTATGACAAATATTTTCTACATTCACCATATTGCTCTGCATTCCATCTCATCTCAGTATTATTATTAAAAACATTATTTACTTATATTATCTGAGACATGTTGACGTTTGGATTACCTAACCTGTTGGGTAACATTGCCTATTTGGCAATAAAAGTTGTTGACATTTTGACACTTCGGCTCAGAAGAGTAACCGCTTAATCAGACTCTTCCGAACCAATCCAAAAGAGACAATTCACAACCCATAAGAAAATAAACCAATCGCAATGAATCGTGAAAAACACCAATGATGCTTAGCCTTTCCACTGTCGGTCTAAGATTGGCCAATCGGTCAACGCAAGAAATCGCGACGTGTGCTCTGATTGGCTAAAATTTCAAAATGGGCGAGGAAACTTTTCTCCGCAGAGTTGATGTTAGCAGGCTAATCCAGTGCAGAGGTAAAAAGCTAGTGTGAAGGTTGGAATCGGTCACTGAAAAGAGCTACTCATTTCCATCAACTATTTGTATCTTTTTGCGGGAGAAGCAATATGGCTTCGGGTGGAGAGTAAGTACGATTTTAGTGATGAGTCATTTAGTCTTTTGATAGTTGTTTTTTCTTTTGAGGGCCAGTTAGCCGTAAAGCTAAAAGACGAACGCATCATGAATGGTGATCAATGAAAAGAGCGAGTTACACGCTCTAGATTTCTCATCCGAGTTTGCATGTGAATTGATATAATCTCTTTCATTTAATCCTTAGGTATTTACGTTCTCTTTACTCATTTTAAACTTCTGCGGGAGTTTTAAGGAGACTATGATCAGCTGTGGTTAGCATGTAAGCTAACCAGACTGAGTCATCTCCCATGATCGAGGCTTTCGGCCCACCGGCATCACCTGAGACTGCTCGGAACAAAAACACGTACAACCCCGTTAAACGGCCCGCATGTCGCTACATAGAATACATCAGTAATAATTCTCTATTGCAGTAAAACCGCGATTAAGCTTCAGTTAACCGTTTATGAACAAATAAGTTAACATTAGCATCAGCTGGCGATGATGATGACAAATCCCGTGATCTAGAGATTTTAGCCATCAAATCAAAAACCGCGGACAATATGTCATTTAAACCGTTAAATAATAAGTGTATCAAACCCTAGAGCTTTTATAAGCACTTAGATAGTACTCTTTCAGCGGTTTGGGCTTCACATGTCACACAGGAGCATTTGCTGTGTCATTGGCAACTGGAGCTGGCTAAGTTAACTGCTGCTAGCTCGCTCATCGTCATCACACACTATGAGAGGAATACAAACCATACTTCCATAACCTGAAGATTATATGGTTGGGCTGTGTACACGACTAACTCTTGCGGAATTAACTCCGAGGAAGTTAACTGTATAACGTTAGTTCAGTAGTATATAAGTTAAAGTTAATGTTTGCTGTCTGTTAGCTACGAGGATGTACATTGTTCGCTTATTTACAAACGCGCTGTTGGCCTCTGCCTCTTGACTTGTCTGAGAACCGTTTTGGTTTAGTTAATTTTATTTTCCTTTAAAAAAAAACTTTAAACTGTGTACAGTTTAAATTGTTGTATTCGGTGGCATCAGCTACTGGCCTTGCTTACGACTGCTTCCCGGCCTAAATCTAGCGGATCACTACGTCTTTCAGTCCGGTGTTTTGTGGAAAGCTCTAGAGTAACTTGAGCTTGACAAACGTACATGTGAGCAGACGTGCACTTGTACATAGACTCTATCGTGTTATTCTCTCGGAACAGACAGGTTAATACCATAAATTCTCTCTACATGAAAGGGCTACGTAATATGAAATGTAATTATCTTTCACTTCCGCCTCAAGTGATACCGAAAGAAAATAGCTACTTTTGGTCTCGGATAACCACCTGTAAAGTGCCAAGAATTGTTAAAGGGACAGATCACCCTAAAATCGGTCTTTTCTTGCACCCATTTTGTTCCAAACGTTTTTTTTGTTTGTTTGTTTGTTTTTTGCTTCAGCCTTAGTTACCATTATGTTTACAGGGAAAAAAATGGATGCAGTGAAACCAATGCTGAATGTCTTTTCCCAATATCAGGTTTTTCAATACTGTGTGTTTTTATAAGAACATGCATCATAATCCCATATCGCAAAGTTTATGACATTATCGAATTTATTATCAACACTTCCAGTGTTTGAAAACAAGCAGTATTGTCAAACAGCAATATGGGGGGCCTTCGAATGTTGGAAAATGGGGGTTTCTGAGGGGAAAAAAGGGTTGAGAAACACTGCATTAAAATGTTCATCTTCCACACAGATCCAAAAATGATGATCTTTCCACTGCCATTCTGAAGCAGAAGAACAGGCCAAATAGGTTGATTGTTGATGAATCAATCAATGAAGACAACAGTGTTGTGTCTCTCTCTCAGGTAAAATCTTCAGTCGGTTTATAAATGTATAAACATGTCCATTTGCATGTGCTTATCACGTTTTCTTTACTTTTCAGGCAAAGATGGATGAGCTCCAGCTCTTTAGGGGGGACACAGTGCTGTTGAAGGGCAAGAAACGAAGGGAGACTGTTTGCATCGTCCTGTCTGATGACACCTGCTCTGACGAAAAGGTTCGCATGAACAGGGTGGTCCGCAACAACCTCAGGGTGCGCCTTGGTGATGTTATCAGGTTAGACTGTTTTCTGTTTAAACTTTCATTGCATATACTAGCTGAATGATCCTGGTAATGTTACAAGACTTTTAGGGTGGTATTCTGATTGTCAGGACTTAAATACTAGTTATTCGAAATTGTTCAGATTCAGTGCAGGATGGATCATTCATTTGTTCACCTTTCTGGTTTTCAGTATTCAGCCATGTCCAGATGTGAAGTATGGAAAGCGCATTCACGTTCTGCCAATCGATGACACAGTAGAAGGCATCACTGGCAATCTGTTTGAGGTCTATCTCAAGCCGTACTTCCTGGAGGCTTATCGGCCAATCCGTAAAGGTAACTGTTCACTTTTGGATTAATTGAGATGTAAATTTGTTAAATCTTTTAGCTGCTATCCAAAAGTTTGGGGTCAGTAATTGGTTTATTTTTAAATAAATTAACAGGGACTCATTAAATTGATCAAAAGTGACATTTACATTGTTACAAATAATTTGTATTAAAATAAATACTGTACCAGGCACAACACGCTCAATGTTCATGATGCTCAATAGAAAACTAGGAAGAAAAATATAAATATTAATTGCTGTTGGGGTTTATATGAATGTATCTCTGAAAGGAACTGACTGTCCTATTTTCCTCTATACCTTTATTTTCCTCTTGCCTCTGTATAAAGTAGTTTATACATGCACTTGAGTGATTTAGTCAATGTTCTGAAGAGATTTGGATAACTTTATATGATTAACAGATTATTAAAGGTGGGGTATGTTAACTTTTATCATAGGTGGTGTATGTGATTTTTCTTTTTTGACCTTTTTTTTTTTTTTCAAAATCACTTAATCCTATTCCTAACCCACTTACAGCCACTGAGTTAGAAGCACTAAAATAAAAATTATTCAATCAAACGGTCATACTGTACATGATTGGTCATACCCTGATTGTGCTCCAGCGCCACGCTGGATTTCCGGCGTACAAACGCGTCTGCGAAAAAAAAAAAAGAAATCAGGTGCACGTTCAAGTTCAAAACGGTGCGCAACGTTTTGCTACGGTTTCCTAGTTGAACGTCATGTTTCCAGGAAACGGTGTGCATCGGGTGTTTGAGATACGTTTTCTCTCGTTTGGTGGGTGTGTCAGAACTCCAATCCAATCAGCAGCAACATGTATATAAAGCACGCGGTATTAAAGTAAACTCGCACAATGGGTTAAGGGAAATAATTTACAAATGTGTTCAATGCAGATCGATATATGCAACAACTGAGGATATTAGAAGATATGTATTGTAAAAATATAGGATATCAACATGTAGTTTATTATATTTTTTAGCTTCATTGCAAGTGTATGACATTTGGTATAGAAATAAAAAATGGTAAGTACTTTTCCTAAAAATGAGAAATAAATAGGTTTTTAAAACATTATGAAATACAAATAAAGTTAGTGTGTTAGGATAAACAGAATGTGTTTTAGTCTGAATTAGGTAAGATGTGTGCTTTCAGTTTCCACAAATCCCTTCACTTGAATGGGATGTTCTCTTGTGTTCTGGGCGGCAAGTGCTGTTACTGTAACAATGGGATATATTTTGTAATATTAAACACATACTTATACTGACTTCATCAGGCTCAGAAAATTCTTCACAAAGAACACAGAGAATGGCCTTATCGGGCTCCATAGTTGCAACTCTTGCGTCATCAGAACGGGGTGTTCAACGCATCACGTTTCTGTTTAATAAAAGTTGTGCAACGTTTTGTCCGGGCTGAACACAGCCCTGGTGATTCCTCTGTGCACTGCTTACGCAGTCCTCAGATCAAGCAACACCAAAAGAAGTGGAGTTTGATTAATCATAGTGCTGGGCTCATTCACTAAATAGCAAGCGGGATGATTGACAGATCCATAAGGCCTGTCATTAAAAAGAAACTGAAAATTGACAGCAATAAAGAATCCCGCTTGATCTCCCTTCCACTCCCGCGACCGGCTGTGGATTAGTTTACTGATAAGCGCGAGTCTGCAAACAGGCTTTTATTCATTCTCAGTTTTGAGAAACGTAGCCTGCATGTGTTGCGTTACAGTTTTATAATAACTAAAGTATTTTAGTCTACTTTTTTTTTTTTTTTTCCCTAGTGGTTTCTTAATTTCTTAATTACACTAGTTGACCAGCACACATTGTTTTGCAATGCAATATTAATCATGAAAAAATATATATTGTAGTGCAAGAGAGATTTAGGATTTGGGTTGAATTCATAATTCTAGTTTTTACTTCTAAAGTTTTTTTTAAAGATAGGCATGTGTTTTTGTGTGTCTTGCATTCTCAAAAAATAATGACAAAAATAAGACGACAATATAAGAATAGAAGAACAATCGCTCATCCACTCGTCACTTTGTGTCAGAAAATTAGCGGAGGATAAACTGGCCCTTGCGCATCTGTCCCTGGGAAAAAAAGTTCGGGCTCAGGATTTTTTTTCTATCACCCCTGTAACTGATGTGTGCGTTGAATGTTCATATGTGAATAAAATCCTAAATTAAGTATTTTCTCAAAGTGATCGAGTCTCTGCAAAAAATTTGGACTTATCCGTTCAATTCATGTGGATTAGTTTTACGATCTCTTTATAAACTTTTTGAAGTGTCCAAGTGGTATTTGCGAAGCTGCCAATAGACAGACCAAAATCTCTCAAGTTTAATCAAAAGATTTTCATTTGTGTTTCCGAAGTTGAACTAAGGTTTTACGGGTTTGAAACTAAATGAAGGCAATTAATGACACAATTTTCATTTTTGGGTGAACTAAACCTTTAACCCTTTATGACCTGCCATAGAACAATTCCACCAGAGTATATCTTTCTATTTTTACATGCTGTGCTGTCATTCTTTTGAGCATTTTCATATACCATACATCAAAATAATCCTTACTCTCCCAATTTGTAGGCTATATTTGTAATTAATTAATACTAACTAGATAAATATCTCAACAGTGCAATAAACAAAAAGAACACATTTTTTAAAATTCTACATAATTTATTCAATACAAAAAAATGATTAATGTCAACCTCAAACTTTTCAATGTGAAAAATGTGCATAAAATGATTTAAAACTATACAGAAATTTGAACTGTGTACATAAGTTTGTTTTGAAGATACACTCATTTAAAAAAAGGGGGTAAAAATGCCATGTAAAATATTCAATTGCATTTGTGGTCAAACAGATAACATTTTGAATATTGATTGAACATTGAATTGGTTAGAATATAAAATAAATAGACCCTGTCAGAACAATTAATAATAAAATAAATAATAAATAAATAAAGCCGATGAGCAGACAGAGTTCAGTGCGTCCGCATACTTTTGTTTTGACATAACGTTGCATGTGTGTCAATGTGCTTGTATTTGCGAGTGTATAAACGAGAGAGAAATGATAGAATGAAGCAATGGTAAAAAGACAATAATGATAAGAAGGAACATATAGCAGATGGGAGTCAAATGCACGGTCCAATGACGCAGCTTTTGACGTCACAACATGCGACACGTTAGGGTCATAGTGCACAGAACGTGATCCGTCAATGAGCCATCGCCGGTGCTCCAGTCCATTTTAGGGGGTTAAGGACCAGAAAGTTTGTGGTTTGTCTAAAGCAGCATGTGTGAATCATACATTTTATATTAACATAATTTTCTTTTCTAATGACATTGGTTTGGCTTGATTTCCATAGGGGATATTTTCCTGGTCAGAGGAGGCATGCGTGCTGTGGAGTTCAAAGTGGTGGAGACTGACCCCAGCCCGTACTGTATTGTGGCCCCAGACACAGTGATCCACTGTGAGGGGGAACCTATCAAGAGAGAGGCAAGTAGATGTTTCAAGTTTTGTCATGATTTAAAATGGGTTTTGTGAAAGAACAGTGTGTATAAATGCGTCTGCACTCGTGTTTGCAGGATGAGGAAGAGTCTTTGAATGAGGTGGGTTATGATGACATTGGAGGGGTCAGGAAACAGCTTGCCCAAATCAAAGAAATGGTAGAGCTGCCGCTCAGACACCCAGCTCTCTTCAAGGCTATAGGAGTGAAGGTAATTATCTGCACTATGAGGCTCAAATACATTAGTGTTGTGAATTTGCAGTCCGAGGTACAAATCTTTTTTTTTTTTTTTTTTTTTTTATAACAGCCTCCCCGTGGCATTCTGCTATATGGACCCCCTGGAACTGGAAAAACACTCATAGCTCGTGCTGTGGCAAATGAAACTGGAGCATTCTTCTTCCTCATCAATGGTGGGGATTCAAGAACACAATTTAAATTAATTTTAATGGCTTCTTATGATTTGTTTTATGCTTGAATGTCGGCATCTCAGTTTATGATCCTGAGGAAAACTGAAGTAAATTATTTTAATTGTCCCAGGCCCTGAGATCATGAGTAAACTGGCTGGTGAATCTGAGAGCAATTTGCGCAAAGCTTTCGAGGAAGCAGAGAAGAATGCACCTGCCATCATCTTTATTGATGAACTTGATGCTATCGCTCCCAAAAGAGAGAAGGTAAGACTGCTTTTGTAATGGATCAAAGATTATCACGCTCAATCACATCATCTGCTTTGCACAAATAATTATTACTTTGACTGACTGGGTTTCATTCATCAGTAAAATATTTAAAGCTGTAACACATTGATATTCTAATAACTTCTGTGGTAAGAGCTTTCAGTCTAATCATGGATACAAATTCTTGCCTTTATCTTTCTGTTCTTGCAATGTGAGAGGCAAATTAAATAAATATGTAATAAAACATAAATAAAAACATTGCATTAAAAAATAAGAAAATATTACAATGAAATGTTGTCTTGGAAACATAACGATTTAATGCATTTTGTATGCGTTATTCTAAAGGACATTTCTCTCCCCAATATAATGATATTAATATTGCTGTTATGGCCGATACCGATATTAATCAATGTCGATATTGCGATATAAAAACAGTTTCACCAAATGACTTGAAGAGCTCTATTTGGAAGGAAGGAATGAATCATTCTAGAATGACTGGGGTGGTTTTGCCATGGAGTGAATCTGCATAGAAACTAATATTAATAGAATGCTAACTAATGTAGTTAAATAGACTTTAATAAATCTAACCTTATTGTAAAGTGTTTCCAATTTGTCTCTTGAGTTCAGTGTTGGACAAATGTTGTTTTAACCATTCATTAACGTGAATCGGTTCAAAGGAGTCAGTTCGCGAATTGGACATTTCATTAACGGACCACGTGTCCGAATCACGTGTACGATCGTATCATGACAATCGTATGCGAATGTCGTGTGTAGTGGAAAGGTGGTTTAAGATTGTCTAAGGGATGTTTCTCTAAATGGTTTTCCATCTGTTTTTCCAGACTCATGGTGAGGTGGAGAGGCGCATTGTGTCTCAGCTGCTCACTTTGATGGATGGACTGAAACAAAGGGCTCATGTCATAGTCATGGCAGCCACTAACAGACCAAACAGCATTGACCCAGCTCTCAGGCGATTTGGTGAGATCACTCTGTAGATGTCTCTTTACAAAGCAACACTTGAGCAAATGTTTCCAGTTGATTTTCAGGCTCTTTGGCTACATGCACTGAACATCTTGTGCTCATGACCTCCTGACTCTTGATTTCAGGACGTTTTGACAGAGAGGTGGACATCGGCATTCCAGACGCTACTGGAAGACTTGAGATACTTCAGATTCACACCAAGAACATGAAGCTTGCTGATGATGTTGATCTGGAGCAGGTGTGTTTCAGAGAATGTTTGAACATTCAGTGCTCAGAGATTTATTTGTTTAAGCTGGGTCTCCTTAATGCGCATGACTCTTCTGCCATTGCCTGCTTAAGTCTGCTCCATCAGAATTTTAAGCCAAGTGGATTTTAAATGGAAAAAAGGAAGACCTTTTCAGAATGTCTTTTTCTCTTTCATGACATTTATGTTTTGTTTTATTTAGGGCACCAAGTAATTGCATTTTCACACAATTTCGTTTTTTTTGTTTGTTTCTCCAATTGGCTTCAGGTGGCGAATGAAACCCATGGCCATGTGGGTGCTGATCTGGCCGCCCTTTGCTCCGAGGCTGCTCTGCAAGCCATCCGTAAGAAAATGGACCTCATCGATCTGGAGGATGAGACCATCGACGCAGAGGTTATGAACTCCTTGGCTGTTACAATGGATGACTTCAGGGTGAGGATCTTCTATCTAAGTAACTCTTAAGTGTGAGACTTGCATTCAGAAACAAAAGACATAATTGCTTTGCTCTTTTACCTAACAGTGGGCTCTTAGCCAGAGCAACCCCTCTGCCCTGAGAGAGACCGTAGTGGAGGTGCCCAACATCACCTGGGAGGATATTGGTGGCCTTGACGATGTCAAGAGAGAGCTGCAGGAGCTGGTGCAGGTAATGAGCAGTCTTAATCAGATTTTGTTGACTACAAAATGGTCACAGCTTAATTTTGAAATGCTTTCTACATTTTCTATCCTATTTAGTACCCAGTGGAACATCCAGACAAATTCCTTAAGTTTGGCATGACCCCATCCAAGGGTGTGCTGTTTTATGGACCACCAGGTTGTGGTAAAACCCTACTGGCCAAGGCCATTGCCAATGAGTGCCAGGCCAACTTCATCTCAATCAAGGGCCCAGAACTGCTCACTATGTGGTTTGGAGAATCAGAGGCTAATGTCCGTGAAATCTTTGATAAGGTATGTGATCTTATAATTTCAACAATGTGGTTTCTAACTCAATCCTGTTTATTTGATTTTGAATGTGAAGAAAAACCAGGCTTTTCAGTTGTTGACATGTAAATTAAGGATGCATTTTAAAATGGATTTGGTCTCTGTCCTCCAGGCTCGTCAAGCTGCTCCTTGTGTACTCTTCTTTGATGAATTGGACTCTATTGCTAAAGCTCGTGGTGGAAACGTTGGTGATGGTGGTGGAGCAGCTGACAGAGTCATTAACCAGATCCTTACAGAAATGGATGGTATGTCCAGCAAGAAGAACGTCTTCATCATTGGGGCCACCAACAGACCAGACATCATTGATCCTGCCATCCTCAGGCCTGGCCGACTGGACCAGCTTATCTACATCCCACTGCCTGATGAGAAGTCTCGCATTTCCATTCTCAAAGCGAATCTCAGGAAGTCGCCAATCTCAAAGGTGAGGTTGGATGGTATATTTATTTATTTTTGTTCTTTGGATTTAATTGGTATTAAAACGTTGTCTTTGCGTAGGACGTGGACGTGGACTTCTTGGCCAAGATGACCAATGGCTTTTCAGGTGCTGATTTGACCGAGATCTGTCAGAGGGCCTGTAAACTGGCCATCCGTGAGTCCATTGAAAATGAGATCAGACGGGAACGCGAGAGGCAGACCAACCCTTCTGCAATGGTGAGATTTAAGTTTGTCTAATGTAGTGTTTCTCGGCCCATTCAAGTAATACTTAATTTCTATTTCTTTTTTTTTTTTACATCCTAGTTGGGCAATTTTTCAAAATTGGGCAAATTCAAATAGATAATGGCATAATGTTGTGTTGATTAATGTTCCTGCATTTTAAATTGGAATGGCCGTTTTGATTTTCCAACATGTTGGTGGTTTTGATCTTGTATATTCAGGAAGTGGAGGAGGATGACCCTGTGCCTGAGATTAGGAAGGACCATTTTGAGGAGGCCATGCGCTTTGCCCGCCGCTCTGTCAGTGATAACGACATCCGCAAATATGAGATGTTCGCACAGACCCTGCAGCAAAGCAGAGGCTTTGGCAGTTTCAGGTGGGTTCTTAAATTATGGTGTTGGTGTGGCCGCTTTTGTGATATTAAAGTGGTTGTTTGCCTAAAAATGAGAATTGTCATTTACTCAAGTTGTTCCAAACTTGTGTTGTGTTGCATAAGAATTCAATTCTTACACAATTTTTGAAGAATATGGGTAATCAGTTGATAGACCCCAAAGACATAATAATTATTATTATTATTATTATTAATTAATTAATTTTATTTTTTAACATGGACATTAAAGGGGTCCATCTTTCATTAAGATTTTAAATGTTTGTTTTACTTTATTTAAGATTCCCATCCAGTAACCAAGGTGGAAGTGGACCAAGTCAGAGCTCCTCTGGAGGTGGCGGAGGCACAGTCTTCAATGAGGACAACGATGATGATCTTTATGGATAAATGTGACCACGTGGCTGACCCTCACAGGCCACTCTTCGTACAGGCCTCTGTGTACAAAAGACGAAAAATAAAAATTCCAAGTTTTTAGGACTGTGCTTTTTGTTTCTGATTTTCCGCTTCTCCTTTCAAGTCCACTGCCCTTGTTTTTTATTCGCCTCGTTCCCCTTCTGTCCACCCCCGTCTGTTAATAGAGAAAAGCATGTAGCTGCTTGTGTTTTGCTCTGGTTTGTGAAAGGATGATTTCTGAGAACTTTGATCTTAACATTCTGTGGGTGGGGGTGAATTTCAGTAAAAAACCATACACAATAGGGATTTCATTAACTTCACAAGCTATACGAACAGCTTTAGTGGTGGGGTTTAATGCTAGGCTGTTGGAAGGATGATAAAAAATAAAATAAAATTTAAAAAAAATTGCTAATGACTTCATTTTTTTTATGAATGTAGCATATAATGTATTACAAGTTTGAAAAATGTTAAATAAAATTCACGAAATGGACCTGATTTTGTGGTGATTAATTTTTAGAAGTTTGGGATCTGTGCACATGTACAGACAATGTCTGCTGTCCTTGCAATGGTTGTATATGCTAAATACTTGGTTTCATTAAAAAAGCCATGTGTATTACACCTTTGGTGGGCTCTACATCAATTCAAAAGAAACAATTATTTAAATGAAGCTCTTTATTTAAATTCGTTTTATTAAACATGTCACCTTTAGATCTTGTAGGTTTAAAAAAATTCCAGTTTTGTCAATATGGATCACTGAAGGGAAAATGTGGATGTCCTGCATCTCTCCAAACATTTTGTCCATCTTTCTGTGAAGCGACATTCATTTTTTTCAGTTACAATAGACATTTCAATGCAGTAACGTTTTTTTTTTTTTTTGATTTGCAATTAAGTATTCGTAGTTACCATTATAGTTGGAACAACAAGCCTTTTGTTCCTGTTAAAGGATTCGATGAGCCTCATGTCGTCTTCCAATAGTTTAAAATCAAACAGCTGTGTGCAGAAGTGAACAATGGTTACATACTGCAGCTCTCAAATCTCATTCAAGCGTATGCTCAGAAAATCTGCCACACCGGGTTTGACAGATCTACAGTGGAAAGAAAGAAATATTAAAGACCCCATTAATTTCTTTGAAACAACAGCATTTCAACTCTTATCCCATTAACTCTCTCGTTACAGATCTTGTCCTCCAGGTGTCTCTGTATGCCCTCTCTTCTGTTGACATTCTGAACAACAATGATGATGACTGACCTAGCTTAAAGGTGCCAAATGGGATTTAAAATCAAATCATACAACATGTTCCATACCAGATGGGGGCAGTATACCTCCAGAAATACCTCCACGGCCACGCGCTCTCTCATGTCTTCAAACAATATGGGCGAGTGCTGTGTTGCTGTGTCTCCCTCGTGCATATTCATCAAATCAATTGATGCGATAGTAAAAGGTTGGAAGACCGCAGTTTCACGTGGAGCATTTGGAGATTTTCAGAGATTAGAGACTTAATGAACAACATCTCAATACTAAATTATAAGGGCCGTCTCATAGACAAGTCGGTGCATTTCGACGATATGGGAAAATTAAAGCCCAGGCTATTATTTCTAGTTTTATGATATTCGATTTGTTCATATTACATTTTTATCATTAGTTTGAATTAATTTGACAGACAGCAATTCCCTGATGTGGACCAAGCTAGCGTCTTTCAGAGCTGCCAACTCTCACAACACTTTTCACACACTTTCACGCCACACATTTTGTCATGCACAGAAAAGGACACTGAGACCGATGTCAGCTCTCAGATTCTGTTCATTTTATTACGCAATTCAAACAATAAATACAGTATTGGCGCTTTACACGACAGATCCCTAGCACACGTGAACCGATCATCTCTACTAGCTAATGGTAAAAAGAACACGAACACTGTTGAAAGATACAGTATGCTACAACTTACCAAAATGTATTCCTCATGCATAATATCGACCAATCATTTTTTTTAACTCTTCCCTGAACTGAAATGTAGTAGTGGGCTGTATTTTCCACACGACTGACGTCAGGTTCAAGTACACACAAGCTGGCGCGAGCGCGACTTACTCGTGTACTGCAGTTTGGCTGGTGGTAACGTTGCCCGCCCGCATACCGCCTCCCATGGTCGAAACTGGTATTACGACACCTGCCGGGCCGGGGCTAGTAATTTAGCATGCTAATTCAGGTTAATATCTCGGCAGCACTATTACTTGTCAGTTTTTTAATGACATCATCAACCTTATTTCTTCTCAATCTTTTGATGCGTGTTGCTCATTTTTGGGATATTTTAACCTCAATTTTTACAGATGGCACCTTTAAACCCTCCAGGCATTATTTTAGTAATTTGGTTATTAGTAATTTGCACATTGCACAAAAATAGTTACCATTTAATTATTTTCAAACAGGTTTCCTGAACAATCACCCATCATCCATTGGGTGGACAAAAGCATAGCCCCTCCCCAAACCCATTGGTTGAGTCAAGTGTTGCTGTGATTCGTTGATATGGATGCCAACAAAGAAAGCAATCCTTTTCATGGACTGCTAATATTTTAATTTTTTGTTTGTTTTATCTTCATGTATAACAATATATTTAGTATAACATTACCTTTGCATCAAATGACAAAAGACTTGTTAACGCTGCTGTGTATGAAGGTAAATGAGCAGCTAAACTCGAGAGCACGTAGATGTGAATTTGAGAACTTGTACAATAAATATTCGTACGTGAACGCAAACATTTACACTCACAGCTCCGATGTGAAAACCTGTAAAATAAAAATCTGAACTTGCTGAGATTTGCACACAGACAACATTATTAGTCCCATTTCATTGGCTAGGCGCCAACCAATAACACGGCTCGTTTGAACACCCCGCTCCCCGCTTCCGTCCATAGACTATGACTTCCGTCGTGATACCCGACGTGAAATAATCACGTTGGTCCACTTTGGAAAACGTGTAGATGTCACGGTTTAACCCCCTCAAACGTGAAACTTACACGTTTGACCTATTCTACACGCAATCGCCTCTGCCAACCCGGTATCACGACAAGACGTGAAATAATCACGTTGGTCCACTTTGGAAAACGTGTAGATGTCACGGTTTAACCCCTTCAAACGTGGAACTTACACGTTTGCGTTAACACATTCCAGTGGAGAGATACCCGGATGTTAACCTATTTTAAAAGTATAACATTACAAATGCAGCGAACACACTAATGTCTCCTAATCTGTAAGCACTAGGTGCTAACGGCACTGAAGTTACCTATAGTATCCAGCTGCAGACCCGCAGCACCACCAGTTTCAGAACCCCAGTTTCAGAACCCCAGCGCCAGAACCGGAAGTGAGGGGCGGCGTTAGATTCTAACCAACACCAGCGCCAGGAACGTAATTGAGGGGCGGAGCTTAGATTTGAAACCTAATGACGCCACCTAACGTAATTTGGAGGGTATTTTACACATGAAACGAAGCTTTTATTGAACAAGAAACGTCCTACTCTCTATGTTATGATGCTATACATTACTGTACAATAAGCATTTTAAAACATTTATTTTGTGTAAAATAATTGTATACAGTTTCAGTTATTCGTTTCATTGTATTACGAGTTACTTCCTGATCATGATGGTGAAAAAAATAATACTTGAAACTTATGGGCATTTTAATGTAGCCTGGTTCAACCAGACTCTATTTTAATGTATAACAGTTTAATAATTTTAGCTAAGCAGTTTATACATACGTGTAGATTTAGGAAGATAAGACCTTTGTTTTTTGGTTTTTATGAAGAGTTAACTTTGTATAATAAAGCTTTGAAAGATATAAAACAAGACAATCATTGGAGGTTTTCAAAATTATGCACAATCTGATAAATTAGACCTCTGTGATATTTTATGTTCTATTTATTTATTTATTTATTTATTTATTTATTGTGTTTACAAAAATCTTAAATTGTTTTGATATTGAAGATTTATTTGTAAGATGATTTTGATTGTTTAATAAAAAATAAATAAAAAAGCATGGGTATTTTTTGTAAAATATACTTTATTTCACAAGAACATGTGCAGCATGCATTTTTCGTGTAAAATAATGTCAAAATCTAAAAAAAGAGAAAATTTGGCATTATTTTGTTAAAAATCTATATAAAAAAGGAAGTCTCATGGCCCTCTATCAGAATCCAAAGTTTTGAGAAGATTAAGGATACTTAATTTTTCGCCCCAAAAAAAAAAACGTAAGGGGTAACACTGTCGTTTTTTTTTCGGGTCGAAATTTTGATTTTCGATATCTCAGCTCTGGAAGGGTCTAGAGCCTCCATTGTTGCACTCAGGTCATGGCCCTCTATCAGAATCCAGAGTTTTGAGAAGATTAGGGATACTTAATTTTTCGCCCCCCCCCCAAAAAAACGTAAGGGGTAAAACTGTCGTTTTTTTTACGGGTCAGAATTTTGATTTTCGATATCTCAGCTCTGGAAGGGTCTAGAGCCTCCATTGTTGCACTCAGGTCTAAGTCTCATGGCCCTCTATCAGAATCCAGAGTTTTGAGAAGATTGGGGATACTTAATTTTTCGCCCCAAAAAAACGTAAGGGGTAACACTGTCGTTTTTTTTCCGGTCGAAATTTTGATTTTCGATATCTCAGCTCTGGAAGGGTCTAGAGCCTCCATTGTTGCACTCAGGTCTAAGTCTCATGGCCCTCTATCAGAATCCAGAGTTTTGAGAAGATTGGGGATACTTAATTTTTCGCCCAAAAAAAAAAACGTAAGGGGTAACACTGTCGTTTTTTTTTCAGGTCGAAATTTTGAGTTTCGATATCTCAGCTCTGGAAGGGTCTAGAGCCTCCATTGTTGCACTCAGGTCTATGTCTCATGGCCCTCTATCAGAATCCAGAGTTTTGAGAAGATTGGGGATACTAAATTTTTCGCCCAAAAAAAAAAAACGTAAGGGGTAACACTGTCGTTTTTTTTTTCTGGTTGAAATTTTGAATTTCGATATCTCAGCTCTGGAAGGGTCTAGAGCCTCCATTGTTGCACTCAGGTCTATGTCTCATGGCCCTCTATCAGAATCCAGAGTTTTGAGAAGATTGGGGATACTTAATTTTTCGCCCCCCCAAAAAAAACGTAAGGGGTAACACTGTCGTTTTTTTTACGGGTTGAAATTTTGATTTTCGATATCTCAGCTCTGGAAGGGTCTAGAGCCTCCATTGTTGCACTCAGGTCTAAGTCTCATGGCCCTCTATCAGAATCCAGAGTTTTGAGAAGATTGGGGATACTTAATTTTTCGCCCAAAAAAAAACGTAAGGGGTAACACTGTCGTTTTTTTTTCGGGTCGAAATTTTGATTTCGATATCTCAGCTCTGGAAGGGTCTAGAGCCTCCATTGTTGCACTCAGGTCTAAGTCTCATGGCCCTCTATCAGAATCCAGAGTTTTGAGAAGATTGGGGATACTTAATTTTTCGCCCCAAAAAAAAAAAACGTAAGGGGTAACACTGTCGTTTTTTTTTCTGGTCGAAATTTTGATTTTCGATATCTCAGCTCTGGAAGGGTCTAGAGCCTCATTTTTGCACTCAGGTTTAAGTCTCATGGCCCTCTATCAGAATCCAGAGTTTTGAGAAGATTGGAGAAACTTCATTTTTCGCCCGAAAAAAAAAACGAAAGGGGTACCACTGTCGTTTTTTTTTTCGGGTCGAAATTTTGAGTTTCGATATCTCAGCTCTGGAAGGGTCTAGAGCCTCCATTGTTGCACTCAGGTCTAAGTCTCATGGCCCTCTATCAGAATCCAGAGTTTTGAGAAGATTAGGGATACTAAATTTTTCGCCCAAAAAAAACGTAAGGGGTAACACTGTCGTTTTTTTTTTCTGGTCAAAATTTTGAATTTCGATATCTCAGCTCTGGAAGGGTCTAGAGCCTCCATTGTTGCACTCAGGTCTAAGTCTCATGGCCCTCTATCAGAATCCAGAGTTTTGAGAAGATTGGGGATACTTAATTTTTCGCCCAAAAAAAAAACGTAAGGGGTAACACTGTCGTTTTTTTTCTGGTCGAAATTTTGATTTTCGATATCTCAGCTCTGGAAGGGTCTAGAGCCTCCATTTTTGCACTCAGGTTTAAGTCTCATGGCCCTCTATCAGAATCCAGAGTTTTGAGAAGATTGGAGAAACTTAATTTTTCGCGCTGAAAAAAAAACGAAAGGGTAAGGGGTAACACTGGGTTGTTTTTTTTCGGGTCGAAATTTTGAGTTTCGATATCTCAGCTCTGGAAGGGTCTAGAGCCTCCATTTTTGCACTCAGGTCTAAGTCTCATGGCCCTCTATCAGATCCAGAGTTTTGAGAAGATGGGGATACTTAATTTTTCGCCCAAAAAAAAAAATTAAGGGGTAACACTGTCGTTTTTTTTTTCTGGTCAAAATTTTGAATTTCGATATCTCAGCTCTGGAAGGGTCTAGAGCCTCCATTGTTGCACTCAGGTCTAAGTCTCATGGCCCTCTATCAGAATCCAGAGTTTTGAGAAGATTGGGGATACTTAATTTTTTCCCAAAAAAAACGTAAGGGGTAACACTGTCGTTTTTTTTTCGGGTCGAAATTTTGATTTTCGATATCTCAGCTCTGGAAGGGTCTAGAGCCTCCATTGTTGCACTCAGGTCTAAGTCTCATGGCCCTCTATCAGAATCCAGAGTTTTGAGAAGATTGGGGATACTTAATTTTTCGCCCAAAAAAAAAACGTAAGGGGTAACACTGTCGTTTTTTTTTTCGGCGAAATTTTGAGTTTCGATATCTCAGCTCTGGAAGGGTCTAGAGCCTCCATTTTGCACTCAGGTCTAAGCTCATGGCCCTCTATCAGAATCCAGAGTTTTGAGAAGATTGGGGATACTTAATTTTTCGCCCAAAAAAAAAAAACGTAAGGGGTAACACTGTCGTTTTTTTTTTCGGTCGAAATTTTGATTTCGATATCTCAGCTCTGGAAGGGTCTAGAGCCTCCATTGTGCACTCAGGTCTAAGTCTCATGGCCCTCTATCAGAATCCAGAGTTTTGAGAAGATTGGGGATACTTAATTTTTCGCCCAAAAAAAAAACGTAAGGGGTAACACTGTCGTTTTTTTTTTCTGGTCGAAATTTTGATTTTCGATATCTCAGCTCTGGAAGGGTCTAGAGCCTCCATTGTTGCACTCAGGTCTAAGTCTCATGGCCTCTATCAGAATCCAGAGTTTTGAGAAGATTGGGGATACTTAATTTTTCGCCCAAAAAAAAAAAACGTAAGGGGTAACACTGTCGTTTTTTTTTTCGGTCGAAATTTGAGTTTCGATATCTCAGCTCTGGAAGGGTCTAGAGCCTCCATTGTTGCACTCAGGTCTATGTCTCATGGCCCTCTATCAGAATCCAGAGTTTTGAGAAGATTGGGGATACTTAATTTTTTCGCCCCCCAAAAAAAAACGTAAGGGGTAACACTGTCGTTTTTTTTTCTGGTCGAAATTTTGATTTTCGATATCTCAGCTCTGGAAGGGTCTAGAGCCTCCATTGTTGCACTCAGGTCTAAGTCTCATGGCCCTCTATCAGAATCCAGAGTTTTGAGAAGATTGGGGAACTTAATTTTTCGCCCAAAAAAAAAAACGTAAGGGGTAACACTGTCGTTTTTTTTTTCGGGTCGAAATTTTGATTTCGATATCTCAGCTCTGGAAGGGTCTAGAGCCTCCATTGTTGCACTCAGGTCTAAGTCTCATGGCCCTCTATCAGAATCCAGAGTTTTGAGAAGATTGGGGATACTTAATTTTTCCCCCAAAAAAAAACGTAAGGGGTAACACTGTCGTTTTTTTTTCGGGTCGAAATTTTGATTTTCGATATCTCAGCTCTGGAAGGGTCTAGAGCCTCCATTGTTGCACTCAGGTCTAAGTCTCATGGCCCTCTATCAGAATCCAGAGTTTTGAGAAGATTGGGGATTACTTAATTTTTCGCCCAAAAAAAAAAACGTAAGGGGTAACACTGTCGTTTTTTTTTCGGGTCGAAATTTTGAGTTTCGATATCTCAGCTCTGGAAGGGTCTAGAGCCTCCATTGTTGCACTCAGGTCTAAGTCTCATGGCCCTCTATCAGAATCCAGAGTTTTGAGAAGATTGGGGATACTTAATTTTTCGCCCCAAAAAAAAACGTAAGGGGTAACACTGTCGTTTTTTTTTACGGTCGAAATTTTGATTTTCGATATCTCAGCTCTGTAAGGGTTTAGAGCCTCCATTGTTGCACTCAGGTCTAAGTCTCATGGCCCTCTATCAGAATCCAGAGTTTTGAGAAGATTGGGGATACTTAATTTTTCGCCCAAAAAAAAAAAAAACGTAAGGGGTAACACTGTCGTTTTTTTTCGGGTCGAAATTTTGATTTTCGATATCTCAGCTCTGGAAGGGTCTAGAGCCTCCATTGTTGCACTCAGGTCTATGTCTCATGGCCCTCTATCAGAATCAGAGTTTTGAAAAGATTGGGGATACAAATTTTTTCGCCCCAAAAAAAAAAAAAAAGAAA
>NW_024121577.1:2090917-2311966 GCF_016745375.1 Pimephales promelas | reverse complement strand
AACGCAGCGAAAACGCTCGCAGACGCCTCGCAGACGCGTCGCCGAGCCCAGAAAAACTAGCCTGCTATATCCAGAGCCGTCGCGCAAACTCAAACTCAGTGATGTCATGAGTACAGCCAATCATAGCAACGCATGGTTTGAGGACATCTTAGTTTTTCTTTTTTTTTGTTGCTTTTTCCCCCTCAGAGCAGATCGTCGCGCAAACAGTGTGCAGCACTAGTTTCTGTCTGACGTCCATATATTCACGTGTTGTGTTCTCTTCTTCGCTGGGTATTGGCGCAATATTTATTTATTTATTTATTTAGTTATTGTTTTTTCGTGACAAAACGTGATTTGTAGACAAGATAGAATCGTTGGGTGACAGAGTTGTTGTCAACTCATTATTTATTTTATTATTTTCAGGATTTAGACTGTAACAGCTCTCATTGAGTCACAAATGATTTGCTCTTATTATCCGATCGTGGTTGTATCTCTAGTGCGTTGTCAACTTGTGTGAGTTACCTCCTGTTGTGGATCAATCACGTTTGTGTTGTGTGGTGTGAACAGCTAAACAACTTGAACACTCCTGATTTCACTGAGAGCAAGTCATGTAGTGTGAACCGCACAGTCAGCCCGACGTTTTAAATCATGTAGTGTGAACAAGCTTTAGAATTAAGGCCAAAAAGTTCTACCTTGGTCTCATCAGACCAAGAGGATCTTATTATCACCATCTTGGAGTCCTTCAGGTGTTTTCAGCAAACTTTGACGGTTTTCCACAGTTCCCAAAGGTCCTTGAAAGTTTGTACATTATTTATTTATTCCTTATTATTATTATTAGGAAAAAAATATCGCTCCCCAGATGTAGATCTACATTTTGCTTCGTTTCGTTCGGACATTTAACGGCGTGTACATACACGCGGAATCATTCGGACATTAACGGCATAGACATACACACGTGGATAGCTCAAAATGCATATAGATAACATGCCACTTGACTTGAAAGTGGCGCGTATGTTTACGCAAAAGTCATGATGCGATTGCTCTCCACCTGCTGCTGTGACGGTTCACACTGCAGTCCACATTTGGACGGTGGCGTTCACATTTGCCGGGATCTGTGAGTGCGTTCACACACACAACCCGTAAAGATCCCGGAAAGGCACATGACGTCAGGATGAGACGTGTAACGTACGCGCCGAAAATATTTACATGCGCATACCGTTCCACAAAGCTGGTGAACGATCTCAGCTGCAGCGCAGATAGTGAGGGGCTCCTGGTCTCTGCTTCGTTCCAGTTTGCAGACATTTGTTCGTCCTTTTTTTGTTGATGACGAACACAAACTTTCTTCTTAGAGCAACAGAGTCGCGCGATTGTCATCACTATGACAGACCCCTTACGGCATTGGCCCTGGCTTTTGTTCACACAGCGCGCGTTCAAGGACTGATTCCGGAAAAATTCCAATCAGTGTCCATTAGCCGAATGCTAGCAGGTTATGGGCAACAACAACTCAACCTGTAAGAAATCGAAAGGACACAGAGTACTCGTTCATTCAACTTTTGATCTATAACCCATGTTGAACTTGCAAAACCTATAATCAAATCTGAGATTTCTCAACGGCAATCGGGTGAAAGAGACAAATTTAGCAATCCAGCTCCATAGACTCCCATTCATTTTGCACTCGGACGATCGGAGCGAGTGGAATTACAACCAAAATTTGGTACAATAGGACTTAATAGAGAGTGGCCAGGCTTTCCGTAGACGGGCTTTGGTACAACGTCTGGGTTTGGGATGTATTCTTTGGTTTTCTCCAGGCCAATGTTTTACCGGTCCAATTAGTGAACAGAGGGAGTGGTTGAGAACGATGACGTTGATGTTGTGTGCTAGTTTGAGTCGTCATACATCACAACGTTAGTGATTGCTTGTGGCAGATCTAGAGTGGCTCTGGGCAGATCCAATAGTTTTAAACTTTAACAGAGTAGGCTACCCACCTACTGTGTACAAATGAAATGTTCGAGGGTCTGGTGGGACCAGGCTAGCACAATGTAGCATTTTCAATGAAATTCATTGGTTAGTGTGTGAGTGTTGAACTGCATCTGAAATATTAACTGTTGCAAATTGGTGGATGCTTTGTGTCTGGAGGAGTTGAATGTTAATAAAATACTTTTTAATTATTGATTATGTCAATTTTAGAAGCTGACATGGTTGGCATAACCTATATTTCTGTTAATGACTTTTGGCGTTTATAATAACACAGGAAATGACACAGCTTAATGAAATCAACATAATGCACATAGATGCAAGAATTTAATGAGAATGTTAATTATGGAAGCATTTGAAGGAATAAATCAAGTTTAAAACAGAGCAATTTTCCCAAGATTAACTATAGACTGATTTCTGGATAGCACAAATCTTTATGTAGCCATTCAAGAAAAGAAACTCGCTTAAATATCAATTTTAAACACCAATTCTAATATTACATAATGTGATATTAAGTAATGACAAAAACTGTTATATATGTCAACATTTTAACTTTGAAAAGCAAAGCAAAATATTATTTATTTAGCAATTTTTTTCACTGGGATCCATGCGACTTGAGAAAAATATCTTCATCCTGTTGGAAATAAAAGACAGGAAAGGTAGCATTAATGTAATATATAATTAAACATATATTAAACAAAGATTTTGAGTCATGGCCATGACTTACAGCAGTTTGCGAGCGTTTTCCACTCTGGAGACACGTCAGCCTTTACCAGTGCACAAGACGACACATAATTATTGAAGGCATTGCATAAAGCATTTCGACTTCCATCATTGAGACACATTTGGAAAAGGCAGTCAGCAGCGAATCGCCTCTTTGAAATTATGTCATGGCACTGGGCAAATGGGCCCTTCGCATTCTCTAACAAGCCACAATAGCTTTGTCCACTATATAGTAACTTCTTATCATCTGAGCAAGGGGGAAAGTGCCAGCAGTTGCTGTTGCTTTCAGGGACACTCCAAGACTTTGCCCATTCTGTGATGTCTGTCATGCTCTTACCACTTGGTGTGACATAATCATCCTGCAGGTCATTACTGTAGGTTCCACACATTCCAACTATGTTATTATAATAACTACTGGACAATGTCACCATGAGGGTATTCGCCCAATTAAACATGACCTCCAAGCCAAAATCTGTCTGCAGGACTCCTGTTGTACCCAATTTCGTTATGTTGATCCCATCAGAGTTTAAACTTACAGGAAGGTTTGAAACTGTGCCATCAATCTGGATAGGATAAAATGAGAGCAAGAAACAGACATATTAAAGGGATACTAAATGAAAAGGATTTAGCATTAAGCTTTGTATTGGTAGAAAACCTGCAGTATTTTGCGAATTACCATGCTTTCCACCCTCATATCCCCCTGAGATGAGAGATATATGTATTTTTTGTCTGGAAAAAAAAAATCCTCCGATGACACAAAAATTGCCATTTTGCGTCATCTTGAGGATTTTTTTGGCCAGAGGCTAAAGACTACGGTTAGTAGTAGGGGCTGTTTCGTATGTTTTCATCAATGCCCATAGAGGGTGGGATCTCACTCACAGAATGTACACAATAGTGTCAGCCATTTTTTTTTTTTTTGGAAGCTAAGCTAGCAGGCTCTTGTTCTGTGGAGAAAGCGGAGTAGTAGGGTTTACCATCCTCTTTTTCCCAGACATGTCCGGCCGTCGATGTCTGGGATTAAGCTTTTGCTTTCTGCAGTCGCCATTCATTGTTTACATGCACAGCTTTTGTTATAATTTAACTGAATTCATTCCAGTTGGTGAATCTGAATGTAGTGTTTACATGAACGCTAAACAAGTGATCGGTTGATCTGCGTTTTAACATTGCTAAGCAATTCCCGCTCCTCCGTGAGAGATACGAGACCGGTGCGTCTCACAGGTGTCGCTCATCAGTAATCACGCCACCGGCCTCGCACCGTTCTCCCGTGGCCCTGGCCTCTTTCTGCTCGCCACAGTAAACATAAGGAATGGTGACTATAAAATGCAAAAGCCAAATCCCAGACATTTTGGGCGTTCTCGAAACACATTTTCGGGCAGACTCATCACGGAGACTCACTAGTAGTCTTGACTTGTTGTTTAACTACTGCGCTCTGTTACCGGTAGGCGTGGCCTCCTAGGGCAGCGAAGCAAGTGCATTTCTAGACTCTGGGAGTCTAGAAAGCTCCAAATTCAAAAATAATTTAACATTTCTGAAACATAAATGACCCATTTTATATACACATGCATCTCACCACTCAGAGGTGAAGTATCCCTTTAAGTAGAGAATTTCAAAAGTGTACAACAGGGGTAGTCAACACTGCTCCAGGAGATTTTAGCTCCAAACCTACAGTATCTGAACTAGCCAATTAAGCTGAAAATTACTTTAAAATAGCAGGTGTGTTGGAGCAAGGTCGAAACTGAAGTCTGTTAGAAGGTAGTCCTCTGGGTGCAAGGTTGGCTTCCCCTAATATACAATATTACCTTAGAGGGACATTGAGATGTTTTAACATTGACTTGATGGTACTGACTTACTGTCACATGATTGCGGTTTCCTCGGATGAAAGTGATCTCATGTCCTCTGACTGTAATGGTGGCTGACTTCACGTAAGCACCACGTGTGCCTTTGAGCATCTCATTCTTGTTGACGATGCTGAAAGGTGTTAGTGTTAGGTCTTTGCCTGAAGTTTTAACTAAAGTATAGGAGCAAGTACCCTGGAAGGAAAAGTGGCTTCCATCAAAGGTTTTGTAAAGAGGATCGTCTTTGGCAATGCAGGAGGCCTTTGACTTTGCAACACACAGTGCCTTATTGTCCTTTACAGTGCAGTACTCTTGTTCACGGCACTCATAGTTACTGCAAGGATCTGGAACAGAGGTGTGCATCTGTATTATGGTTTCATTTAAACCTCATTGGGAAATTCTTTACAATGTTCATTGTAGACATACTTACCTTTCTTGTAGCACCCAATTACACCTTCTTTTTTGTCACAGATCTGATCTGCATCACATTTAAAAGGTTCACAGGAGAACACTCCAGTTTTGCAGAGGCATTTCTCTTTACACTGTCCTTGAAAGACTGTCTCACCTGACTGCAGAAAAAATAAGAGACAATAAGTGTCAGTTTCTTCCTGTGACTAGTGTGATGTTTGACTACTGCAAGAAAGAAAGTGAGATGGTTTCTCACCTTGTAAAACTTTCCATCTACATTACAACCACAGTCCTGCAAAGTCTTGCATTCACCTCCATCAAACAAGAAGCCATCATCACACTGACATCCTTCCTGACATGGTGGACAATCCTGTGAGTTAGTCAGGCTGGCGCAGGTTGAAGAACAAGTTTCAGCACAAAGGTCATAGTGACTGTTTGCCGAACACTCGAGTGCTGGAAGAATTCAAGATTGTTTTTAGAGACTGGCTCAGAAATCAGTTTTTAGAGAGAATGTTTAATTTGACATAGTAGCTTCTTCAACTAAAGGCTACGTAAAAAGAAGGCCAGCAAGAGGACAAACAAGAAGAGGGTCATTTGAGGAACATGCAGACACTTACGACAGAAGGTTTTATTCCTCCAGCTGTTGATTGTCGTCCCAATCTCTTGACAGCTGGCGGCATACCTTTGTATGTGGCGACAGTGAACAGTCTTGTCTTTTGGTTGTGCTGCCACATCTTTAACACATTCATCAAAGAATTTCTGAGGTGGAATTTTTTCGTAACAACCAGAAAATGGTCCCTTCTTTGCGATTAGCATACTGCAAGCTGTTTCTGCCTCTGTCTGTTTGTCTTTGTCCGGATTTAAACATTTGGAGCCACAAATTGTTTGGCACATCATTTTATCTGATGGCAAAACCCAGGAGTCAGCAAAGTACTCCACGGAAGATGTCTGAATACCATCTGGCAGGAGAAAATCATCGGCGCTGTTTCCATTGTAGTTACCACAGAGACCTTTGACTGCATTTTTAAAAGTGGACGGGATCTCGATTTTGGCCATGGAGACTGTATCATATGTCAGTTTCAATCCAAACTCTGTTTCCACAACAATGTTAACACCGCTCTGATAGACTTGTACCAGTCCATCATTTACAGTCACGGGGAGATTGGTTTTAACTTTGTTCAACTGTAAAGAAAATACCAACATAAAAGATTTTAGGCAACAGTATTTGATCACTTAAAACTATATTGTTAGTGTTTTAGTAACCAGTACATTACCTGAACCTCCCAGATGTGGCCGGGCAGCAAAGTAATCGTGGATAGTTCTATTTGTATTTCCACTCTTCGAGTAAAGACTATCTCAGAGGAGGACTGCTGTTTGACTAATACACTGAAAGAGTTCATGTCCTCATCCTTGTTCTGAGCTGTCTCTGCCAATCTATACTCACAGTCTCCTTCAACAGTGAAGGACTTCCCATCGAATGTCTGATAAAGCCCAAAGCCTGACACTGAGCAAATGGCTTTGCTCTCTGGGAAACAGCCCAGAACACCATTCAGAACCTGGCACTTCTCAGTTGGTTTGCAGGTGAATCCATCATTACACTGAACTCGTCCATTCTCTTTGCAGACACATCTCTGCTGGCACTTGTCCTGAGGGAAGAATTCCTGACCCAGCTGATAGTACTTGCCCTTTTCAGTACAGCCACACTGCTTAGCAGCCACACACTCACCATCGCTCAGGACAAAGCCTTTGTCACATGTGCAACCTTCAACACAGGGAGTTTCCTCACAGGCCTTGGGCTCAGTGAGGCCATAACACGTCTGCGGGCATCCTGTCGCACAAACCTCATAGTGGCTGTGTGCCTTACAGTTTGTAGCTGTGGACAGACCATATTAAGAACTAATGTCAAACTACGTTAATGAGTTATAATTATATTTGAAATAAAACAATACTAACGGCAAAAACTGTTGGTTCTCCAGGATTCCACTTGGCCAAGTGCATCTTGACAAGCAGCTGTGTATGCAGTAAGAGCACTGCAGAGTGCTGACGAATGACCCCCGTACATACACATATCATACACACAATCCTCATAAAACTGATCTGGATTCACTTTATTATGGCAGCCTTTGAATGGTCCCTGTTTGTCAGTGATCTTGCTGCAAGGCTTTGTAAAAGGGACTTGGTTTCTCTCGGTGGCGTCACATTTAGGACATGCTTTGCCCTGACATCCATCTGAGCATCCAGGGTCATCCTTGACTTTCCAGCTGGTTCCAAAAATGGTTGGGGTGGCAGCAAGAGTTTTGTCAGGAGTAAGCAAATCATCATTGACATTGTCATTCCAGTTGCCGCAAAGCCCCCCCACTTGACTGTAGTAAGTGCTGGGGAGAGTCAGTGCCACGTGGCTATCCCAGTTGAATTTCAATGTCAGATCAAACTCAGTTTTTATCACGCCAAAGAACCCACTGTAGAATATTGAAAGTCGACCATCTTCTGGTTCAAATGGCAAATTCACATACTGGTTGTTGACCTTTTGAGACAAATTCATCCAAATAAATTATTATTCAAAACCATGTGTAATTTTTGGTAAGTCATTGTACAGTTACAATCGACTGGCTATGCATGCGGTTATTCGTATTACAGGTAGAAGAGTCTTTTTGATGAACTGACCTTCACTTTGCGTGGGCTTTCCTTGCTTAAGACAATTGTGTATCCATAGACTGTTAAGGATACAGTCTTAGTGTAAGCAACTGCCATGTTTCTTCCTCTGTTCTCATTCTTGACCAGCACCTCAAAAGGTATCAATGATGGGTCAGCTGTATTGAGTAGCTTGGACAAATAATAGGTGCAGGTTCCTTGAAAGTCAAAGGTTTTACCATCAAATGTGCGGTAGTGTGGATCCCCTGCACCCTGGCAGGTACTATAGGAAATTGGGTAACAATCTTTTACTCCATTCCGTGTGTCACACACTTGGGACTTCTTACATTTTGTTGGTGTGCATTCAACATTTCCAGTTTGAGGGTTACACACACATTTCTCTGTGCATTGTTTCTCACCCCAAAATGTCTGCTCAGCTAGATATTGTCGGCCTTTGTACGTGCAGCCACACTTTTTCACAGGTGTGCATTCATCTCCACTGCGGACAAAACCTGCATTGCACAGGCAGCCTTCCACACATGGCAGTGTGCACTTGTCTGGGGCATTTCGATCAGCACAAGAGGGGGGACAGGCAGTGCCACAGGCATCATAATGCATATTGACAGGACAGTAAGTAGCTTGAAGGATGAAACAGAGAAAAGAGAGCATGTAAATACCTTGTATATAAACATATATTTTACTTTCATGGTACACTTCTTATAAACATAAATACCTTTGCTGTAGCACCCAATGGCGCCATCTTTTTTGCCACAGATCTGATCTTTATTACATTCCAAGGGTTCACATGAGAACACTCCGGCTTTACAGTAGCATTTCTCTTCACACTCTCCCCGAATGACTGTCTCACCAGACTGCAGAATATATTAAAGAAATCAATATTTTGGTTGGAAAGATAAAAAAAAACATTGTTTTCTCTGTGGTTATTGTCACTGGTGTCATGTTTGGATACAATTAATAATAAATAAGTAAAAATTAAAATGAAAAGAACGGACCAGATAGATTCTCACCTTGTAAAACTTTCCATCTACATTACAACCACAGTCATCCAAAGTCTTACATTCACCTCCATCAGACAAAAAGCCATCATCACACTGACATCCTTCCTGACACATCGGGCATTTCTGTGACTTTGTCAGGCTTGCACAGGTCGAGGAACAGGTGTCAGCACAGAGTTCATAGTGACTGTTTTTGAAACATGTGAGTGCTGAAAGAAAACAGTGAAATTTTAAAGAAAAACGTATTGTTTGGTGCATTAATGGGCATTATGTAGATAGGCTCGAGGAGAGTTATTTTTAAACGTAAAGTATGCAGACACTTACGACAGAAGGTTTTATTCCTCCAGCTGTTGATTGTCGTCCCAATCTCTTGACAGCTGGCGGCATACCTTTGTATGTGGCGACAGTGAACAGTCTTGTCTTTTGGTTGTGCTGCCACATCTTTAACGCATTCATCAAAGAATTTCTGAGGTGGAATTTTTTCGTAACAACCAGAAAATGGTCCCTTCTCTGCGATTAGCATACTGCAAGCTGTTTCTGCCTCGGTCTGTTTGTCTGTGTCCGGATTTAAACATTTGGAACCACAATTTGTTTGACACATCAGCTTGTCTGATGGTGAAACCCAGGACTCAGCAAAATCTACCACAGATGTCGTCTGAATACCACCTGACAGAAGAAAATCATCGGCGCTGTTTCCATTGTAGTTACCACAGAGACCTTTGACTGCATTTTTAAAAGTGGACGGGATCTCGATTTTGGCCATGGAGACTGTATCATATGTCAGTTTCAATCCAAACTCTGTTTCCACAACAATGTTAACACCGCTCTGATAGACTTGTACCAGTCCATCATTCACAGTCACGGGGAGATTAGTTTTAACTTTGTTCAACTGTAAAGAAAATACCAACATAAAAGATTTTAGGCAACAGTCTTTGATCACTTAAAAACTATTTGTGTTTAGGTAACCAGTACATTACCTGAACCTCCCAGATGTGGCCGGGCAGCAAAGTAATCGTGGATTGTTTTATTTGTATTTCCACTCTTCGAGTAAAGACTATCTCAGAGGAGGACTGCTGTTTGACTAATACACTGAAAGAGTTCATGTCCTCATCCTTGTTCTGAGCTGTCTCTGCCAATCTATACTCACAGTCTCCTTCAACAGTGAAGGACTTCCCATCGAATGTCTGATAAAGCCCAAAGCCTGACACTGAGCAAATGGCTTTGCTCTCTGGGAAACAGCCCAGAACACCATTCAGAACCTGGCATTTCTCAGTTGGTTTGCAGGTGAATCCATCATTACACTGAACTCGTCCATTCTCTTTGCAGACACATCTCTGCTGGCACTTGTCCTGAGGGAAGAATTCCTGACCCAGCTGATAGTACTTGCCCTTTTCAGTACAGCCACACTGCTTAGCAGCCACACACTCACCATCGCTCAGGACAAAGCCTTTGTCACATGTGCAACCTTCAACACAGGGAGTTCCCATACAGCTCTTGGGCTCAGTGAGGCCATAACACGTCTGCGGGCATCCTGTCGCACAAACCTCATAGTGGCTGTGTGCCTTACAGTTTGTAGCTGTGGACAGACCATATTAAGAACTAATGTCAAACTACGTTAATGAGTTATAATTATATTTGAAATAAAACAATACTAACGGCAAAAACTGTTGGTTCTCCAGGATTCCACTTGGCCAAGTGCATCTTGACAAGCAGCTGTGTATGCAGTAAGAGCACTGCAGAGTGCTGACGAATGACCCCCGTACATACACATATCATACACACAATCCTCATAAAACTGATTTGGATTCACTTTATTATGGCAGCCTTTGAATGGTCCCTGTTTGTCAGTGATCTTGCTGCAAGGCTTTGTAAAAGTGACTTTGTTTCTCTCTGTGGCGTCACATTTAGGACATGCTTTGCCCTGACATCCATCTGAGCATCCAGGGTCATCCTTGACTTTCCAGCTGGTTCCAAAAATGGTTGGGGTGGCAGCAAGAGTTTTGTCAGGAGTAAGCAAATCATCATTGACATTGTCATTCCAGTTGCCGCAAAGCCCCCCCACTTGACTGTAGTAAGTGCTGGGGAGAGTCAGTGCCACGTGGCTATCCCAGTTGAATTTCAATGTCAGATCAAACTCAGTTTTTATCACGCCAAAGTACCCACTGCGGAATATGGAGAATCGGCCATCTTGTTCAAATGGCAAATTTACATACAGGTTGTTGACCTTTAGGACACAAGTTACCAACGAATTAACAAAAGTTTTTGTTTTTTGAAGGTTAGCATATAATGACATTTGTTCATGCCTTTATGCAGTATTCATGTTATTTGTATAAGAGTTTTAAATGTACGGACCTTCACTTTGCCTGGGTCATCTTTACTCAAGACAATTGTGTATCCATAGACTGTTAAGGATACAGTCTTAGTGTAAGCAACTGCCATGTTTCTTCCTCTGTTCTCATTCTTGACCAGCACCTCAAAAGGTATCAATGATGGGTCAGCTGTATTGAGTAGCTTGGACAAATAATAGGTGCAGGTTCCTTGAAAGTCAAAGGTTTTACCATCAAATGTGCGGTAGTGTGGATCCCCTGCACCCTGGCAGGTACTATAGGAAATTGGGTAACAATCTTTTACTCCATTCCGTGTGTCACACACTAGGGGATTCTTACACTTTGTTGGTGTGCATTCAACCTTTCCAGTTTGAGGGTTACACACACATTTCTCTGTGCATTTATTGTCACCCCAAAATGTCTGCTCAGCTAGATAATATCGGCCTTTGTACGTGCAGCCACACTTTTTCACAGGTGTGCATTCATCTCCACTGCGGACAAATCCTGCATTGCACAGGCAGCCTTCCACACATGGCAGTGTGCACTCTTCTGGACCATCTCTATCAGCACAAGAGGGGGGACAGGCAGTACCACAGGCATCATAATGCATATTGACTGGACAGTAAGTAGCTTGAAGGATGAAACAGAGAAAAGAGAGCATGTAAATACCTTGTATATAAACATATATTTTACTTTCATGGTACACTTCTTATAAACATAAATACCTTTGCTGTAGCACCCAATGGCGCCATCTTTTTTGCCACAGATCTGATCTTCATTGCATTCCAAGGGTTCACATGAGAACACTCCGGCTTTACAGTAACATTTCTCTTCACACTCTCCCCGAATGACTGTCTCACCAGACTGCAGAATATATTAAAGAAATCAATATTTTGGTTGGAAAGATGAAAAAAAAAACATTGTTTTCTCTGTGGTTATTGTCACTGGTGTCATGTTTGGGTACAATTAATAATAAATAAATAAGTAAAAAATAAAATGAAAAGAACGAACCAGATAGATTCTCACCTTGTAAAACTTTCCATCTACATTACAACCACAGTCATCCAAAGTCTTACATTCACCTCCATCAAACAAAAAGCCATCATCACACTGACATCCTTCCTGACACATCGGGCATTTCTGTGACTTTGTCAGGCTTGCACAGGTCGAGGAACAGGTGTCAGCGCAGAGTTCATAGTGACTGTTTTTGAAACATGTGAGTGCTGAAAGAAAACAGTGAAATTTTAAAGAAAAACGTATTGTTTGGTGCATTAATGGGCATTATGTAGATAGGCTCGAGGAGAGTTATTTTTAAACGTAAAGTATGCAGACACTTACGACAGAAGGTTTTATTCCTCCAGCTGTTGATTGTCGTCCCAATCTCTTGACAGCTGGCGGCATACCTTTGTATGTGGCGACAGTGAACAGTCTTGTCTTTTGGTTGTGCTGCCACATCTTTAACGCATTCATCAAAGAATTTCTGAGGTGGAATTTTTTCGTAACAACCAGAAAATGGTCCCTTCTCTGCGATTAGCATACTGCAAGCTGTTTCTGCCTCTGTCTGTTTGTCTGTGTCCGGATTTAAACATTTGGAGCCACAAATTGTTTGACACATCAGCTTGTCTGATGGTGAAACCCAGGACTCAGCAAAATCTACCACAGATGTCGTCTGAATACCATCTGGCAGGAGAAAATCATCGGCGCTGTCTCCATTGTAGTTACCACAGAGACCTTTGACTGCATTTTTAAAAGTGGACGGGATCTCGATTTTGGCCATGGAGACTGTATCATATGTCAGTTTCAATCCAAACTCTGTTTCCACAACAATGTTAACACCGCTCTGATAGACTTGTGCCAGTCCTTCCTCCACAGTCACGGGGAGATTGGTTTTAACATTGTCCACCTGTTAAAAAAAAAAGAAGCTAAATCAAACTTTAACATTGTAGGCGACAGTATTTGATCACTTAAAAACTATTGTTAGCGTTTTAGTAACCCCAGTACATTACCTGAACCTCCCAGATGTGGCCGGGCAGCAAAGTAATCGTGGATTGTTCTATTTGTATTTCCACTCTTCGAGTAAAGACTATCTCAGAGGAGGACTGCTGTTTGACTAATACACTGAAAGAGTTCATGTCCTCATCCTTGTTCTGAGCTGTCTCTGCCAATCTATACTCACAGTCTCCTTCAACAGTGAAGGACTTCCCATCGAATGTCTGATAAAGCCCAAAGCCTGACACTGAGCAAATGGCTTTGCTCTCTGGGAAACAGCCCAGAACACCATTCAGAACCTGGCATTTCTCAGTTGGTTTGCAGGTGAATCCATCATTACACTGAACTCTTCCATTCTCTTTGCAGACACATCTCTGCTGGCACTTGTCCTGAGGGAAGAATTCCTGACCCAGCTGATAGTACTTGCCCTCGTAAGAACAGCCACACTGTTCCATAGGCGTACATTCACCATCGCTCAGGACAAAGCCCTCATCACAAATACAGCCTTCAACGCAGGGAGTTCCCTCACAGCCCTTGGGCTCAGTGAGGCCATAACACGTCTGGGAACATCCTGTCGCACAAACCTCATAGTGGCTGTTGTCCATACAGGATGCAGCTGTGGACAAATGATATTAAGGACTATTTTCACAATATGTACAATCGTAAAGAGAAGTAAATGTTGTTGCAATGAATACTAACGGCAAAAACTGTCGGTTCTCCAGGATTCCACTTGGCCAAGTGCATCTTGACAAGCAGCTGTGTATGCAGTAAGAGCACTGCAGAGTGCTGACGAATGACCCCCGTACATACACATATCATACACACAATCCTCATAAAACTGATTTGGATTCACTTTATTATGGCAGCCTTTGAATGGTCCCTGTTTGTCAGTGATCTTGCTGCAAGGCTTTGTAAAAGTGACTTTGTTTCTCTCGGTGGCGTCACATTTAGGACATGCTTTGCCCTGACATCCATCTGAGCATCCAGGGTCATCCTTGACTTTCCAGCTGGTTCCAAAAATGGTTGGGGTGGCAGCAAGAGTTTTGTCAGGAGTAAGCAAATCATCATTGACATTGTTATTCCAGTTGCCGCAAAGCCCCCCCACTTGACTGTAGTAAGTGCTGGGGAGAGTCAGTGCCACGTGGCTATCCCAGTTGAATTTCAATGTCAGATCAAACTCAGTTTTTATCACGCCAAAGTACCCACTGCGGAATATGGAGAATCGGCCATCTTGTTCAAATGGCAAATTCACATACAGGTTGTTGACCTTTAGGACACAAGTTACCAACGAATTAACAAAAGTTTTTGTTTTTTGTAGGTTAGCATATAATGACATTTGTTCATGCCTTTATGCAGTATTCATGTTATTTGTATAAGAGTTTTAAATGTACGGACCTTCACTTTGCCTGGGTCATCTTTACTCAAGACAATTGTGTATCCATAGACTGTTAAGGATACAGTCTTAGTGTAAGCAACTGCCATGTTTCTTCCTCTGTTCTCATTCTTGACCAGCACCTCAAAAGGTATCAATGATGGGTCAGCTGTATCGAGTAGCTTGGACAAATAATAGGTGCAGGTTCCTTGAAAGTCAAAGGCTTTACCATCAAATGTGCGGTAGTGTGGATCCCCTGCACCCTGGCAGGTACTATAGGACATTGGGTAACAATCTCTCACTCCATTCCGTGTGTCACACACTTGGGACTTCTTACATTTTGTTGGTGTGCATTCAACATTTCCAGTTTGAGGGTTACACACACATTTCTCTGTGCATTGTTTCTCACCCCAAAATGTCTGCTCAGCTAGATAATATCGGCCTTTGTAAGTGCAGCCACACTTTTTCACAGGTGTGCATTCATCTCCACTGCGGACAAAACCTGAATTACACTGGCAGCCTTCCACACATGGCAGTGTGCACTTGTCTGGGGCATTTCGATCAGCACAAGAGGGGGGACAGGCAGTGCCACAGGCATCATAATGCATATTGACTGGACAGTCCAGAGCTTTGAGCAGAAGAGAAAAACAAAAATATAAATATTCTGATTACACGTCACATTAATTGCCTACCAAAATCCTAGCATAATTAATTAAACAATGTTTCATTCAAATTCATTAATCTAAATATTGAACGCATTTAAATCTCACATATATACATATGCACTTACGGCAGTTGGAAAGTGTCCTCCACATTCCAGTGATTTTGATTCCAGCTGACATGCAAGCATCAACGTAGCTTTGAATGTTGTTGCAGAGGAAGTTTCTGAAACCGTTGTTAATACAGACATCATAGACACAATTATCTACATACATGTGGGGATCCACAGTGTTGTGGCAATTGGCAAATGGACCATCAGTTTTAGCCATGACACCACAGTTTATGTCTTTTTTGTACTCCTCTTGAAGATTTAAAGAGCAACTTGGGCATTGTCCATTACAGTCATCATTACAAAACAAATCATTATCTGGAACTTTCCAGGTCTTGGCAAACTCGATGATATTGGAGAGCACCTTGCCCTTGGGATCAGTGTACTCATCTCTTCGGTCACCATTATAGTTTCCACAAAGACCACCTACAGTCTGGAAATAGCTGCTTGGAGCTGTGATATACAACATCATATTCCAGTCATATTTAACCTCTAAGCCAAAATCCGTTGATATAATAACATTCCATCCCCTCTGATCCACTTTTATTTTGCCACCATCTACAGTCAAAGGCAGGTAAGTATTTTCGCCATCAAACTAGAATGAAAGACAAGAACACAAACACCAAAAAAAAAAAAAAAAGAGAGATATTCCAATTGTTCAGTGTGGTTTTAAACGCATCAAAAAACTTTATAAAGTGTTTGTTACGCTTACCTCCACTACTCCTCTTTGGCTGCCTGCCACCACGGTGTGATTGTACACAAGGACAGAAACCGTCCTTACATAAGCCACCCTTTTACTTCCCCGGTGATTATTCTTTGCCAAGACAGTAAATGGTACAAGACCTTTTTGAGGCTTTGTATTGTTTGCCATGACGTAAGTACAAGTTCCCTGAAAGTCAAATAACTTTCCATCAAACGTTTTGTAATGAGGATCGCCAACGGCCTGACATGTGGCAGTGGAAGTGGGGACGCAGACACCCTTTTTGCACTCTTCCTGCTGACGGCACTTAATAGTCTCACAAGGGTCTGATGGAGGCTGTGTTGACGTAAAAACTTTGGGGAACACAAGACAGGTGTTTATTTTTGGTTATAATAAATATGTCATTTCTGACTGTACAAAAAAGAAACTGTACGTTGTTCAGTCATCATTTCTTACCTGTGTTACACACTCCTGTTGTGGCATATCCATACCTTGGTTTCCCACCAAAAACATAAGCAGCCATCAGCGAATCACCTGATATGGTGATGGGACCATTCTGCGAACCAATTGACTTGGTAGCCCATACAAATTTGTCATTAGCAGGGAACGTTTTCCATTTCAGTGAGCCGCTGATAGTGGAGGCTGATGCTGCTTCAGCAACTACAACAACAGTGTTGTCATAGCCATCTTGAGAATAAATGGTCCAGGATTTTGACATCTCAGAGGTTGGTATGACATTGGTCAGAAACTCATCATTTGGAAAATTGCTGCTGAAATACATTACCATGATGTTTTTGCTACTTTGGATGAGCTTAGCATTTCTGCTCACATCAACAGCTAAAACTTCTCCAGAATGCAGCTTTCTTTTTTGGGGATACTTATGCCTATTGAAAACGGACACAACAGTGTTGTCCTCTGGGGCAACCACATAGGCAGTGTCTCGGCTGAAGGACTGATGCATAGCAGGGACCAGGTATTCGTGGGAGAGAAACTCAATTGGTACCAGCTGCTCATAGACATGCTCACAGGTGCCTATGATCATGGAGCACTCGTGTCCGGCCAAGACGGCTACTGGAGACGTGGATATGATTTTCGTTCCGGACAAATTTTCCAGACTGCGAAGTTGATAAACTTCGTAGGGAGCCAAAGTGATGGTTTTGGTCTTCGGGGCTTTCCAAAAAAATCCTGAAATGGAGACGATCTCAATTGTGTTCATATAATTGCCATTGATTATGGCTACCAGCTTTTTATATGGACTTGGACCCGTGTTTGGAGTAAAAACTACATAACTCTTGCCAAGTTGATTTATCGGGAAGATCACACTGCTGTCTCCGGTGTATTCCTTTATGTTGGATGATACAACCGAGATAAGAGCAGTAGAAGAGATGTAAACAGTCTTCCGGAAGACTCCGTCACCTTCCATCTCAGTGTTTGCCGGCAGGACAATCCGTTTGGTCTCACCTCGTCCTATGTTCACATTTTCACTGTAACTCAGTCCCTTTATCTCAATTTTCACAGTGGCTGGGGAATCCTGTGCTGTAATGGAGAGAGTCGGACTGGCTTTTCCATACTGGTAATTTGTCATAAAAGCAGTGATGAATTCGCGCCCTATTGGACATCCGCTGACTGCTGTAGTAAAACAGAAACACAATATTGTTAATGCCATTTTTAAATGCATTTATAGATAGTGATATATAGTAAAGCAAACGTTACCAAAGTACTTGGAGAAAAAAAAAGTTAGTTGCCATGAAATCTTGATTATGGGTTAAAAACCATATTATAATACAATATAATTTATCTTACCAGTGACTGTTAAAACTGCCACGCAGAAAAGAAAAGACCGTGTCTCCATGGCTGTAACAGAGTAACCATACATTTAGCACTCCTGATGGTTTTAGTTTTAAATCCTGGTTATAAAAGAATGAACATTTAGTAATTCAAGAGAGTGAGCAATACTTACCTGAAGGCCAGGTCTCTTGTGAACAAAATCTTTTTTAAAAGGGAGGGCTTATATACTATTGCTGGTAACGTAAAAAAATAAATAAATAAATAATTTCTGGAAACAGGATCTAATTTTTAAGGTACATAATGTACACAATGTTCTGCACCACTGCCTGCTAACAAACATAAAACTGTCGACAGAATTTTTTTTTTACTAGACATAATATTTGTGAGTTTATAAACCAAATATACTTAAAGGAGGGAAAGATTCAGACGGTTTGAACTGTGTGTATTTGGATTTAAATGAACACACCACAGTGTACATTTCCTTCAAACAAACCAAACTATATGTCACTAAATACATTGAACATTCACGAAGCCTATGAGCATCCTTTAGCAGCGGTGTCTTCAGTTAAACATTTCCTGCTAGTCACACTTATGTGAGTGTTCACAGTTTATTAATTTTGGGTGATTATGCTTTAAATAAATACAATATTTATTCATGTATATATATATTTATCCGATATGCAATGTGGGTTTAGCATTTAATTTTTACAATCTTTGTCAGTGACTGCGTGTACTATGACGAATTGTTCAAACAGAAACAGGCAGATGACTTAGGGTGTTTGCCAAGCTTTCAAAGTGCAATGTATATAGAATTTGACAGTACAAACAGAAACTGATGAGTTTTAATTACTTTGTATGCCTGACATGTTTGCCTAGATAGTGTGTAGTGAAACTAGCTAATCCTCCACTTGAAGAGATCAGACTTCTCAGAACTACTGCTGTTATTTCCCTAATCTAACCTGAGCCTTTAGCAAAGTTAATGTCACTTGAAGACTTTGAAGGGTAATATCAGAAGATATTTGCCTGCACTGTTATTACTGTCTCCAAAAAAAGTGGGCTAACTTGGTGGCTTTGTTGCCTCTAGCACAGTGTGCCTTGAATTTGCTCATGACATGCTGAAAAATAATCAATATATTTCGGAGGGCAGCATAAGAAAACTGCGTCTCTGTCAAAGCTCATGGGACTTCCAGCAAGACAATGACCCCAAACACTTTAGGAACCCTGTGTTGCCAACTAATTTCGAGAGGGGGTTTAGTTAAAAATCGGCAGCTGGCAGGGACGTCAATTGTCACAAATAATCGGAAATCGGAGATGCCCCCATGGATGCAATTAGCAGGCAAATAAGTTATTACATATATATATATATAATTTAAGTAAAATACTTCTGGTAATTATTTTATATTATTTGATTAAAAAAAGGTTTACCAAATATAAATCAGGTAACAAAGAACATAGACATAATACAATAAGCTACTAACTAAATATAATTTATGAATGAGTGTACATATTTGTTAAATAATTAAACATATACATACAGAAAGAAATGCCTTTGTAATCATATTGTACATGTATTAAATATACATAAACATAATTTACACTTAAATAATAATGAAATAATGAAAGTCATGTCTAAAAGGAAAAAAAAGAACATTGTCATTCTGTACCAATGAAAATATATAAAACTTTCTGGTCCTAGTTAGTCTTTATTTATTTATTGTTTGTTTGTTTGTTTGTTTGTTTGGTCTTGCCCAACCAGACATTGGAGTTAATAGCTTCTATCAAGGCTGGCTATTAATTGCCAAATCTAAAACATTTTTTCTATACAATTTACATGCAAATTACTTGACCAAGCTGAACAAAATAACATTTTATGAGTTAAAGAAGTAATATTTATAGTACCATTTATTAATCAGCAATTTGACAATTCCACTGTTGGCTGTCAAGTTAAATGACTTTTTTTTTTTTTTTTTTTTATTTAACAGTCAGACATATTAATCAACATAGTGCAGTAGTGAGCAATCTTGTGATTCCAATTACAGAAGTGACATAAAAGTGTTGATCTATGAGTGTGTGTGTGTGTGGGCGTGAGTGTGTATAGGCTATGTGTATGTGTGTGTATACATAAACAAAGTAACCATTTATTATTTATTACCATTGTCATCACCACTTCCACTCCCCACAACCACCATATTGTCAATATTGTATTAGTCGATTTTTATTTCCATACTCTCTCCTATGTAACAATTGCCATTGTCAACACTGTCTAAAATAAAAGATATAATAATAACCTTCCCCCACATCTCTTCAGTCCCTATCTTCTCCTAAAAAAAAAATTTTTTTTATTTTTATTTTTATTTTGTGTGTGTTATGTGCAGTCTAAAGTGCGTTAAAAGAGGGAGTACAGAGTGAGAGTTTCATCATTTGATAGCAGGACACCCAGGTTTTACTACTGATATCAAGACAAATATAAAGACAAAATGGAGAATCCAGTGTGGCATATCAAGTCAGGCTACCTATAAACTATCCTATAAATACTGTTAATTTTATTATTATTATTATTATTATTTTTAACCAGAGACCTGCTCATTTCTCTGGCACACCAGTTGAGCTGGATGTTTGCTATTTTGAACAAGCTTGTAAACTAAATCTCAAGCCATCTGGCTATATCTTGTGTAAAGTAAGCCACAGCAGTCACAACAAACTTAACCACATTTCTGTTAACACTACATCCCTTAACCTAAGAACAACTGGGGCAGACATGATTCCCATCTCCAGTGTTGACTCGAGTCTTGGCAGTCTTAAACAAACATAATACTTCACACAGTTTTATCTCTACGTTAATCTTTACTCCAGACACGTTTTAAATTAGACTGTTTATCTCACTCTCTAAGTATAAGAGTTCTGGACCAAATTTCTTTTGTCATTTTCATTTCAGACTAGCACTTTTCTGTTAGATTGTATAAAATCTGCTTTATGAATGTGTTTGAATAATCTTTGGTCTGGTTACGTTCACCAGACTGAATCATGTTCAGTATGATTATTTTACAGGCGTGGTTACATTTGCACTTCTGTCTTAAGCTACAGCACTTTATCAGCTTAAATTGCAAATTACTGTATAATAGTGGCAACCACATTTGATTTTACAGATTTTTTTTTTTTTACTAGATTAATGTTTTACCAGCCCTGTTATTCTAATTCCTTCTCTCTTAATTTGTTCGTGAGTGTTGTGACATCCACCATACCGTAATAACCAATTCGATCACACCATAGGGATCACACTCGTCACAGCATGTTTAGCAGTTTACAAGATAGCCATCAGAGGTCGCAATAACCTCAGTTCTGCACACTGCTCTTAAAGAGCAAGAGTTTTAAATAATTTAATAAGGGACAATGCACATTAATGAACATAAGGACAATGTCTAAATGTAAATGAGCAAATCTGTAAGCCATACAGACTAATTTTCATCTGGAGTGGAGTCATTATGCTCAAGAGTTTAATGAAAATGCACATTAAGCCAAAATAAAACTGAAACCGCAAACATCAAATAGTGGTGAACCTACATGTCATTCAGTTATTGAAAAGGGCAGGACCATAGAGGCATTTGGAAATTTATTTATTGCTATTTTCCATCTTATTAGGACAAATAATACAATTTCATGTTTGTTTGTTTTAAACATAGCTTCTTTTTTTTTTTTTTTTTGCCAAACAAATGCTTGTTTGGTAATGCGTGTTACAACATTTTAAGCACATTATTAAAACATATATTCTCACATAACTTAAAGTAAACATTTTTTGTGTGAAAACTTATGTTAAAATGTATGATTATATATAGCCTATACATTATCAACATGACCAAAACTTTGCTGAAAAGCCTGCTCTATACAGTTGTGAGACTGGAAAAAAATGGTTGAGGAATGGCCACTCCTCAGGTGGACAAAGGACCATGCTGAAAACACCCCCTCGTGCACTATCCAGACGATGGTCTCACTTCCCTCATCCTAATCTACATTTCTCTGCCTCGTTTTTCACCCTTGCAGAGATCACCACACTCACACAAGAATCTAAATGGTCTAATGTGAATAATTAACATAGAGTTTTATACATTTTTGGTATTTTTTTTAAAATGTCTCAAAGCGACTGGTACAAATGTCTCATTTACAAATAAGTAAAACAAAAGGTAATAAGGTTTTTAAGAATTTAGGGATAACTGGCACACAAAGGAATGTGGTCTCTAGACAAACGGTCCTACCCCGAAAAGGTGTAAACTTCTGAATGCAAATATCCAATGTTATTCTATAATGAACGCCCCATTAGGGGCTCGGGACTCTCAGCTTCACAAATTTCTTAAATGTTGGGTTCGCATTTCTTCTCTTTATTCCAGAGCATTTTATGTTTTGTATTGATTATCTTTGAACTGATCATGGAATTGGAATGATACATTTATTTGACATAATAAATTCTTACATTTGATTATTCTAACTGACTTTGAGATTATTTCATTAGAGTTAAAGAAGGAATAGGCAAACTTTCGCTTAGCCCATATTTAATGATGCAGATATCATTAAAAAAACGTTTCATTTATGAAGTCAGATGAAATAACGAAAGAATACATATGAGAAATGTATTGCATTTAATCAAAAATACTTTGCTGATCGGATGCTAGATTATATATCTGGAGACAAATGAAGTTCATGCCGCATTCTCTCTGATTGATAGTTTTCTTTTTGATAGTAGGTACTTTTTTTGCTCTGAAATATTTAATAATTTAGTAAATTAATAGTAAAAGCAAATATAAGCATTACATTTACTGGCCTGAAGGAAACTTTTTGGCAACTATTGTAGACTCGTCCAGACTGCAAATCGGGGCAAAAAATCTGAGCAAAAGTTGTGTATTTTTTTTTTTCCAGCCTACTCAACAGAACACGCAACACAAAAACCATGGCTTTCTTTGAAGAAGTTCATGGAAATTGAAATTTCCACACTGGTTTCTTAAGCATCTTGGCCTTCAGTATTTTTATACCATCTTTAATCTGTAACATGATTCATTACCAGGATGACAGTTACAGCTCCTGCGCCTGTGTTATCCTGCTCTGCTGTTGCGTCTGTGGTCCTGTCTGTAAGTATGCAAAGATCTCAGTGGTTTGGGTGATAAAGTCGCTCAGTTCAGTTTCACACTCTTCATCAGCGCAGTCACAATTCACAGCCTCGTGTAGATGAGCCTAGAGTGACTTTCAAATAGATAGAGAAAATACAGACATAGCAGATATACACAATAGACTCGTTCTACAAATATGGGTAGTTATTGATATACTCATATTTCCCATAAATTAATATGGGATTGGGAATGTTTCTAATTCATTCCCTCTAGGACCACCACCTGTCCAAAGTTTCACTTAATTATGCTAATAGCTTTTGAACCATAAGGCCTATCATAAATTCCTTTTTCCCCTTTGTTCCTGAGCTCATGCCGATTGATTGCACCCTATGAGATCATTTTCAGTCATAAAAATATGGCCGCAAAAAAAAAAAAAAAAAAAAAAAAAAAAATTAAAAAAAATTAAATAAAAAATATGGCCGCCATCTTGCATTTTCCACAATTTTCGAACTCGTCCTAGAGGGTTTGTCTAATTTGCACAAAATTTGAATCAGATCATCTACAGAGCATGATGACAAAAGTTATAAAGTTCAAGTTGATTCGCTTAACTGTTTTTTTGATAAACCTATGAACAATTTTTGCATCACAAGCATGACCTGAGGCAACATGCAGCGTTTCGGCGCAACGCCACCTACTGGTCCGGAGATTTGAAAAATGGCTATTTTTGCTGATAACTTCTGAACGGTTGGTCCAAAAATAATAAAGTTCTTGTTAGATTCAGGGCGTCATGCCGAGTCGACTGATATCAAATTCTGGCCCATATCTGCCATTTTGAATTATGTGCTAAAAAAGGGGTAGAACTATTTGTCAATGTTTGTTTCCCTGTTGCTGTAGAAAAGGTCCAAGTGACGTTACTTCTTGGGTCTTCTACACATTATATTTTTAGACATTAGTTAGTTATGTCATTAGCACTTTTAGAAAATTAGTTAATAAAAAAAGTTAAAATGTGATGTACATAAGACACAAACCTATTTGTGTTAAAAGCATACTCCACCCAAAAATGAAAATTCTGTCATCATTTACTCACCCTCAAGTTGTTTTAAACCTGTATGAGTTTCTTTCTTCTGCTGAACACAAAGCAAGATATTTTGAAGAACGATTGGAACTTTGACACCATTGACTTCCATAGTACTTTTTTTTTTCTAACATGGAAGTCAATGTTGTCAAACAACCGTTTGGTTCCAATCGTTCTTCAAAATATCTTGCTATTGCTGAAATATCTAATAACTAATTATGAGTGCAATAAAGACAATGTATAGGTAACAGTACAGCTAACAAACCTAGAACAATTGTACAGATAATGTAATACTTACTGCAGGATTCAGAGAGTTTACTGACCTTTAACACACACTAGAAAGCAGCAGCACAACATCCACACAGCTTCATGTCTCCTGTGATCATTGAAGATGCAATTAATGTGCAGTGAGGGGAGAATTTAAGCAAGCCACTTCCTGAATTGCGCGAACAGCAATCATGGTCAAGTTTGATCCAAAGAGAGCTGGTTCAAGAAGGCAAAGCAGCAGGATTTCAGACGACATTTCTGTGGATAAACGGACTCTTGTAACGAGCTTCTGTAGACACACATCACGTATGACCTGTGTAAAAAGATTGGAGAGACATGGAGAAGAGCTGGATATTGTTGAAGACAAAAGCAGACTTTAAAGAAATGCAAAGCTGATAAAGCTTTCAGAGACCTACTGACCTCTAACATGCACAGGATAAGCAGCAGGATAGAATAGTCTTCACATTTGAAGGTTATTTGATAGTTCTAATCAGATTTTATTTTATCTTTTATTTCTCAGTATTTACCTGAGAAGGGTCAATGATAAACCTTACAGAGGTCAATGAATCAAACACATTAGATTTTCTGTCATTCTACATTTTGAAAGATCAAATTCCTGAAGAAATACATTGAAGTTTCTGTTTTTAGCAACATGGCAGCAATGTTAATAAATTAAATTGTAATTATTCTAAAACTTTGACTAAAAAAGTGACTACTAACAGTCCATTACATTCAAGGTATGGTTTTTAGTCAGTTCTTTGATTCCCTGGGAATCAAACCCACAACGCCGTCATTGCTATCACAGTTCAGCCAAAACTGAAAATCCCAAACTAGTATGACTTTCTCTCTGCTGTGGAATCTTTCAATCTTTTTTTGGTAGATGATTGGAAAGAAAAGCATCAGAGACGGGATACAGCGACGTCCTTTTCAGAGAGGTGGAGCTCTGTTCTACTTTATTGATTGGTCTGCACATTTCTCATCCACTACTGAGGAGACAGAGTGATACAAACATTGGATTTCAAAATCAGGGAACAAGTTACTTTTTTTCCAAGTCTTGATTCAGAACGGACCAGAAAAAAAGAAAGCCACCCTTGCAAAGCTAAACTGGAAATAGACTGATGTGATGAGCAGTTTTAATTGTCTTTAAGATTCAAGTTTTCACCATTTTTGTCAATGCCATTGTAAACACTTGACATCCCATTAAAACAGGATGAATATAACATTGATGCAGAAAATCATAGAAAAAAAAATGTGGGAAAAAAAAAATCCAAACATGAGCTCAACATTTGTTTTTTAAACTTCTGAAGAAAACAAAACCATTAGATTAAAATAAAGATCATACTGGTGGTGTTATGTGAACAAAGCAGTAGCACATAAAGTGGAAAAAAGCAGGATCAAGAGATGCCTTCGGATATCAGGGACCCCCCATTAGCTTTCATCACAGTCAACTATTCCTGCACTGAGTTTATTCACTTTCAGACAGATATTTAGATCTCTGAACGAGTGCAGCAGCTGAGATAAATGGTACCGATTTAATATGCTTAAAAGTAAAAAAAAAAAAAAGTAACATTCCCAATGCAGATGGAGTAAGTGACTAAAACATGAGCATATCTGAAAGCGCTCCAGACCTCTGACATTATATAACTTAGATTACAGGTAGTATGATTTTAAGCTTCTCAAAATTACTAAGGAAAAAAGTGCAACAATGGTGCAGAGATGTACCAAGTTTGATACTTCCTTTTTTTGTCTTTGTATTTGTTATGTGGTCTAGGAGGGAAAAAACAAAACAAAAAAAAACAAAACACATTTTGACAGAATCCACACGTCATACGTGCTCCTTTATGATTAGCAACAGAGGACTCTCGCAAATCCAACTGTCAGACATTCAACTGTATGGTCAAACACTCTGAACAGATCTGCCACTGCTGAAGATTAGAACCAAGTCGAAAAGAAAAGCGAGAGAAAAACAGAAGAAACATTCATCTCATATCTGAAGTTTTACTGTGAATAAGACTCCCACAACAGAAAAGGCTGATGCCATCTTTCATTTAGGCCTGTCCTCCTATAACAGTTGATGAAAGAGTGTGACTTCCTTCCAGAAGTAACAGTGCAGAACACATCTCAACAGTGCAGAACACATCTCAACAGTGCTGCATAGACAGGGTCCACATCTGAGGGGGCAAACGTAACAAAGTCCTTTTTGCGTTTCGTTGGGAGTAGTCTTGACAAGACCATTACACTTTCAGATGTGGGAAGTTCAATGTTCTTCCCCCGACTGACCACAATAATTCCCACGCGTCTAGTTCCATCCATTCATCCAACTGGGATAAATTTAAAAAGCAAAGTTAAAATGCAGAAAAAAATTGTTAAATGAAAAACACTGCAAAAGGTTACTCTCTATTTACATACATTGATTTTTCTTTTTTTTTTTAAAGACAAACAAAATCTTTACAGAAGCAAATTTTCAGAAAACAAGTCTCTTTACAAGTTCTTTTTAATCCTTTTGGATTACGGGCCAAAAATCAAAGCATCGGTTCAATCCTGAAAATGAGTGGCTCTAAGCAATGCTCTTTCTGACCACCAGTCGGCACTAGTTAGCACCAAACGTACGACCTCCTCCCCAGTAGAATCTCACTCTCGAGAGGCAGTGAGTGGGATTCATAAAGACAGTGAAAGAAGGGCGATGGTGAGGCATGGACGCTTGTGTAGGAGAGGGAGGCGGGTCACCTGCCTCAGTCGTCGCTGTCCGAGAGGGTCTCGTACTGCTCTGACAGTAGCGGTGGCTCTCTCTCCCAAGCTCGCGTTGGGGCCACAGGGCCAGAGGCGCCACCCTGTGGCTGCTGCTGGGACTGCATGGAGGGAGATGGGCAGGCCATGGAGGTGGGAGGGGTACTACTGAGCATGCGCATAGTCAGGGGGTTATAAGGAAACTGCATGGAACCTTGGCAGGAGGAAAGAGAAACAATGCTTTTAATTTCAACAAAAGCAGCTCTAACAAAACATTTTAATCAAGAACCAAGCAGCTGACCTGTGGATGACGGCCGGTCCTCCCAAGCCCAGGTGGGAGCCTGTCTGTGGTAATCACCCTCCGAATGAACGGAGGACACAGAAGAGGGACGCTCTCCGGCAGAGTACGCCTGGCCTGGGTTCGGGGACTTTGATTTCCTGCTGCTAGCTTTGCTCTGAAGCTTCTGCCTTCCTGCTGTAGAGGTAGAAAGATGGACAAGGACGTCAGCAGCTTGGTCTTGAATGATATGCAAACATTCAGACTAGGGGTATTGATGATAACCTTGATACTTAAATTAAATACTGGTGTCATGTTGATACTACAAATAAGATTATATAAATAATTCAGAGCCAGTAAGCATCGGGTTGACGTCAATTAGGTGGTTGTACTCCAAACTTAACACAGGTGGCCACATTTATATTTATGTAAAAGGCAGACGCTTTTATCCAAAGTGATTTACATTGCATTTCAATCAGTTCTTGCTTTGCCTGGGAATCAAACCCATTACCTTGGCGTTGCAAGCGCCGACTGTTTGAGCTACAGGAAGGCCATCATTACAGAAAATATGATGCAGTATATATCTACAACTGCCACACAAGATCATAATGGACGAAATGAGAGACGAAAGCAGAACACAACCTGCACTTGAAAACATCTGTTTGGGAGTTTTTTGGATCATGTAAAAAAAAAAAAGAGGTGTAAGACTTAAGCAAGTGCCAAAATTATGGTTTTGTACAGTTGTGCATGCGTATTTTGAGAAAACACTTAATAAATTTGAATATGATTTTGACTTATAGAATTATTTTTTTATTTCTAACAATAATATCCAATTCTTCAGGCCATTATAACTGTGGTGAAAATTTCATCTTGACAGCCCTAATAAAGAGTGATTCTCCAAATTTTAGCCTTGTAATTTCATGTTAATAAGCTGGCCCACAAAGCACTTGTGCAGAATGTTCTGTTTTAGACAAAGTGTATGTTCATTGATATGTATTTACAGCATGAACCTGTGTTAGGGGACGGGCTGGCCTCCTGTCGGCTCTCTGAAATACTGCTCATGCTTCCTGAAGTGTTTCCAGTCCCAAGGTGAGCCTGCTGCTGGTCCTCCTGCTTCTCCTCCATATTGCCCATCAGAGCTTTCCTGATGATGTCCTCCAGACCCAGATTACTGGCTGGATCACTAAATGAGTGGTTTCTAGGGTTTACACTGCCTGTACAGGACAACACACACACACACATTGGAAAATTTGAGAATAATTTAAGAAGCGTTTAAAACTCGTCAAATTATGAAACCCGAAAATACATCAACTGACGTGAATGGCATGTCAGTTAAGTTCTTTATGGTGAAATGCATAATACTGATAGTTGTGAAACTCACTTGATGATGTTACTGCCGGGAGATTGAAGATCTCTGTGCCTGGCTGAGCATTACCTGTTTAGAGAAAGGGAAATGAGAGGTAAAATTAGGTGGCAATTGTCTGAATAAAAGACTTCAAATTATCAGTGGAGTGAAGTAAATATCCTGAGCTTGAGGGGGAATAGGTCTCTGAAAAAATGGGTTTGCACTTTTACTGACCGACTTCTGCTTTCCGGAAGATCTCCTGCTTTTTGGACATAACCATAGGAGACGTGCTCTCCAGTTTGGTGAAAAATGAGGGCAGGTAACTGCCACTGCCTGGGGAGCGCGAGTCAGTCCTGAAACAAAAGACAGATCAAAGATCTCACAGTGAAGAATAGGGTTGGCCAAAAATAACAAAGAAAATAAACAGACAACAGTCTGAATATTCAGGGACATGGGAAGTCCAGTTTGCTTTACTATTTGATTTCTATTTCAGTGTTTTTCCCCCCTTAAACTTAAATGTAATTAAAAAAAGTGTACATACACCTAGTAGTGCAGAGAGACAATGAGTTACTACCTCTGTTCGGGGACCTCATGCTCTCGTCTCTGACTCTGCAGCATACTGGCCTCCTGTTTATCTAACCCAGAATAGCCCTGAGGAGGAGAAATGGGCTCATAGCTGCCCTCGACAAGCCCTCGACCTCGATCAGGAGACCTGCCTGGCCTGAGAGAGACAGAAAGATAAGAGACTGCTGCTGGGGCATTGTTTTCAGTGTATAAAGCATCTCACACATTTTTGTAAGGGTTTTTGTAACCATTAAAGTGCCCCAACTATGCCATTTTAAAGTTTCAAAAATGTGTTATGGCGATCTCCCACAATAGGTTTGCATGCATCCAATGTCAAAAAAACACTTTTCAGATCACCTCACTTCTCAAATAGTCTGAAAACAGTTTGTTTAAAGATTTAGTCTCTCGAAACCCCTCCTGTCCGAGAGCTTACTCTGTTTTGATTGGTCAGATGGCCCAGTCTGTTGTGATTGGTCTACCAGTTATAGCGTGTCATAAATGAAATGCCTATAATCTGAATTTCAGATACATAGTGATATGAATGATGGAGTCATTATTTTCAGTATCAATTCTGGACATGGACATGGACATGCACAAATACGCACAAACAGTATTGTTTAAAAGTTTGTGTTGGTAAGATTTTTGTTATGTTTTGGAGGAGTTGTTTATGCTCTCCAAGGCTGCAATCATTGATTAAAATACCAGTAATAATAGTAATATTGTGAAATATTATTATAATTTAAAATCTAATGTATTAGTATATTTTAAAATGCAATTTATTCCTGTGAGGGCAAAGCTTATTTTTCAGTGTCACATGATCCTTCAGAAATCATTTTAATATGCTGATTTGCTGCTCAAGAAACATCTATTATTATGATCAATATTAAAATTGATTGCTGCTTGATGAGTGCTGCTTAATGTTGAGGTGCATTTTTCAGGATGAATAGAACGTTCAGAAGAACAGCATCTGTTTGACATAGTAATATTGTATAACATTATAAATGTCTTTATCATCAATTTTTATCAATTTAATGAGTCCTTACGGATGAAAAATATTATTTTCTTTAAAAAAAATGTGTACAACCAATCCCAAACTTTTGAACAGCATTGTATGTGCATGCGTTCTTGTGCGGCTTGTCTGTGTTTCTGTACAAATTACTAATTTAAGTAAAATCTTGGCTTTCATATAGCAATTTTGTTTGTGTCGATGGGTACCTGGCTCTTGGTTTATCGGAAGATTTCTCAGGAGATACTCTGCTTGGTGGTCTCTGGTGGTGTGTAGTTGGAGCTGGGTTTTCTGGGCTATAGCGGTTAGGGGGTTTAACTCGACCTACAACACCTCCCATACCAGAACTCTGGAATGTGGAGGAGAGTGAAGAGGAGGATGAAGAGGAAGGCAGCGAAGTTGATGATGGAGGAGGATCCTGGCTCTTGGCAAAGTCTTGTGTAATAATGTGCTGTGAGAGAGAGAGAGAGAGAGAAAGTGAGGGCAATGAAGGAGGTGTGACATGTGACATGAGCATCAGGAGTAGGAGTGCAACTTACTGAAATGTGGTCAGCGAGGGTCATGATGCGGTGTGTTTTAGGGACGGGCCCATAACTGTCTGCTTGTGAGGAGGGGGGCTGGTGGGGTGCAGAAGGTCCTGAGTCTTCTGACTGCCTGTACCGGCTAATGTCAAACCTCAATCCTACACAACACAAGATCAGATCAAAGAACTGACAGAAATGACACTAGGATAAATCTCACGAAAGATCATTTGTATTTACTTATTAATTCCAATTATTATTGATTGTGATTGTCATTACCGCAAGTGCATTTTTTAATGCAACAGAGTAAAAAAACGAAAGATTTAAAATTAATATAATAAAGGCAGTATATAAGAAATAAAACCACAATGATTGAATGTTCCTTAATTTAGAAATTAATTTATACACATTATAGAAATAGGATAGAGATTTTCTTTGAATAAATGTGGCCATAAAATGTCACAAAAAATAGGGTTACAATGCAAAAAATCTTCTAAAAAGTAATAAAAAAATTCTAATATAAGCTAAATTTGCCCCAAAAAATGATGGTATGATATAATATAGATATGTTCCTAAAATATTTCATGAGATTCACCCCATCTTGGTTTCCGGGCTTGTGTAGGCTTCAGGCCTTTGAAGTCTCACCTGTGGTTGGCTGAGAGCTCTTTTCTGATGGGAAAGGTCCTTCATTCTTCTCTTCTCTCAGGGCTGGAGAGTTAGCAGGGCTGATCACCTCGATTGCCCCTTGAGCCTCATAACGACTGGATGACACTGAAGGACATGTAAACATGCTGTTATAGCCTTGAAAGTAAATAAAGCTGCTTTGTTAGTGAGAGAGGGTGTGCCATCTACACCTTTAGCACACTGTTTTCAACCTACTGAGTAGATTACAAAGTACGCATTGAAGCAGCCTCCTTCTATCAGACTTTATAGTAAGTCACAGAAGGAACAAATTTCATTCTCGTGGTAAGAACTTCACTCCCTATGATGGAATTACCCTGTCAAATCTGAGGTCAGAGGTTTGCCAATGTTGTCAGTTTTAGTTCCAGCTGGATCACAGGTTGTGTTTTCTAGGTTTCCAAAGACTATTAGGTCTCATGGCCTCAATAGCACTGATCATCCCATTAAGTGTCCTGTTAATGCCTTCTGTTAGTAAATCCCTAAGTTCATGCCTTGTAATTGTCTTACAAGTTGTCTCATTTCTCCAATCACACATCTAGCTTATGGTGAGACTGTGTTGAAGTAATTGCTTCCTGTTTTCTCTGCTTTGAAGTATGTACATTACTTGAGAATTTCGTTTTTGAAATAAATTAATACTTTTATTTAGCAAGGATAGATTAAATGGATCAAAACAATGTAAAGGCACGTATAAAGTTACAAATGTCTGTCCAATAAATGCTGTTTTGAACTTTATCAAAGAATCCTTTTCCAGAAGGTTTCCAGAAAAATATCAGGTATCTGTTTTCAACATTGATAATAATAAGAAACGTTTCTTGAGCAGCAAATGATCATATTAGAATTATTTCTGAAGGATCACATTAGAGACTTCTGTCAAAATCATTTAAAAATATTATTGAATGTTCATGTAAATTTGAGTTATGAACTGTGAGGTGTTGCATGATCATGATTCTGGTTTTAATAGATTTATTATCATTACACAAAATGTAATTATTCTAAATGTAATTAATTATAATTAAACTTTGTCTATCTGATGACACTCACTGCTGCTGGAGGAGTCAGAGCTCTGTGAGCCTCTCTCACGGGAATCCTTATCTGGGGCAATCTGGCGTGTGATGATGACATCAATGAAGTTTGCAGCAGTTATGGTGGTTTTCCCATGTGTGCGTAGCTCCTCCTCCATGCGTGACTTCGTGGGTGGGGCTTTCTCTTTGCTCCCTGCAGCTCCTCCACCCTCCGCATACACAGGATGGGAAGGTTTCCCACCAGGAAGTGACACGTCCCCATATGGCGACTGCATGGAACGGCGCTCCACCTCCTGCGACTCCTGTGCTGCCCGCCGTGATGACATCATGTCGTCATCCCGGGAGCTACTGTTATTATGCTTGCTCTCCTTGACTTTCGCAACATCCATCTGCGGGGCAGAGGCAGCAGCGTCCACCAGGGCGGCAAGGGCGTCAGCTGCATTGTTGTATCGGGAGTTGGCTTGAGCTGCAGACGCTTGAGAGGGCATTTGCCTGGACAAGCAAAAGTTCCACGGTTAATAGAGAAAAAACATTAAAAAAAATACACGGTGCGTCCTTGGTTCAAGTCCCTGTTCAGGAGATCAAGACTTTTTTTTGTCGAGTGCTATGAGTCGCTTGGTTTAGTCCTCAGTTTGGATAAAATCATCTGATAAATGACTAAATGTAAAACTAAATTTTAAAATCTACAAATCAACAATTCCAAAAAAACAGAACAAAAAAATAAATATTAAATCAAATAAAATATAAATTATTCAAATATATAAAATATATAAAAGCTCATACAAATTAATCTATTGCAAGTTATTGCACTCATATAATTTATTTATAAAGCACATTACAACTGTACATGCAGACTACAATCACATGCATGTGCAGTACATTAAAAACAAATAAACAAAAAACAAAACAAAAATTAACTATTAAGTAGTACTTAAAAATAGCCACTCGAGTGAGGCCAAAATTGGAGAGATGTAATTACTCTTCTAAGCACTCAAACGCAGACAGGCTGGCGTGTTCGGAACTAATTCAATAATAAAATAGAGGCGTGCCAGGACACTACATAAAGCCAAACACAACAAGAGTGAAAATGATCTGTTCTCTAGATAAGGAATGAACCACTTTAAAACCAACCACATGTAAAAATCAGGGCTGCAGTTACCTGAATCTATGATTAAGCGACGGTTATTTACGACTCGTATAAAAATGCAGATCTCTGTGCAGTGACCTGTTCCAAAACCTGATCAAAATTTGTCTTAAACCTCATTCTTCCAGAAAAACTAAATTAACTGTTAAAGAACTACCTTTTCTAAAAAAAATAAGATGCATGGGCCGAAAGATCTTCAATTCTACAATAAAAGCTAATAAGTTAATATAATACAAAAAAGTGCATAATACATTTTAGTAATGAACTAATTTATTTATATAATTGCTCACATGAGTGGGGTAATGACGCTCTTAGTGTTGGTGCCCTGGAAGATGCTCGGCCGCTGCTGGAGGACGCCCTCCTGTGATCGCACGGACGGTGAGGTGGAACGCAGGAAACTACGGCTGCCTGGTCGGCCAGGCTGTTCAGGACCTGCAGCATAAACAGAGATAAGACCTGAGAACACTGGCAGAATAGCTCAGTTTGTTAAGATGGAGCAGAGTGGATCATTATTGGTGCCATTATTTCCATCTGTGTGTCAATTCTTACCTCCACGCATATATTCTACTGCGGCGCGTTCCCTTTCTCTCTGATCTCTCTCTCTTTCCCTCTCACGTTCCCTATCCACAATGGCTGCACTGGCACTATGATGGGCAGGATGTCCTGTGGGGAGTGAAGAACAGGCAACACATAAAAAACTAACAGGGGTTGCAATCAAACGGGCCCTTTACATTTGCTGTAGTTTGATGGGGCCAGCTGTGTTACTGTAAGAAAGGGATAGAAGACAGATTCATGATTTCAGTGATGCAAAATTATTGTGTGGATATATAAATGGTATAACTCTGGCATTATCTGTTCCAGTGGTTCCCAAAATTTTTAGAGTGATATACCCCAAAGCATTTAATATCCTTCTGCATACCCTCTCTTCCACTTACAGTATTTGCCCCTTAAAATGATTTGCAGGTACATTTTTTCTAACCCTATAAAAAGTATGTGTCATGTTTGTGAAATTCTGAAAATACCACTAATTAAATTAATTTACTGCTTTATTTATTATAACTAAATTAATAATTTCAATCAAATGAAATCAGTATAAACACAAGTCATCGTTCCACTGCAGTGGCCACAAGCTACATCTAGATGCATTTACACAGTTTAATACTGTTCAGAGGTGGGCTGAATGCAATTACAATACCTCATAACATTATTTATGCCAATGTTTTAAAAATGTTCAATAGAGAAATATGAAATGATGGTAAAAACGAAGAGACAATTTTAAATATTAAACTAAAGCATTCAGAAATGAAGCAAGTGGCTATACTTATGAATGGGTCATAAAATAATTTGTAACGAAACACCGAAGTATTGGAGAAGCACAACAATTCTGCTGTGGCTTTCATTTGAAACACGGTGGTGATGGCGCAGTGGATAAGTCACACACAAGTGAGAGAGACCCAGGTTCGAATCCACTGTGAGACACCAATGTGTCCCTGAGCAAGGCACTTAACCCCTAGTTGCTCCAGAGACGTGTGACCTCTGACATATATAGCAATTGTAAGTCGCTTTGGATAAAGTGTCAGCTAAATGAATAAATGTAAATGTCATCTATTATTTTGTTGCAAAATAAAGCAAACATTGATAATACTATTTACAAATGTATGTCACTTTATATTACCCTTTTATATTACCTCAAAAAACTAGCAATTAATGTGCTAAAATATATACTATATTATATACTATATTACTATATATATATATATATATATGTGTGTGTGTATGAGAACAATTATATATATAGTATGTGTATTGTGGCCTTATTTCAGAAACTAAATTTTTTAGTTTTTCAATAATCAAGCATAAACAATATTCTCTCAAAAATACAAACATGTACATACATGTTGCTGACTATGGTAGCTTTGTTTGTGCTAAATAAAGTGTGATTTCACCTGTGCCATTAATATGTTTATATGGTAAAAGCACAAATGTCAGGGCATGTCAAAACATCTCAAAGACCCCAAAAACACCTTAGACCCCAGAGGGTTAAAGATCAGCTGTTGCAGTACAACACTGACACAGACTGAGAAAAAATGATAAATGAAATGGTTCTAAAAGCATATTCACACAGAGAGCGAATATATATATATAACAATTATTTTTTGTGACTATGTTGTCGGTGTGAATAGATGTTTAGACTGTTACAATCTACTTACCTCCAGACCACCTGCATTCCCAAGACAAGCTTTAAATATGACACAACTGAGGCCACATTTTTTACCAACACTGCTTGCACAGGTGGGCAGGTGCAGGCAGGATCTCAGGGGAAGTACTTGAAGCAATTGGGAGTTTGACACTTTCGTTACCTTTTTAATTCCGACTAACATTCTACATATTTCTATGTACATCTTAAGATACAATCTGTTCTGGAACATATCATGCAGACAATGATAACAGCAGTTCTCTTCATTCTATGCAAATGTTAAGAAGCTCAAACCAACCCCTCAAAATGGTACAAAATGTGTGTCAGCACCCACAGAATTCAGCAGGAAGCCTGCCAAGTTCATTAAACTGATCTGAAACCCAAGGTCCAATCCAAGCGTGTGTGATATTACTAGTTTCCTATCTTGGGTAATTTGATAATTGCGGGTTGTACAGACGTCACTACTACTAACATTCAGGTCCAGACGGGTTCAAATATTGATATTGTATCAGTTGGACTGGACTAATTTTATCAGGTCTGAGTTTTTCCTTTTTAAAAAATGTATCCATGTACGTCAGGTTCAGGTAAGAAGTGATTTGGCCAGGTACAGATTTTTACACAGTCAATTCAGACCAACTCACGAATCAGGTGAAACGTACTTATTTTTGCCGTGACACTGTAGATTTAGTAGTGGCGCACTGCCACCATAGTGGTTTAGAAAACAGCTGTAGTTTAAGGTGGAAGAAAGCGTCAGCGAAGGGGCGAGTTTCTAAAGCACCACCACCAGGACTATATGGGGAAGCTCAGGTGTTGGATAGGAGAGGAGGGGTGGGGTGGGATCCTCACCTGGAGATATGGAGGCAGGGTTGAATGCCCTAGGAGGGAAAGGGATCTGAGGTCCAGGGATGTAGGTGATGCGGTCCAGGGAGGGGGAACCTGCCCCCCCAGGGTGAGGTAACAGGATGGTAGGTGGCATCTGGGCTAGATCAATTATTCCTTTTACAGACAGAAGCAAAGGGCCAGAGGGTGAGCATCCACAACCAATCAGCTTCAACTTTACTTAGAGCCAACACCCTCTACTGATCTTCTAGAAACATCTTATGACTAAAACACTAGACGAATTTAAAAATTTGAATGAGCTCATCAATAATGTATCAAAGAGGTTCAAATTACAATAACAGGATAGGCCAGGGCTGAAAGCTGGGTTCCAACAAGCTTTTCACTTTAAGCAAATTAACTAGCAACTAGAATTAGCAATATGAAGCAATGTATTTTGTGAATTTAGACAGCAGTACCTGCTAAGGGTCTGAGGGTCAAACTCCTTCAGAATCTGCTCAATTATTAAGAAATGTCTTATAATTTTACGCAAAATAAATGTCACATCAAACCCAGGTCAAAGTTTAACAAGTAACCTTGTTCCTGGAGATGTTACAATAGGATGCAGAGTGAACATCTGTAACTAGAAAAAAAGGGGGCCTCTTAACAGGAGAGTCTACAGGACATCTAAGGAACAGCCACAGCCCTAGATTTAACAATCGAATTGAACTCAATGAATTGACAGCATGCAAATAGAATTTGTTTAAGGGTCGTTTGCTTCTGATGGTCTGGAAAAGGTTGCCACTAGTTCACAAACACAATATCTACTGACTGCATTCTTCCTTTGGTCCCTTCATTCACTGTCACAAACACACACACTTAGACAATCCCTTACCTCTAGTAGGTGGGTATGGGATGCCAATGGACGGTTCACGTGGTGACAGTCCCCTTGCAACATCAGGGCGCGGTATGACCTGCATCTGCTGCGAGGTGATGTAATCGTTCAGAATGGTTTGCCGAGTGTTCTCCATGGTGTACAGCTGGTAAGTGTTGGGGTAACCTGTAGGCGATGGTTGCCGTTGGAACATGTATGCTGCTGAGATATACAGAGGAAAACAAAGGACGAGAGGTGAAAAGACAGCTGTTCTTGTCTTGACGTCAATGGTGCGGGTTTGCCACAGTAGAGTTGAGCAGTAAACGCTATTACCTAATGCATGAGAGCAGGTTGAAAAACCAAAACATGATGTTTACCAATGAGATAGGAGTAGTGCTTTTAAGAGAGTGATTACTTGGAACAATCCATTAATTTTGTGGGTGACGCATGAACTGTTTTTTCGTGCAGGCCTGTTTGTAGGAAGCATGGTTTCAGAACAGAACTAATTCATAATTCACTAATTTTTCAGACCTAGTCAAAGCGTAGCCACATCTCATGCGTTCTGAGTCTGATTAAGAAATGCAGATTTATAAAACTACTAAGGTTGTACAATGTTTTGTATTTTGTAAAATACTATTTAAAATGAAATCTTCATTGACGTTAAAATGTTTGCCATTCTAAAATTAACTGTATAGGATCTTAAAGGGTTAGTTCACCCAAAAATGAAAATGAAGTCATTAATTACTCACCCCCATGCTGTACCAACCCCGTAAGACCTTCGTTCGTCTTCGGAACACAAATGAAGATATTTTTGATTAAATTTGAGAGCTGTATAACTACCACATTGGCTCCTAAGGGACTGCCTCTTGACGGCCCAGAAAGTCAATGAAGAAAATGTTTAAATATCCCAAGTGACTACCGTGGCTCAACTATATGTTTATCAAGCGACGCGAATACTTTTTGTGCGAAAAAACAAACAAAAATAACGAGTTTATTCGACTATTTCTTTTCTTCCTTGTAGGCCAGAACGAGAATTCCTTAGATTTCCACGACGCATGCGCGAGAATTGCGATCTGCTTACGCCAGCTTACACTACTTCAGATCGCAATTCTCGCGCATGCGTCGTGGAAATCTATAAGGAAGTCTCGTTCTGGCCTACAAGGAAGAAAAGAAATAGTCGAATAAACTCGTTATTTTTGTTTGTTTTTTCGCACAAAAAGTATTCGCGTCGCTTGATAAACATATAGTTGAGCCACGGTAGTCACTTGGGATATTTAAACATTTTCTTCATTGACTTTTTGGGCCGTCAAGAGGCAGTCCCTTAGGAGCCAATGTGGTAGTTATACAGCTCTCAAATTTAATCAAAAATATCTTCATTTGTGTTCCGAAGACGAACGAAGGTCTTACGGGGTTGGTACAGCATGGGGGTGAGTAATTAATGACTTCATTTTCATTTTTGGGTGAACTAACCCTTTAATGCAAACAATTCACTCTTTCATGTTTATTATTATTTTTTATTAAATCAAAATTTCATAACTGGATCATCAGATGAAGACGACTTTTCTCTGGTGACCTATGCTGGACTCTAATCTAATTTATTTTCATGACTCTGGCCACTGGAAAGATCCCATAATGCCTCAAATTACCTGGTTCCAGGACTCTGTGGTGAAAGGCGAGGCTGGGGTCCATGTGTGGTGCCAGGTGAGTCCGGTACACCTCTCCAGGTACCACAGGTCTGTGGTGAGGGTCAAAGGGGCTGTGAGAGCCATGAGGGTCAGCCCCGGAAACAGGTGACTTGGCGGGAATACTGTCTCTCTGGGTTGGTGTCAGTGCGCTCTTCCTCTCGTGAGAAGCTGGTTTACCTGTTGTTATACTTCCTATTCAAGAAAAGAAATAAAAATCAGCAAGATGACCTGTGAAACTGACTGCTAGAAGTAATCTATAGGAGCAATAAAACGTTTTGAGTAAATAAAAAAGCCAAAATGAGAGAGGAGGCATTCATACCCTCTTGCCCTCGCAGTAGGGGTGATCCTCTGGATATGGAGGTGCTTGTGTATGTAGGGGTTCTGCGTGCATTGCTGTCGTCATACATGCCTGGACTGAGCTGAGCTTTTCCCACCTCTGTGTGTGTGGAGCGCAGGACAGACGTAGAGTTTGTGTGTCGGACGCGCTCGGATGCCTTAACATCTTCGTACTTGGCCCTCTCACGCTCAGCCGCCTCGATGGCAGAGTGTGAGATCTTCCCTGGGCTTGTAATCAGAGATTTAACATTGTGCTTGATGGCCAATGGGTTCCCGCTACTGCTCTCATACTTCAGAGGAATACCCTGCATAGACATGGAAAACAAAACAATGCTTGGTAAGAAGAAAATTAGAGGGAGATGAAGAGAAACTATTCTCTTGAGACTGTCAAAGGCATTTTTCTTTTGACTGATCTGAATGTTAAATGAATGTTCTTCATAAATACAGTACCGGTCAAAAGTTGGGAAACTATTTTTAATGTGTGTTTTTTTTTTTATTAAGTCTCTTAAGCTCACCAAGGCTGTATTAATTTGATCAAAAATACAAAAAACAGTAATATTGTGAAATATTACAATGTTAAATAATGGTTTTCAATTTTAATGTACATTACAAATAATTTATTTCTATGATGCAAAGCTAAATTTTCAACAGTCATTACTCAACACTTCAGTGTCACATGATCCTTCAGGATTTATACTAAGCTGATTTATTATCAATGTTAGAAAAAGCTTTGCAGCTTAATATTTTTTATAACCTGATACTTTTCAAGATTCTTTGATGAATAAAATGTAAAAAAAAAAGAACAGCCTTTATTCAATATACAGAACGGTTCTAAAGTTCAGTAATTCTAAATTTAATTCTGAATAGTTGCATCAGCAAGGATGTTAAATCAATAAAAAGTGATGATAAAGATTTATATTGTTAGAAAAGATTGCTATTTTGAAAAAAATGCTGTTCTTATTACCTTTATTCATCAACGAATCCTGAAAAAAGTATCACAGGTTCCAAAAATATTAAGTAGTACAACTGTGTCCAACACTAATAAAAAACAATAATCAAATCACCATAGATATAGAATAATTTCTGAAGAATAGAAAAATTCAGCTTTGCACCACAGAAATAAATAATACTTTAAAGTAAATTCAAATAGAAACCATTATTTTAATTTATTGCAATAAATATTTCATAATACAAATTTTCTGTATTTTTGATATGCAGGCTTGTTGAGCATAAGAGACTTCTTACAAAAACATTAAAAATAATGTTTCCAAACTTTTGACCAGTTCTGTACATTTCAGTGTAGGAAACAAAAACCTAAAATCTTGTACCTGAGCAATGGGTCCTTCCAGAACGGGAGTTTTGCGACTATCTTGGGTCTCCTTACGGGGAATCTCATGAATTGAGCGGCCCGTCGCCTTTATGGTGTTCACGCCCTCGTATGGTTTACCTTTCGTGATGCCTCCCTCAAAAGAGCGTATGGGTGGACTTTCCCTCTTGATCTGTTTACCATACTTGGAGGCCTCATCATAGAATTCAGCAGATGTTCTTGGAGTTCCTGAAACACAGGGAGAGATAATTTAGAAGTTCCCCTAAATATTGTAAAAAAAAGATTAATTATTAATATTAATGAATAGTTTTCTCCAGTATGTGGTATTCAGCATTTAAAGCAAAATCCTAAATTGGACCAGATGTATTATTTTAAATCCTTTAAATTAAAACAACTAGTCTTTAACTTTAAATAGTTTTTATAAAATAATTACATATTTTCAGGATTGAAGGAAGTGTGGTGGGTCAGAACTACCTTGCATGATGGACCCTGAGAGTATGGATCGATCCTTAGACTCGTGTTGACTTTCTTTCGGCAATGCTCTGCTTATCAAACCTGGCAGAGAAAAATGTCTTTAAAAAACCCCATTGGCAAACATTCTCACTTCATCAACTCTTGTGCCTTATTCTTCTCGGAAAAAGCACATGAAAACATGACTAACCTTCATAAGGTGCCGCATCACGTCCTGGGTGTCCAGGGGACCCCTCCATGATGTCATATGTGCGCTTGAGATCGTGCCCCATCCGTGGGCTTCTAGTGCCCTCTCTAGGGTTCTTAATAGCTGTGGGAACATAAAGCGAGATGAATATATTATTATCAGAATAAAATGAACTAAAAATATCAATAGGCCATTTAAAAAAAGACTCCTGGTAAGCTCTGGTTCACCATAAAAATAGAAACTTACAGTTAGCACAGTTAGCAAACATGTCATTTAGCCCTTGAAATGAACCACTTCACCATCTGACTCCACTTGTGCTGTGGTGTGACTAGGGCCAGGCAATATAATATAAAAATGATCACTTTATACCTATAGCTTTTTGACAATATTTGATATAATAGAAACCAAAAATAAATTAAATCATTTATCATCACAAATATAACATGAATAACATCAGTCCAACTGGGAAGCAGATTTGGCTCTGACCGTCAAAAGAGAGGATGTGTCCGCTTTTGCCTTCGTAGATGACGTGAGCTTTAGAATGGGCTTCAGCTCGGCTCTTCTCTGGGCCGCTCAGGTCCTCTGTGGACAGTTTACCAATAGTGCCTTTCAAGTGATCCACTGCTACACTGGACTGAGTCAGGGCAGGAGTTCCCTAGAAAGAGCGAGCGTAAGAAATACTTCACAACTATAAATGAAAATTAAACAAATAATACACAAAGGCCTATAATAAAAGGTACCTGCGTAATGGAGCCACCTCTATACGTCAAGCCCTCTGGGCCTTTTCCAGGTGGCCCTCTCATGTCCTGAATCTGTATGGGTCCTCCTGGGAGCAGAGGAGAGAAAGAAAAACACTGTTCACTAGAGGTCGACCGATTCATCGGTTTTGCCGATATATCAGTACCGATAGTTGATTGGTGGAACTATTGTTATCGGCAAAATTCCGGGTTGCGTTCGTTGCTGGAGCGGCTGAAACGCGTGCATGGTCATTACACAGCACGAGAGCGCTCAGAAGAGACTGCTGACTGCACGCACACCTCTTCATAAAAGAGTAAATGCAGTAGGTTTATTTAACAACTGAAGCCTTATTGGAGAGTTTAAACCTTAATTTCACCAGAAGGGATTTTGCTATTGTAGGCTTATTTTGTAAATGTAACCATTTACTTTAGATAAGTGCAAACTACATGCTTAATACAAATGTGTTCCTGTTCACAAAATGAGATTTTATGGTCGCCCGTCAATGCAAATGTTTCTTGTATAGAAGGATCATAAACATGCTGATACAGATCGTACCAGTTCGGCCAGATTCGGCTCAAAGTCTTCGGATGCGGCGCTGCGTGCGATGTTATAAAAAAGTGCCATGCACACCGCCAGCCAAAATGGGGTCTTGCACACCCAACGCTATGACCACCCACACCACAATGACGTCATTTTTGCCACGCACACCTTTGCGCTCTTGCGGACGCGTTGAGTATACACAAGGCTATATAGAGAGCAAGAGCGGCCTCTAGAGGACACATAACAAACTACCACTGGCTGAGTTGTATACGTTAACATGCGAGGCTGCGCGCAGCACGGAAAGCACTGACAGTTCAGATGCGCGTTTAAAACACAGACAGCAAAACCGTATGAATACAGAACACTAAAATTTATATTGCCATATCATTATAAAGTAATTAATTTATTGACTAGATGCTGCATTTGCAGAGAAATAACAACAGTGTGTTTGCTGTCGAGTCTGAGAGTCTAACATTAGCGGCTACCTCAAGCGATTGAAGCAATGTGACAAAAACACGCAGACATGACTCAAATGTTTTATGTCGCAATTGTTACCACCTATTTCCATTAGTTTATATCCGGCTGGTCACTTTTATGCATTCATTAGCCAGAGAAGTTGCATTTTTAAAGCTAGTGACGTGATTGTTTCTGTCAGCTGCATGAACATATCAATGTTGAGAAAGCATACAAATCAGAAATGCATTCGATTTCAAGTGTTCTAAAAGAGAAGCAAATAGTGAGAGACTGTACATGTAATATAGGTCTACATTTACGTAATTTTCATGCTATGGCCTTTGCAGTAATTTAAATATGGCCATCTTTAAGCATGAATCTTTGGATTTATATAAAATGTAACACTTTATAATAATATTCCATTTTTAGCATTAACTAAGGTTAATTATCAACGGAATTATCAACTTTATGTGAGATATACTTCAACACCCTCTACTCGGCACAGCGCGGATGAACACATTGAGGAGACAGTGCAGCTGTCAGTCACCGCACCAGTGTGAATACTGGCATTCAGAATCACAGATTATTCTTTTTGGAAGTATGACCAACATAAGAATTTTCACAATAAAATTTAATCTGAACTAGTAAGAAACATCAACTTTTCTTTTCTCTTTTGTTCTGGTTCTGACATTACAGTAAATCGCACTGATTAAATCTAACAATCGCTTATCATATCACAAAAAAACATGAAAATTATACTTTGTTCTCAAATTGTTCATGTTAACAACGTAAGCATTGCGCGACTACATGTAATGCCCTTCCGCTATGCATCCTTGTTTTCTCATGGGTCCGGTTGCAGTCTCTTTTTTTCTGTAGTCACTCCGAAGTCCGAACAAAGTCTTTTGCATTTTACAGCGGGTGAATCTGTTGTCACTGGTGATTGTCGTTTGAACCTTTCTGGATCCGCCATCAAATTGATAAGTTTAATTAAATGCTGTGAGCAAAGGCTATGAATCTCCACCTCCAACATCCTCACACGCAAAATAGCTTATACAAGCCGAGACTCCTTCTTTATGTGTACAGATGTTAGTAATGATGCAAAGGCTCAAATCTATCTCGAAACATGCATTCTGGATAATTTGTAACCCCAAAAACCTATGGACTGCAGCTTTAAATTGAGTTTTAATTTGATCTGTTATTACCTTAGTTAAAGCGGTCATGAAATGGCTTTTTAAATTTTATTATATTGTTGTCTGAGGTCAACTTATGATGTTCGCTTGGTTTTTGCATTCAAAAACATCAAAATGAATAAGTAATAGTCTATTTTCTATCCTAGTTTTCAGCCCAGCTCAGAAACGCACGGTTTTTATGGGCGTCTTGCACTGAAGACTTGGAAGTAAACGCCCACTGCTGTGAGTGGATAACAGTTTTGCATTATAATGAGTTTCAACCTACAGTCTATGGTTTCAACTCACCTAAAAACATTTATTTGACCTGTAATATTTTAATGTTTAAATTATTTCTGTATAGTTCATTCTGTAGAATTCATCATTTTAATATATTCATTTTAATATATTTATTTAATTTGGCACATTTCAGTTCAGCACTGTTTTACTTGGAGTGTTATGTTTGTTTTTAATCCAGTATCCATTTAAAAAAAATAATTGGTTGAATAATTGGTTATCTAACAAATATATATATATTTGCAATTTGTACAAATCCAATATTGGTAAACCTCTACTGTTCAGTTTGTGTTTGAGTAGTCAAATGTTCTAGAGCTGCTTTTATGTTAAGTTCATGACAATGGATTAACTCTTTGATTTTGTCAATTTATTGTAGATTTTATCAACTCACCTCTGACTACTCCCTCATAATCTCTTGCTCTGGATAAGAGACCCTCTGCCTGAGCACTCTGTCCACGTGGAGAACACTCCTCCTGCTTAATATAAGACACTAAACACACACACAAACACAACCAGGTGTTTAGAGTACATATAGACCACATGAGGTTATCATAGTGAAACTCGACACAAAAAGCACGATTTGAAAGACTTGTTAAGCTGAGCTTGTATTTATAATCTCCGAACCTCTCGTTTGCCTCTCACCAGGTTTGGCAGCATCTTGCTGTCTTGGCAAGCCGAGTGAGATCGATCCTGCTGTGGTCTTGACTACTTCCGGTACGTACACAGCATGTGTTTGAGATGGAAGGTATGTTCCCGGTGTTCCCTGAAGGGCATGGGTTGAAGAAGACAAGTCAGAGTGGAATACCAGAGAACTTCTCTGTCAGAGAAGTTCATTCTGAAACGCGTCGGAAAATGAACGCGTCGGAAAATGAATTAGGTAAATACTTGTCACACAGGCACAAAGGATTTTTTGTTATGAAGCTGAAACTCTCTCTTATCTGTATGAAAAGAGAGAGATGTCAGTCTTTTTCCTTTCAGCTAATTATAGCGTATGACGTGTTGATGTGACACGCCCACTGAGAGCGTGATGTGTGAGACCTGGGTTCGAATCCACTGTGAGATACCAATGTGTCCCTGAGCAAGACACTTAACCCCTAGTTGCTCCAGAGGCGTGCAACCTCTAACAAATAAATAAATGAATAAATAATAATCCTGTAGGTGAATGTGTATATATATATATATGTATGTATGTATTTATGTATGTATGTATGTATGTATGTATGTATGTATGTGTGTGTGTGTGTGTGTGTGTGTGTGTGTGTATGTATGTATATATATATATATATATAGTCATCGCATTCTTTCTAGTGTGACACCTGAATGAAAGGCCACCTAATTATTCATGAGGGGGTTGGGCTGTTCTCTCATTTGCATATTGCCATATTCAAAAAAATTTCACAATTTAAAACAATCTATTGTTTTATGTGAATGCTTAGGCAGGATGATTTTCAGATAATTTTGAAGCAAAAACTCTAGGCGACAACATCCATTAGTCAAAATGGTAATTTCATCTGTGCCATTAATACTTTTATAAGCAACTGAAAAAAGCACAAATGTCAGGGCATGTCAAAATATCTCAAAGACCCCAGAGGGTTAAATAACAACCAAGCTGAATATAGGAGCTGAATAAACAATAAGAAATCACTATCATATATTTGTTAAATGAAAAAGCAAAAACAACCAAAAACTCTTACCTGTGAAATGGAGCCCCCCTGAATGAAGGAGGGCTTGTCTGTAGGTTTAGAGGTGGGAATGAGGGGTGGAGGAGATGGAATATTGGGCGGCCTGTGGCGGGAGAACGTCATGCGGACATCTGAAAGGTTTTGAGCAGCCTGGTTTGGTGCTGGCTGAAGAACTGTGGGAATAAAAGGATAAGAGAAACAAGGATTGAAAAGAGGCAGGCAAAAGAGGATCACTCTTTATCCTCACTTGGGGATGTTGAATGCTTGAATTTGATTGGTTGACACACATTCTAAGGTGCGCAATTATTTTCAGGGAAACGCACGGCTAAAGTAGTTGCAGGCATGTCTTGACTGCATTACAGTTCCATTTTACTTCGCCAAATGATTTCTGTTATTTCAAAGGTTTTTACAGCCCACACAACTAATACCCACATCGACACTGCCCGAGCAAATAAATGGTAGTAAACAATAGGACAAAAAATACAAATTATTTCAACGTTATTTGCCACAAAATTATTTATTAGTTATTATGAAAAAGTGCATATCTCTTCCTTGCACTCTCTCTCACACTCAAACGCACACACACACATGCGTGTTGTCACTTTATCATTAAAATAGTTTAGCTAATTTAAATCTACATAACATTTCTCACTAGCGAGGTGCACTGCAAATAATCAGTTTCGATGTTAGTAAACGCTGGTGCTGAACACTGTTGAGAAATGCACAGTCTGAGGAAATTCACACAAGCTTAATCTCTCTCTCTCTCTCTCTCTCTCTCTGTCTCTCTCTAATAACTGCATTAGACTGTTATCAGTGGCTTAAAGGGTTAGTTCACCCCAAAATGAAAATTCTGTAATTACTCTCCCTCATGTTGTTCCAAACCCGTAAGACTTTCTTTTTTATTCATCTTCGGAACACAAATTAAGATATTTTTGATTAAATCTGAGAGCTGGCTCACTCCTCCTTAGGCTTCTTAAGGGATTGAAACTGGCCGGCCCAAAAGTTATGAAAGACATCATTAAAATAGTCAGAGTGACTACAGTGGCTCAATCTTAAGTTTATCAAACGACAAGAATACTTTTTGTTTTCCTTTTTGTGTAATTTACATGTAATCTCACTTAAATCAAGATGGCTTGTCACTAGGGATGTCAACGATTAATCGACGATCAATTAATTGTCGATAAGACATTTAATCGATAAAACTTATCGATCATTGATTAACCATGCGCGTGCATGTTCATGTTTGGGACTATTTTACACCTTCATCATGACAAACAATAAGTTGGTGCATTCGCAGCCTTTTGTTTTGTGCAAATGTAAGTTGTAATAGTTTATTTTGCGTAAGTAACCCCTATCTGTATTTGCTTTATTTCATATTGGATGTTTGGTTAAGAATTGATGCTAAAGCGTGATCTTTAGCGCGCGCTGCTCAGTGGCAATGTTCATACGGCTCAAACGACAATGGTCATATTACATAACATTATAAAGAAAACAATATTGTAATAAAACACTGAATTATTTTGGGTTTAGTTGCAGTGTCGCGTTGTTCCTGGAAGAGCGCATCCATCTGAAAGCACTGTGAGTTGAGTCACTTATAATGTGCATTTAAAAAAGCAACACACGTCAAACATGAGAAGCATTTTTGAACCTCTTGTCCAACAAAACAAATCGTGTGTGGTTTTATTGCGATTCATCGTGCAGCCCTAATCAGAAAAGAGCTTTAGGACCAGCGTTACTATTAGAAAAGCTTTCCAGCGCTGGAGATAGCTAAGTGGGAAGCCCTGAAAACAGCTGAGCTGCTGCTGTGCTGTTGGCGACTAACAACAAGCTCTTGTTTGTATTTACAATTGTGTATATATATATATATACATTTTTTTATGCTTCCTTGCCATTCGTTCATCATCTTTGCTTTATTTTTCGTGAAGCACTATTTTGTTGCGCTTCTGCTGTGATAAATAAAGACATCTACTCTTGCATTACGTGTGTGACAGAGGTGAGCTAGTGTTTATTGTTTAGCAGCCATGTTAGTGCACCTGCCTCACTTTCCAGCGATCGGGGTTCAAGACCGTCTCGGAGCAGGGAGGTTAGAATTGGAGGGTGATCTTTGGAGGCGGAGCAGTTGATTTCAAATGTCCACAACGTTCAGCAACGAATTTGAGAAATAACGTACTGCACCTTTAAATGTAGACTCCAGCTCTCGCAGGTCAGATTAACTGCTCAATACTTCTGACCTACTACACACAACCTACCAAACTTTTGCAGGAAGTGCATAAAACCTTTCACAAAACTGACCAGCTTAATATACGAGTCAAAATAAAGAGCTGGTTAAAAGGAAAGCTGACCCAAATTCAGAGAGCCTCAAACTAAACCCTGAATAAAGCCAGACAAAGAAAAACAGGCCAGAGTCTAATCTGAAGCTCTTAGCACGACGAGGGCTCTTCTCTCTTCACTGCTGCTCACTAAAAGCACTTATTTCCTTTTCACTTTCCAGACAGCCCAGTCTTTCATCTCAGCTCTTTTAAAATATTGAGTCACGAATCTTTCTGTCTCCTGCAGTGTAAAAAGCAGCGGCCTCTTAACTAGAGCTGAGATGGTCTCTGTGGTTCTTTAGTGCAGGGTGTGATGTTCTCATGCTATAACGGCTTATCAGTATCGATGATTCTGATGCACAAATAAGAACAATTCAGGTCTAACAGTACAGAAGCCTGCCTTGATCTTTACATGGTTCATTCTCTCATTCAGAGCAACTGTTTTAATGCCTGTATCAGGCTGGCCATGTGATTAACTGGGGATTGGGGAATGCAGTCGAGAAGTGAAAGATTGATCAAAAGTGACAGTAAATACTCTTAAGAGACTCTCACACTGAGCACGGCACAGAAAAGTGAATCACCGGCGAACTGAGCTTTTACACTGAATGTGAAATGATTGACTGCCTCGAGCTAATTCACGCCTGCACGATAGGTGGCGCTGACCGAGAATATATTTTCCTCAAGTATGCACCTCGTAGGTTTTTCCATTTTGCTTTGACATCATCGACTGCACAACCTACAACAGTCAATTTATCAGGCCTGGTGTGAATAGCTCTATAGGGATCTATTGTTTCGACTTAAGAGCTTCATCACGCCATACATGTGCACTGTTTAAACAAACAAAAAAATAAAATTAGTTTAAAAAAAATGCTGTCCTTTTGAACTTTCAATTCATCAAAAGAATCATAAAAAGGCTACATGCGTTTTCCTGAAATTTAAACTCGGGACTGACACCTGTGGCCAAAAAACAGAACTGCTCTTGCTTTCTGCTCGCTCTCAGCGGTGGCAGAGTGATCTGAAACGTTTAAAGCCTATTCTTCTATTCTTGGAGACCAGTATGTGTGATCTCTCTAGTTGTTCTGTCAATCACAGTTGTATCACCAGTAGTGGTCATTTTATTGATGTACCATGTTGCATGTAGGACAGAGAGAAAAAGTCTTATTTACCAGGTCAATAATGCAAACATCAATCATTCCGCTCAATCTAGGTCCTCACGTTAGAGGTCACTGAAGACCGAAGACTCGTACCAAAGTTCGTCATGAAACCTGATCATTGTTCTCCCAATTCATCACAAATCAAATAAACTTGCAGGAGCGACAGTCCTACCAAAACATTCCGTTTACTTGAACTACATTATTTGTACTCTCCCCAATAGAAACGTCCAGTGTGTTCTATAAGTGTTTGTCTCCATGAGAACAGTTCCCAAGTTGTAAGGGTAGGGCTGATAAGGGAATCAGTCACATGGACTGAGCCTCGTGAGAGCTTCAAGGTTTCCTTCAGGAAGAAACTCGCTGACCTGACTAATAACAGCTATGTACCTTACATGTTCCTCTAAAACAAGTAGAAGCGGGAGTCTGGTTCCTTATCAGTCTGCTAGCGACACACTGTCAGGTTACAAGCGTGCTAATGACTGAAATTCCAACTCGTGTAAAAGTCTATATGCAGGTCTAAAACAATGAGTCAACTTGCTTGGTTCTAAAATAAAATGCACACACAGATTATTGATCATTCTGTGTATTAATGTGTATTTCTCAACTCAAAGTGGCAACAACAACTAAATGATTGATAACACCTATAATGATCAATAAACCATTGATGTCTGGATAAAAATGATGACACCCCCCCATATTTTAAACGTTAATTATAGCCATCCAACATTAGAGTGATTTCATCAAGTGATTCCAACATTAAGTGAACTTCAAACAATCCTCACAAAAACCTATAATAAATGCCATATTTACCTGTGTGCTCTTGCTGTCTTAACAGGTAGGATATATACAGAAATTGAATAAAGTTATCAAAGAGTCTGCACTGCATGAATTATAAATTATATATAGACTAATCCTTATTAAAGCAACAAAAGTTCTTTAGTCAAGAGCAGTGAGTAAGTTTCTGTGTTCCCTTTGTTCTTTGGTTAGCTTTACTGACAGAGTGCTTTATTCGCTGCTGGCCCTTTACAAGCACATTCTCTCCCAAGCACAACTCTTTTTGTCCATCATAAGACTGCTCTTCTGTTATGAAGGTACTCTACAAAACGGCATTTTGGCATAATTGTGTGTGTTATTGTTCGTTCAAGCTCGAAAGAGAACTGTATTCTGGCACGCGGTCTGTGCATGCGCATTATAATGGCGCGCATCTTTCTGTGAGTCACATTCAGAACATTCACAGGCAGCGTGCTCTCTTTTGACTTCTTGTTGTGTGCAAAATGGTTTAAAGGCATTTGCACGAATAAGAGCGGGATCATGTAACACTAGTCAAAGCATGACAAAAAAGAAGAGATGCTGCATTAATAGCCCTAATAGCCCTAAAAAATCGCGGCATTTTGCGTTATATAATCGCATAGGTTTGACATCGCGATTACAATTGCGATACGATTAATCGTGCAACACTAGAGAGCACAAGAGACTTTTCTTAAAGATAACAGAGTGCCGAAGTTATGACGTCACTTTGTAGGCCAAAACGCGGAAGTGAGTTAGCATTTTAGCAGTTCCGGTTCCCTCGCCCTAAAGTCTAAAGCCTGAAGGATAAGGTCTGTGGTGAAGAAAACCTCTAAATATTTTCACGTTTTGATCTATGACATAAAACACACCAGTTATAACCTGCTTGTGGTTTTTTAAACCGGTATTGTGTCGGTTTGTGTTTTTTCAACTTTATATAGGCTTCAAAATGTATACATTTTGGATTCACTTGTAAAGATTATCTTGATAGACCAGATAGATCTGTTGAACACAGATTTTTTTTTTTGCGATTTTCCAAAAGTCTATGGGGAAAATGCAATGCTTTTAGATCGAGGGAACCCATGTGCCGCTAACTTCCAAGTTGTCCTACAAAGTGACGTCATCACTTCGGCACTCTATAATTGTCTTGAGGATAAAGTTTTTCACTGAGATAAAACACTCATAGATGACGTATTCTTTAGAAGACCATTTGTATGCTTTTCATTTGAATCACTCATGTTGCTTACATCAATGAGGGTCAGGTTATCGTTCTTGGCTGCACTCAATTTGTACTCTCAATTGGCGAGTGTTCATTTTGGTGCCCAAACAAAAACAATCTGCCTTTCGATAAAATTGTGCCTGGATACGGGATGCATGCACTGCTTACCTGGAGGTACACTATAGCGAGTGGCGTTACTGCCATCGGGCTGGGGTGAGGCTTTGCTAGGCTCCCGAGGAGAGAGTCTGTATGGAGAGCCAGGTCTGCCCACTCCACCATGAGTTTCCTGTTCCATCAGCTTCAGATCATATGGCATGTAAGCGAACGGCTTACCTTGGGACAGGACAGAGAAGAAAGGCTATCAGATACGCTCCGACATCAAGCAGACTGGCAAAGACACAAAACAATGACAACCGCACTATTCTAATTGCAGTCCCCTCTACTAGTGGATCATGAAAACATGTTATTCAGACCATACTCAAAGACTCAAAGCCCCCCATACAAGAGCGCGCCAAGCTTTTGCGTTGAGTGTCTGGAACAAACCATGGCTAACAATCAGATTCAGCCATACATTTTTGATCCTGAATCAGATCTCGAGGCTGAAATTGAAGACGAGCAGCAGCAGCAGCAACGACTACAGCAGGACGTCTCTATGTGGTGTGTACTGGAACTGTATAACTAGTATTTGCTTAGCGGTTTTTGTAAATGACTAATTTTCACTTTATGTTGTTGTATTTTTTTTTCTTTAAAAGGTGTATATGTGAGAAGTGTAGTATGATGGTCCTCTGGTCGACGTGTTGCGTGGGCACGCTTTTCCGAGAGAAGGGTTCATATAAGGAGTTCCACTCTCGTCTACGTCATTAGATTCACGATCGGAAAAAAAAACCCGGAAGGTGAGATTTTCGGCAGAGAAATTATCTGTCATCAAATTTTTTTTAAAAAACTTTGGCCATGTTTAGCATGAGGATCCATCTCTTTAACACTGTAGACAGCTCTAAATACACGAAAACCATTGTACACCCCCCACCCCCTTTATTTCAGTGCTATCGCTGTAAATGCTCTGGAAAGTGAAATTTCAAGGCAGGTCTGTGAGAAAGAGGTCGAGCAAAACTTGGTGTTTCTAATGGATATCAGTACACTAGAGTGACCTAATGTTCCTTTTGGTTGGGTGCTTCTGTCTGGCTCTATCAAAAACAGCACTGTGCTTCTTAGCTGAGAAGAGCAAAGTCCACTGTCTCTCTCCTGCGCATTCAACACCCTTCAAAGACCCATTATAAAACTGAGAGGAGGAGGAGGAGGAGGAAAAACAGAAAAACGTCTGTCTTTGCTCAAACTTCTCGGCATGTAAAAATCGAGCGAAAGTGCATGGGAGGATAGAACAGAGGCACTACAGGCACATCACAATCTTTTGGTTAGGCAGCAGTCCATCTGCTTGTCTTTCTGTCTGTCTCAAGGGTGTTTTTGTAACCTCAATTTTGTATTATTCATTCCTCTCTTCCCCTTAGAGACAGTTCTTCAGGTCAAGAGTTTTCCCAAGCTAAAAGTGACCAATGTTATTTTAGCATAGGATTAGTTTGGGAAGATGGGCATTGTCATCCAAACTGGCCATGCCAGTATGTTTTCTGGACATTATTTTTCTTTAAAAAAAAAATAGTTTTGACCTTGTAATTAATCAAAAAGTCACAACTTGATTTTCACAACAGGCTATTCATCTGTTAATGTGAAATGTAAAAGTGCCTGAAATGTGTAAAATCGAGTGAAACATGTTGAAGTGGGCAACCCCTCATTGCATCTAGACATTTGCCGAATCAGATATACGGTAATACGATATATCACAATAATGAACATCCACAGCATTGTTATCACGGGCACTTTAAAATATTGTGAATAATTATTTATTACAAAATATTCTGATTTTTAGAATGAATTTTAAAACAACATTTCTATAAACCGGTTAAAATGTACAACACTGTGTGTGAGCTGCATCAAAGAGCCATGCGCACACTCTGATGTAAACAACCACAACACAGTTGAGCAGCATGGTGGAAAGAGTGAAGGCGCGCTGAATGAAAATACACATTCACACTCTAAAAGCAGATGGCACCGCAAAAAATGCAGCTGTTACAATGGTAACCCCGTAAAAAAAGCAGCTGCGCTACTTTCAGTTTCCAACCATTTTTAAATGTTTTAAACAGGCATTCAGATTTTTGTATTCACAAAGGTGTTCATCACATTAGATAAGCATATGCCACATTAGACCGCTCCAGACATGTCAGTGCGCCCGCCATCTTGGAATGTTTAGTGTGTTGTTGACACAACAATGATGCCACAACAACGCATGACTTCTGGTTGTGAACCCCCCAAGATTTAAATCCCCTATTATGCTCATCACAGCACCAAATAAGACTTAATAGGCCAATTTATTTTCTTAAACATTTTTTAACTTTAATGTGGGCAACAACATGTCCTAGATGCAGTACAGCATCCGTCCTCTTCTGGAAAGCAGGGCGGGGAGAAGCAGCTCATTTGTATTTAAATATATGATTGAATACAAGCAGTACTTGTATGAGATCTTGTTTTTTATATTATAACATATAATCAAGCAACATAACAAGAGCAGGATAGCTGTTTTCATAAATATGAGTACTATTGCAAATATGATGTTGTTTTTTTTACATTTGTATAAAATCAATAACAACAACATTAATCTCCACCTTATTTATGCAGTTATAATTGTTCCAATTTATATTAACCTTCTGTGCCCCCTCTGCAGTGCAAAGATATTTATTGTTAGTGATTTCCATAGACATTAGTGACGTCACCCGTTGGTTTCTGAAAAGCATTTTTGAAGCCCAAAGTGGGCGTGGCCAGTTTTCGGCATCTTGGCAGCCCGTCACCTGTCGTCACTCCCGAATAAATTCAAATAGGCAAAGAAGCATGACTTGGGTGGAGCTGAGGTGCTAATGCTATATGCTACTGGCCTCACGTGAAAGTCGAACAGCTGATCGAAGAAGTAAAGCCAATAGTTAAAGTTCATGTTTTTGCCCTTCGAAATATTATAATAATTAAAAAACGTAACTAAAAGCGAGACTGTGTATCATGATGTATTATTTTTCTGCTAAAAAAAAGTATCATCATGCAGTAACTTACAATATTGCTCTGAACTTGTGCGTGTGACAGTAATTCATGCACATACATGTCAGTCATCATGGCATCGCACGTCAAGCTTGTAAAGAGCTTTCAGTGCAATTTTAAAATCAGATTTTTGCCGCCTCGCAGTTTCTCAAATGGGTTAAAGATATTACCTCAGAAGTTCAAGTAAATGCACTAGAAATCCACACTCATTCAAGGGTGTGCATTTACTGCACGGAAGGAGAGAAAGCACGGTCACTTGCAGGATTTTATCTGACGCTACTTTTTATTTAACAATAAAAAGTTAAATAATTATATCTGTTCCATGAGAGCAACAGAGCACAACACATGTGGTCTATACATCTATAGATGTTTTTAGCAATGAAATTGTCAGACAGACATTAACGTAAGAGCATGCTAGGAAAACAACTGGAAATACAGCGCTGGTTGTTCTCTCGATACTCGACAACGATGGAATCCAACGGCGTGGGCGAAGGTATAATGCCTGTATTAAATTGAATGAAATAATCCCAAAAAAGAACAAACATGGCAGAGATGGCAAGTATAGCAGCTGCTGGAATTAGCTGAGAGTGACGCTAAACAGACAGCAGACAAATGGCCGCAATCCACCTGTCACTCCAGTGGGCACGCCCTTAATTATACAGGCTTAATATAATTTAAACGGATACGTTCACTCCTCTCACAGTTGTCATGAAGGGCAAAATTAGCTATATAGACCAAAACCACTTTTTGCTTTAGGCTGTAAACATAACATGGGGGAGATTTGACTCACTTTTGCTGCCAGCCTCAAGCGATCAGTAGATGAATTGCAGTTTAATTCATTTCCGTGTTGGTTTCAAGAGAGAGACAGGGAGGCTGCCGCTTGGTGATTTCATTTGATTGGTAACAGCTCTATATAGTGTCTGTCTTATAATTCTAAATGTATGTGTTGATTAAATATCAGACATTTCTCATGCAGTAAATGTGGATATTTTAGATGCATTTAAGGAGTGCTGGTTTGGTCTTGATTTGGTCTCGCCCTGCCTTGGTATCAACAGGTCTTTGGTCTTGGTCTTGGTCTCGACACACTTTGATCTTGGTCTTGTTTTGGTCTCAACACACTTTGGTCTTGGTCTCGGCTTGGTCTCGGTTTAGGTGGTCTTAACACTAAAGGCTGTCAGCCATTGAATCTACTCTCCAAGTATCTCAAGTGCATACTGAACAAATAACAAAGCAAAAAGAAAAGACTCAGAGGGAATGCTTGCTGATGGATTGATGAGTTTTTTTCAATTTACCAGATGCAAGCAATTTTAGTGCATTCTCTCTCTCACTCCTGTGTCTGACTCACCTTCTCTGTCCAGTACAGTGGGGCTGCGGGTGGTGACTCGTGGTCTGCGATCAGACTCGTTCTGGTCCAGTCTCTGTTTGTCCTCCTGCACAGACTCATGCACAGCTTTGATTTGGTGCTGGAACATAGCAAAGCCGCTCAATGGACCTCCAGAAACGCTGCTGTGACCAAATGGAGCTGAAACCTAAAACAAACCATTTCATAAGAGAGAGGATTCAAATGTGGGAAAATGCTGGATTGATGTACATAAAAAATGATCACTTGGAAAATTTTAAACAATCAAGTATTTAAATAAAACTAATGTAAAGGTGCATGACTTAATGACTTAATCCCATTAGTACGTAATAGCTATTTGCTTTGCAACAAGACGCTACATTTTTATTATGTAAACGTTGTGAACAGCCAATCAGGGCCTCAATTAGATTAAATTAATTTCACAGCCACAGCAACTCGCCAAAACAGACAGCCTCCAAACCACACAACTGATCAGCCCAGAGCAAACAAACATATTCTCACTCATCATGATTTCACTGTGTGGAAAATCAATTGGCATTTGCTGATTTGTTTGCTGATTGCCGCAGAAGCAAATCACAGTGCGTGATCTGCGGAGGTGAAGACGGAGGCAGGACTCACGTGGCGGGGTGGCTGGGCCCTGTCTCTGTCCAGAGGGGCATATCTGAATGCTAAGTGGGGGTAGAGGCTATGGGGACTGACCATAGGGGGGATGGTGGCGGCCCGAAGCTGCTGCATGTTGAGGAGATTGGCTGAAGATACGACCACTGAGCCTGAAGCGCCCAGCATTGACGGCTTCTCCAGAGAGTAAAGTCTGCCACAGGAAGGAAGGAGAATAAAGAGAATAAGTAAGCAATAACGTACGAGGGGTCGTGCTGTATCATGAATAAGTAACAGCTGAAGTGCATGATGCAGAGCGGAGTATTCACGATACAGCACTTGCCTCGAGTACCTTATTGGTTTTATAAAACGGTTACCACACATTAAAAATATGTATTAGTGCAACTTTCATGAAGTAAAATCACTAAAAGCCTTCCTTCCACTAGAAAAAAAAACAGCTATTGACCAATTGGAATCAAGGTTTGGAACTAACCGTTTTATAAAACACATTAGCTATGGATACTGTGAAAAACAAAATGTCCGGAAGTGATTTTTCTTTCATTCATTCTATCCCCCTATTTTTGTACAATATAAAATTGTAAAATCTTTGCACAGCTAAACATTCACTTAGGTAGGAAAATAAAAATATAAACTTTTAAATTAAAACTTTAAGGAAGTAATTTATTACTTATAGTAATAAATGAGGCAAAATTTGTTTTCAGTCGCACCAGATTTCTATTTGGTCTCTTCATTTTTTTTTTTTTTTTTTACTGTATTCAACAAGAAGTTGAATTAACATTTTACAATTTACATTAACATTCTTGCATTCCCTGGGAATTTATACTAGAAACCAATAGCAATGCATGTACAAACACCCTATCATAAAACAGGACCAGCCATTTCTAACCTTTGTCGGTCAGGTTCAACCTCCACATCCTCATCCGCACTGCAGGTGGCGCTAGAGTCATTATCAGAGTGGTGCTGCTCCCCCTGTTTCTCCTCCTTGTCCTTGACCTCCGGCTCAGTCTTCACTTGCACCTGACCTCTTTCACTGTTGGGAGCAGTCATCTCCACATCCTGCGGCTCACTCTTTGGATGGATCTGCATTTCATATGCCAAGTTTGTTCGTTCATCTTCAGGAAGCCCGTCTCCAGCACCTCCTTCTGGACTCTTCTCTACTTTCACCTGCAGCTCGCCGTACGGAGGCTCCTGGCCCTTGTCATCTGCCACCGGGCCTTTGTTTGCCGTGACATCTAGGTCCGATGCGCCGTCCAGAGCTGAGTTGGGATGAGTTAGCGAGTCATAAGGTTTGGAGGGGTCGGTTTGAGATGGAGACGGTGCACTCTCTGTGTCCGAACTGTTATCGGGACCTGAGGAAAGGAGACGAAAGAGCGTATGACTGAGCCATCACATCCTCTTTAAATTCTTCATTCATCTGTGCAAAGAGGGCACAGAATATCAAATTCAATATATTTCAATCTCTGCTACAAAAACACAAAGGCAGAGAAGCAGAAAACCCGAACAACCCTGCAGTGACAAAGCGGAGGTGGCATTTGAGGTCACCATTCACTGCACGCAGTCTCACAGCAATCAAGCTAATGCACTTCTGGACAGCAAACATCCTTAGGCTAATCACTACCTTTCCACCCTCGCCACGTGATGATACTCCCTTCAGGGCCACAGGAAGTGTAACTTAAAAGTGTAAAATGCTACAGGAAGTGTAGCATTCATACTACCGTTCAATTGTTCCTGTTATTACTACATAAGTGAAAGATGTCTCTTATGCTCACCAATTTATTTGATCAAAAATACAGTAAAAACAGCCATAGTAAAAAAACCTTATATTATATTTTAAAATGTAATTTATTCCTGTGGTGCCAATGCTTTAGCATCATTACCGCAGTCTTCAGGGTCACATGATCCTTCAGAAATTATTCTAATATGATGATTTGCAGCTCAAAAACATTTTTGTTATTGTTAATGTTAAAAAGAGTTGTGGCTGCTTAATATTTTTGTTGAAACAGTGATGCATTTTTTCAGGATTTGTTGATTTGTTGTAGAACAGTTAAAAGATCTCTGACATTATAAATGTCTTCACTGTAACTTTTGATCAATATCGCTAAATATCTATTATAAAAGCACAAATCCAACAACTAGAAAGCAAATATTTTTTCCTCCCTCCTCCATTTTCTCAAAATGACTCCTCTCCCACATCTAAAATTCCTGCCTCTTGCTGTGCGGAGTAACCAAGAAGAGCAAACCAGCGAATCATTTTAGATTGATTTCTGAAGGATCATGTGACACTGAAATTCCAGAGTAATGATTCTGAAAATTCAGCTTTGTCATCACAGGAATTAAATACCTCAGATGTTTTTGAATGGTAGTCTAGATGGGGTGAAAGAAAGTGTAGAGAACAAAAAGGCACCCAATGGGATCCCCAAGGTTTCTCAGACTGGTGTCACAGATGGACTTTGGGTTTCTTGCAACTGTCAACTTTTGGCTTGCTTAATCTGGGACATTTATAATTTGGAAATATTATTGACTTGACTGAACTGAAATGAATTGAGCCCATTCAATTATGACAAACTTTAGAGTTAATAAAGCAAACTGAACTAATTTCAACTGAATAATGACAGTATACTACTGTCTTTTTATAGCTGCTCTACAGCAGAACTGGATTCTGTTTGCATCACCGAATAGCTATTTTTCTGTTTATCACTGCAAAGCAGGTTTAAAAACAATCTGTATTGTATAAAGCACTATATAAATAGATGACTGACCATCACTCACAACAGTACCTGAATAATAGCACAACAGATCAAACAGAAAAGCACAAGCACTCGGTTTCCTTCCAGCATACTTTGAGGCTTTATAGTCAGGGAACGCTTACATAAGAGCAAGAATGGCAGGTAGAAATAGTACAGGTCTTTTATCCCTTCTGCAAAGCGCCTCTATTTCCACTCTCTTTTCTTGTGATTTGTCTAATTCAATCATTTCCTCTCCCTTTCATCTGCCCTTATTTGCTCCTGAGTCTCACTCATTAAACGTACAGACAGAAGTAGAGGGAGGATGTTGACCTCTGTGGCAGCGCAGCGCGGTCTAGGGTTTTGCTGTCAAATCTAATCAAACGCACTGCAGTCAGACAGGTCAGCACACTGCACTACTGCTCCATGACTTCATCCCTCTCTTTCTGTGTCAGTCTGTTTCTGCTCTCTTTACATTATAGCCCCACTGCTCCTCTTCCTCTCTGCTTAATCAGACTGGGTTCATGAGTCACAGAGAAAGAGACTGACAGCGATGGGTTTTAGGGTGTTTAAGCATTATTGTTTACGTTGGAAGCAGCGGCTCTAAAAGTGTTGAAACCAAAGAGAGAGATCATACCGTCACTCTCCTCATCCTCATCAGGCGCAGGATCGCTCTGTGATGAGTCTCGATTTCTACCGAGCCGGGAATCCTGCACACAGCAACATAGTATAGTTAGGAACAGTTGCAATGAATAGTACAAAATAGATTATACCACAATCATGTACATCCATAGACATTTCAGTTGTTTGTCTTCCTAAGACACCCTTTCTGTGTAACTACTTTTTAACACCAGTTTATAAGCATTATGAAAAAACAGCAAAAACAACTGTGACTTATAGGAAAACATTATTTTTGAACTAGAAAACAAGTAACCAGGAGAGATATCACATTAACACTATCATTTATAATTTTGGCGTCAGTAAACCTATTTTTTATTAAGATGAATTAAATTGATCAAAAGTAACATTAAAGACATTTATAATGTCACAAAACGTTTCAATTTTAAATAAATATTGATCTTCTGAACTATTTATCAATTAATTATATATATATCACAGTTTTCACAAAAATCTTAGGCAGCAAGACTGTTTTCAACATTGATAATAATAATTATTAGAATGATTTCTGAAGGTTCTTGTGACACTGAAGACTGGAGAAATGATAATAAAAATTCAGGAATAAATAAAATACATTTAAAAAAAATAAATATTACAATAGAAAAGTTATTCTAAATTGCAAAAATACTTCAGAATATCACTGTTTTTACTCTTTTGCCAATTAAATAAATGCAGGCTAGTTGACCCCAAACTTTTGAAAGGTAGTGTTAATGTTTAGTGTATAACATGGAACTACAAAAAAAATAATAAACCCCTTGGAATGTACATCAACTAATCAAAATCAAGGACTCAACCACGTGGAAAATATCAGATATCCTATAAGAACATTTCAATGATGCAGAAACTTCTGAACCACAATAACATGATCAATCACTAGATTGAATCTAGAAACATTAGAGTACAAGAACATGAATATGTTGGCCAATAAAGGAGATAAATCACTGAATATCAGATATTTCAAGCATGTAATGGGAATGTTTGGATGTAGCAGATTTATTCCATGATAAATGTTTTCCCTGTACCTTATGTTGCCGTAGCAGGTTGTCCAGGTTGTAACGTCTCTTGTTGTTGAAGTAAAAGTTCTTACATTGAGCTTCACTCTTAGTGCCTACCATCTTAGCAATGGCTGACCAGTTCCTACCATGTTCAACCAGCCCTGTGCACAAGAGAAAGAGGGTTAGATTATAAATGAATAGAGAAATGACACCTTCCACTGCTAACTGCAACAAAACCCTTATTAATCACGTTTATTAGGGGTGTGCAGTGTGCACAAATATTCAATATATAATTATTATCTTTTTTAAAACAACATTTTGCATACATATGTTTCTTTGTTGGCTATAAATGCAGTGAAATCCTAAGCCCGCAAACAAAGTGTCACAAAACTCTCATAACTAACACTATGGAGCTTGTTAACAAGTTGATTGTATTTTATCACAAAATGTTGTCGACTTAATGAATGACCTTACAAATAAATGACCTTACAAATTGGAATTAATTTTGATCAAATGGATCAACAACATGTAGCGTAAAAACATTGTTAATTGAAACTGAGTCATAATAAATATCTCCACCACCATAAAATCACACAAAATGCAAACATCAGTCAAATGAGGAAAGACAGCTGTGATTCATGACAGCAATAAGCACAGCTGTACCCCTGAGTGAGCCAAGATAACTTATCTGATGGCAAAATGATCTCAAGACGTATGCTTCATTCAAGTTATCTCGGGGGAGACATGTTTAAGAACAAAAAAAAACAAAGCATAGTAAGAAACTTTCTGTGCACCTGGCCTTATCATTACCAGACTGAGGATCCAACCTTCACCAGATCACGTGGATATTCTTTTTTTTCCTTAACATGAACATGTAAAACAATATAAACACGATAACCAAATGCTAACTCGAGTGGATTACAAATCCTTTAAAAATATTAGGTCAAGAAATCAGTAAGGATAGCTATCCATGGGTATCTTAACAACAGTCGCTCACTCTCTAAATTTGCAGTCAAATCAAGATTTCTGCTAAATTTGAGGGCAAAAAGGTCCATTGTGAAGAGTGTATTGTTGTCTGAAAAGCCATTCACACAGAAGTAATTTTTATACCAAGCATTCTGTTGGTCAACGTGGCAAATTCATGGGACCAACTTTAGCCTGATGTGAAATCTACATGGGCAAATCAATCCCATTCAAATTTGAACTTGTGGGTGAGCCAAAGAGTTAAGTTTGGACCCTGCTTCCAAGCCTTAAAAGCAAGTGGCACACTATCCAACTCTACGTTTCCATTTTACTGTTACAGTAGATTTGTCATCCATACTGTTGTGGTTTCTTCTGCCAGTTTTCAGGTTTTTTACAAGGTCCCAATTTGGTGGAAAATAAAAATGAATAAACAATTATAAATAACTTTGGATTCAGTTCATGAAGCGACTTTACAGTGTGAATGTGTGTAATTTGTATTTGTCCATTCAGGGTGTGTAGGCATTCATGCGTCAGGAGCAGTGGTCAGCTTTAGTGAGTATAAGGCTACGTCCACATTAATCCGGATACGTTTGAAAACAGTGTATCCGTTTAAAAACGCTCTCCGCCCACACTAGCATTTTCAGTGTTTCAGTGTGGATGAGAAACTTCTAAATTCATCTTACTTGTGCATGCGTGAAACCTCACAAAAGCTCACTGAGATCATACAGATGGAAAAATAAATAATTAAAGGTATCGCATAGTTCTTCTAATTTCAATTAGCAAAATATCTCAGCATCACTGATGCATCCAGGCATAGGCGCCGATTTATGTTTTCCTCCGTGGGTGCTCATGGGCGCACGCCCTTTAAAAAAAAAAAAAAAAAAAAAAAAAGTAGTCAAAAAATGCTTGCATTTCAGAACCTTGGGAAATGGACAGCAGCCGACACGAACACACACTATTTACTTGATAATAAAGCCGTAAGGCTATCTTTCGAATCAGGACAGCGCCACTTTTCACAAATAGGCTACAGACAGGATTGGAGATGAAAAGTTTAACTAACCGCGATCAGCTTCATGGGAAATTATGAATCAATGTCACACAAATCTGTCCATGTTATTCTCACTCTGAAATCTGATTCTAATTATCAAATGCACGTGCACGCACGTCACTGTATAGTGGGTAATGAAGCGGGAATCTGCGGAATCACACTAAAGAGGCGTTTTCACCCGAGAAACGCTGTGATTGGTGGATACAGGATATGGAGCAGGCGACTGACAGCGAGATAACAAATCACAGTGTGACAGACGGGTCAGACGCTTCAAATAGCACCAACTGCAATGTTTAATTTTAAATTAATATTACTGGCAGTCTGGCACACGTGGGTGGGTGCTCGTTATTGTCCGTGGGTGCTCGAGCCCCGGAGCACCCACGGTATCGGCGCCTATGCGTCCAGGTCGCACTCAGTCACCATATGTTTGGTCTAAAACGCAACTGCTCTCTTGTATTACCGTAGCACAGCAAATGTGAGTACACATATTCTGTCATATTTGCAAGACTGTGATATGAAGAGTGTGCAATGTAACATATTTTAGCAGCAGTGTAAAAGTGAATAGCACATAACAGACACAATACTGGTAGAAATGAATATCTATTAGTACAACATGGCTCACATGACTAAACTTACATCATTGTTTTCAAATACCTCTGGCTTCACAGTCCACACTACAACGTGAAAACAGCGTTTTCAAATTTATCCGCTTTGAAGAGCGTATTCCAAAAGTCTTAAAACACCGTCTCAGAGTGGACGGAAGGCTAAACCGGAAAGAAAATATACATTTTCAAAAGAAAATGTAATAGTGTGGACATGGCCTAAGATTTAAATTTAATAAACAATGTTTTCCCATTTATTTATTTATTTTTTATTTGTTATATTTTAAGTAATCCCCATAAAGTAAATCGAGCTACACAATCAGCACAGAAAACCATTGATGTCTGTGATACTGGATGTGCCTTTGAGATTACAGTGAAAGATTGGACCAGGTCAGAGGAGTTCACATGTCACTGATTACCTCCATGATCACGAAAGCCCACACCACCAACTGCCAACTGAGATATTCCAACTAGCTGGATGTTCTCAGACACCATGAGGTCAGTCAACAGTGCCAAATACCCACGAGGCTGTGATTCTCACATGCACAAATTCCCTCTGATTTTTTTTATCAGTACCTTACATATATTGTTCAAAGAAAACACATTATGCAACTAAGCAATTTCAAAAGGAATCCAACACCCAAATTAAGCTATTAAACTTTGTATTTGTACTCATGCTCAAGCAGGGATGGAATTCAACCCCTGGATGTACTAACAGGGTTCTCAAGTCTCACACATTGGCCGTGAGACAGATGCAATTCAACCAGTTCATAAGCCACACCCTGTATTTCTCATGCTGAAAAGGCAATACCAACCAAGTTTTCCTGCAAGCTTTATATAGAACATTGTATACGAGGCACAGACACAGTTCCCTCCAGTTTCCTGCCGCCAGCACGCATCTCGGCCAGATTGCGTTTGTTAGGCAACATAGATGCGCGAAGACACGGAAGTTGGCGGAACATCCTCGGCCACCGTACGTTCGTTACTAGGTAACAAACAACATAGCGGGAACACACGCCGTGATGGAGAAGGGAAGAATTCTCGCCTAACATTTTTAAGCTAGAATATTTAATATATAGCTCATCGTTTGCATTATTATTGATGCAGTCAAAAACTCTACAACTACTTTGCAACCAGGTCAGAAACTAAAATATCAACTTCACAACGTTTCTTTTAGTAGGATGAAAATAACTGTTTTAAATCTTTTTAAATTGTGAACAAATTATATACAGAAAGTGATCACAGAACAATCTTTCCACATAGCGTGAGTTTATCTGGACAACTCGTTATCAAATAATGACACTGCAAAAAAAATATAAAAAAAAAAATACACTGCACAAACGAAGCTCACTGTATGTACATCATCGTATTTGCATTGGTGAAAGAGTGCAGAAACTGCGTTACAATGATAAGATCTTCATTCTCGCGATCAACAGACTGTCATCTGCTTGCTCAATTCTCATCACAGCAGCATTTTATGTGATGGGAATACATCTAAATTTTAAAAAAACCTCTCACGATTTGTTTATTTCGATAGCTGTAATATTAAAAACGTATAATGGGACGGGGCTCCTCCACTAACCGAATGCGATTTCACTCCACGCTTTTGATAAAATTTGAGAACCTTGTACTCAGAACTAGATGTTTTGAATTGACACAGGTTTAAAATAGGTTTAGATTAGGGGTGTGCGATATGACGATTTTTAATCGTGGACGATTAAAATGTTTACACGATCTGCTTTTGAAGAAATATCGTAGTATCGTGTTACAGTGCATTCTATCAGTTCAGTTCTGGCGCCTCCGTCTCTCAACTGTACAACGCGACGCAGCCTACACATCACACGTTAATGAACAGGTACGGGACACTGAAATTCACAAAAGTTCATTAGTTGCATAAGCCTTGCCGGTTAAACATTTAATTCACGTGCTGATGTGCTGTTCTAACGTGCGCTTTCCTGACCGCATAAATTACCCACGACAATCACAGGCACTAGAAGAAGCCTGTGAAACACCGCCTGAATACTGGACTAAGTTATCTTTCGAGTCTTATTATGCTAATACTGTTAAATACACACAATGTTTACATAAACAGGCTATGTCTAAAGTGAAAGCAAACATTTGAGAGAATATCTGGTGTAATATGCGTCTATATTAAACGCGTCGCGTGCTGGTCTAAAAGCGACAGGAATAAATAGTAGTGCCGCACGTCCTTAAAGGGATAGTTCACCAAAAAAAATAAAAATAATAATCTGTCATTATTTACTCACTCTAATGTTGTTACAAACCTGTATTAATTTCTTTCTTGTGCTGAACACAAAAGAACGATTTTTTTTATGTGGGTAACCAAACAGTTGCTGGTCCCCATTAACTTCTAGTAGAGAACCAATAAAAAACTATAGGGGGACCAGCAACTGTTCGGTTACCCACATTATTCAAAATAACTTTTATTTAACTTAAGACCATTTTCATTTTTGAGGGAACTATCTCTTTAGTAAAAGAAAAAAAAAAACACAAGGAGAAAATCACTCACTGACTGAGAACTTTAATAGTAGCTTTAATAAGAATCAATTTATTCAGTGAAGTCTCTGTAGTGTTTTAATTTCATATTTGTTTAATTTAATTACTTTCTTCAATGCTACTGCTAAATACACCTAGTGCATCTGAAAAATAAAGCACTATTTATTTAATTTGAATATTAATTTGTGTAATGTTTATCTTGTCTTATTTTTTTAATAACAAAGAAAATAATGACAAAGATTTTTATCTTCGCCACTGGCCTAAATGTATGCCTTTCTTTTTTATTTTGTTACCTAAGGCTTTGTTTTTAACATAAGGACATTAGTTTGGCTGTAATGAACAGCCACTTGCAAAATATTAAAACCAACTTGAAAAAGAATCGTGATAAAAAATCGTGATCGTGATTTTCCTAAAAAAATCGTGATATGATATTTTTTCCATATCGCCCACCCCTAGTTTAGATCACTTAAAATCAAGGCCCTGCATAAAAGTGTCAATGCACTTCTATAATAAGTTATCTATAATAACTTGTACAATAAGTTAGCCAGAATGTGCTGGAAAGGAGACCATAACTAGCACCTAGACTCATAATGAAATTGTGTGTGGTGTACTGATTGAGTACTGAATGAATCACTGCAAACATCATGGTTCAAGATCAACCAACTTGAGCCGCAATGGTTTATAGCACGGGCTGATCTTGATCAAGACTGTGCATTGTTTAATAAATCAACAATCTAAAGAACTTCTGAACTTTGAAAAACAGTCCAGCGCCTTTTGTGTCTGCACAGCATCTACAGAGATTCTTGTCAGAATATAAAACACTCCAAAGTTCCTCCAAACAAATACTGAAACTTTATGTGCAGTTCTCCTAATCCCGAGCCAATCATGTTAGACTGTCCTCCAATTAAACTGAACTGGGCAGTGACATTGATGGCTCACCAGAGGTCTGTACAAAAGACACAGGGAGAGAAACGCACACACCTTCAAGTTTGTTCCTCAGTGGACTGAACTTCCCCTCTACTAAAGAGAAGATGAAAAAGAGCACAATGAAAGAGGAAGCAGAAGGAATGCACTCAGATGACCGCAGTCTGACCTGAAAACACTTCTGCAAACTGATGTTTTAAAAAGCTCTAGGGGTACTTTGTGTGTTAATGTGTCTGTGAGTTTATCCATCGATATAGTATGTGCGTAAATTTGCTAAATGCAAATACAGAAGTGTGCCTTCATCATTATCTTAAGAGTACACGTCACCAAGAATCTCAAATGTCTTAAAAATAATGAAACCTTTTTTTTTTTTTTAGATGACCTATTTTTCACTGTCCTTATTTCCAGGTTGTTAATGCAATCAGTCAAAAACACCATCCAGAAAATAAATTACACTGTTGTATTCAATGCAAAAAGAGGAAGCCTTTTTTCCTATGTCCATTCCTGCTGACAACGACTGTGCAGACAGAACTGCAAACCGAAGTGTGCAGCTAAACCTAGGCCTGTTCAAGAAAATCTTGTGAAAGCCATCAAGATAATGTCCCAGTCATATTTCACCAATAAATAAATCAAGCTTTATTTTTTCCTGAAGAAAACAAAGCACATTTTAGGACCATTTAGATTTAGCATATTTTACTTCCACATTCCCACACCTAATAATCAATCTCTCATTACTGGAATGCAAGGAAATTATACTATACTTCTAAATAGCAAATTACCTACAAATCAAGGTAATATCTGTTGTACTGCCTGTAACTATACTGATAAAAAAGAAGATATTGTAATATCTGTGATATTGCGTTTTATGTTTAGTATCTTAATATAAAGTAGATTCACTGTTGAGAATAATGTGAATACTGGTAATTAGTACTGGAGTTTCATTTCATGTTTTGACCACAAATATTACATCTGTAATGCTGGATATTCACATGTAAGACGTGCAGATGAACATGGCTGATCAAAGTAGTGCACAACTCATTTCTGCTGGATAAACAATGCAATGCCTTTAAAAAATGGAATACATTTAAATAAGTGAAATATAGACATAAAGGGACTATTTAAAATAGTACAATTATCATTACACACACACACACACACACACGCGCGCATTGTTTGATAACAATAAGTTTTTGCCTTTAGAATTTTGTGGAAAAAATTTGCCAAATTGTCACAAAATAATGCCATAATAGTCTGAAAACATTAAGAATGTTACATAATAGTCTGAAAACATTAAAAATGTAATTATGGGGTGACATGTAAGATTCCCTCCAAAAGCTTTCATTTTAATGAAACCAAACTGTATACTCAGAGCAAAACATTTGCCCTCTGCACTATTCCTGTCATTCTTTCACAGTGTTCAGGGGTGAATGGTCGTCTTGCAAAGTTTCTAGTGTGTCAAACGGTCACAGTTGCTTAAGTTTCTTCCCCTCAGTCTTGATCTGAATAGTCATTACAAAGAGGATGCTCAAAAATGCAACCCCAACCAACTTCCAACACAGAAAATATGCAAAACCACAAAGACAAAGAAATAAGTAGAACAAAAGTAAGATGAAATGTTTGTGCATGTGTGAAGATATCAGACAGAGCCAAGCCAACTGAGAACCAGAGAAGGAGGGAGATGAGCAGTACCTTTTTTGGCGATCTCCATCTCATCCTCTGTCCAGCGAGACGTCTCTCCAGCTTCAACCGCGCCTGTAGCGACACACACCGTCAGAGTCAGTGAAGGAGAACTCAGGCAGCGCTACACGACACGGCTCATCTTGGACCCTCCCTCTCTATCTGTTCATACTTGAGACCTCCGCCCCCCTCAAGAACTTCCCTCTCTCGGGCTCTCTGTCTGTCCTCAACCGCGTTCTGTCCTTTGCTCAGTTTATTGCTTTGCCTACTTGGTGCTCGCTGGACTTAACTAGGCAGTCTCACCTCTCTCTTACTCCTGTCTCTCTTTCTCGCTGTCTCTCGGAGAGTGCAGCCAGCTGATCTCAAGCAGACAGTGGAGGAGTGCAGAAGCACCACCCTTCTGGGTCTAAGATCAACACACTCACTCACCCACCCATATCATTAGACAGTCAGTCTCATAACAGTAGCCAAGCTGAAGTGAGCAGCGCAACAACCCCTCCCTACATAATTTCCACTCAAACTACAGTGAGAGCGAGAGAGAGAGAGAGGGAGACGGAGCTGTGCTCTCCTCTCCCGCCTGCTCTGAGGGTCTCCTTGAAATTGACTAAACACTATGACAGATTTAGCACAGTGTGAACCTCTGACATTTATGCGAGAGTGCGAGCGTGTCCCCAGTGTTTGGATGACTAGTCCGGCGAGTCTCTGCTAAAACTCTTCAAATACGCGTCTCTTTGGTGACCAACTAGCCAGTGTTTACGTTATGTTAATATGCTTGTACCCTGCTGCTTTGTCATGTTGATGCCGTTTTAGACGTGGAATTGGTGCATTATGGCTTTTGAGTGCCTGTTTAAAACTTTAAACCCACTTTAAAGACAGAGAATGACAAGATAAAATTGTGTAAACACAGGTGCAAACTTCATCAGGCAAGATGGGAAGACCCTCGTCACACACACAAGGGCTATCAGATCACAATGCAGGGCCAGACAAGAGACTCCATCACGAAACAGCGGGAATGACAAAACACGATTGGTGACCGATCTTTAAGGTACAGAGCGCTATTAATCACCCACACTTTCTGATGTGGGCACTGATTGCATTGAGCAGCAAACGTAATGAATACTAATTACTGAGCACTGAGGTCTCTTAATTCATTTTAATATGGCACCAAATGCCAAATGAAACAATCAGGCCGGCCTTTCATTCCCCTTTTCACTCTAATCAAACTCCTCCAGAGACACGCCGCGTTTACCTGCCTCTCTTTACTGTCTCCATGGAGATCCCTCCACCCGCTGTCACCACGGCAACACAAACTCAGAGACCTTGAGTCTGGCGTTGGGTGGCAGGAAGAAGAGAGATTTGGAGATAGGAAAGAATGGACAAACAATCTCACTAGAGAGAGCGAGGGAGTGAGAAGTGAAAATGCTGAAGAGCTGCTGTTTTGTGAGCCTCAAAGATCAAGCCCTGTGTTTCTGTCTGACAGCCCTTCTATCACAACAGCATTAAGCAAACCACACATGCACACACGTTGTGGTGACTTTCAGGCTTTGTAATGAGGTTACCGAGGAACAGATCGCACTCGCACTGCACAGGGCTGTCGCAAGAGGCCCTGTGCGAACATGCTGTGCGATGGGGTTGCTATATAGGAATTAGTAAAGTAACGAACGCAATTTTCACGTGCTTTAGAGTAAATAAGTAAATAAAAATGGTAAAATAAGTTATAGGTCTAATTGTAGTTATGAAGTAATCAGTTTATATTTATATTTTATTTTAAAATGTGCACACATTCACTCTTATTCGCATGATTAATAGCCTAGGTCAAAAATGCAACGCTTCTTGTCTCGTCACATTCATTCATGATTTACATGAATCATGATCGAACATATTTTCAATTCAAAAATTACAATAAAAGTAGAGTAGTTTGCATCACTAGTATATTACAGGCGGTCGCTGATCATTTCTATCATAAAACAGTTGACAAGTGACAAGACCCAGCTTCTTTGATTTGATTGGTCCTCTCGATTATTTTGATATTGACGAGCACTGTTAGACCACTGAGGCAGATCAGCCTAAAAATCTTTAATCAACAAACAGCTTAACTCATTCTACACTAAAATTCTAAGATAAGACAAATAACGAGAAAATATGAATTATATAATTTTTTTAATCACAGCGCAGACAAAATCATTGGCTCTGGTCTGACCTTGCGACGATCTTGAGTGTGTGGATGTGAAAAAAACTAATTTAACAAAAGAGAGTTGGCATCTTTTTATGAGAGAAACATAGCGCTTACCTCGCGTGTCTGCGCTGGCTGCGAGAGAGGGTTTTGCAGCCTCTCGAGCTGGTCTCTGCACTGGTTCAGGTTTAGAAGAGGGTATGGGCTCTGGCAAAACTGAGCAACACACAGAATAAACCATCAGAACTTACTCTCATTCGTGCTTGTGTGTACTTGCCCTAGTATTGGGAAGTCAGACTCATTATATGCAAATTATTTTGTTTTGACAGATAACCAATTCTCAGGTTTTCCCACAATATTTGTGCAATTCAGATTAGTTACCTTTCTACCTTTTGCAGTATATTACAATATTGTCAACCCAGTTACATGACAGTCACCTCCCAACTTCTAAAAAATGTTACATGATTTACAAAAACTGACAGTTTGACAGAAAAACAAACAAACAAAAACAATAACTCAACAATAAGGTAAGATTTTTTTTTTCTGCTGGCCTCAAGTTACTGACTAGTTCAAATTTTATTTTTCCTTCCTTCAAGGGGTCACCAATTCACAGGTATATACAAAATATATGTATGAATATTTTTTCTTTCATTCAATCTTTCATTCTTCAACAAATTTTCTTTTAATTAAAGAAAATACAACAATAATTTAAGATTTTGATTTAAAAAATGCTTGAATTAATTCCACCCTATTTAAAAAAAAAAAATTAACTAAGGAGGCATTCATTTGATCAAAAGTGACAGTAAAGACACTAAAAATTGTTGTTAATTGTTACAAAAGACTTTGAAATTTCTATTCACTAAAGAATCAAGAAAAACATTTATCATGGTTTTATACAAAAATATTAAGCAGCACAACTGTTTTAAATAAGCTTATTAATGACAATAATATTCAATGCATCCCATCAAATCGAATGTTTAAGTTAGCAAGGCATAAAAACACACACTAAAAAAATATGTATGTGACAAATGCAGCTCTGGCTAACAGAGTAAATAACAGTTGTGCATGTTACCTTGCTCAGGTGGCGGTGGAGGTGCTTCTTCAGCCACCACAGACGAAGCCTCATTATTGGCCATGGAGCGGGTGGTGATGCGGCCCTTGCGGCGGCCTTGGCTGTTGGCAGTCTTTCGGCCGCGTGGCGTGCTCTGCTCCTTACCCTCTTCCTCCTCTCCCTCACACTTCTCTTTATCTTTACTGATGTCCCTGCGGAGGCAAAAACGAGGAATAAAGCCTCTCCTCTGCACTGAACTCAATTCAGTTACATCTATTTAGACGGTAAGAGCGAGCAGAGCTAAGAGTTGCAAATGCAGACACTGTGCAAGTTTCTCACCTGCTATGATATATACTGTAAGTCTTACGGAGTTCACTACAGAGTTACCTTTTGTGTATTCATAGAAAGGTTAAAAACCTCAGTTTTTTGATGATGAATTCCACTTTTTGCTGAATTTCTGGTATTGACATAACAGGTCCACAGTAAGGCACAGTCTCCTCCAAACCAAATGAGTTAACGAGGTTAATCTTAAGCTTCTCTTACAATAAGGCTCACCTCACATAAAACAGATCATCTCACCTACTTATTTGGGTGGATTGAGCGCAAAGGTTCTTTCTTTTTTTGTGACCAAAATTGTTTATTTTATTTACCATACTAGGAACATATCCGAGTTCACATGAACTATATACAGACAGATGCGATGAAAACTGTCCACATATAAAAAGAAAAAACAACAACAAAACAAAAAACATAAAGAGTGATATGTAGAATACCGAGGAGAAAGGAAAAGGGGAGAGAGGGAAATGCAGTATGTCAAAATCTCAGTTTATCTAAAAAATTATCCGTGATTTTTGCCCAGCTCTGAATAGTCTTGTCCTTTGCGCCGTTGACCTTGGCGAAGGTACCTTCCAGCAATACAATGTCTCTAAAATAAGATAAAATAAAAGTTGCAGGTATGGATGGTTCAATCCATAGCTTTAAAATAGTCTTTTTGGCAGCAGTGCTTGCCAATTAAAAAAAAAAAAAAATCGTGATTAATCAATAGAGCCGAAGCTTAAACAGATGATTAATCGACGCCGAGTAGGGGAGCTCAGGTCTCAAACAGCCATCTCTGTCAGAGAGTCACGCGATTCTCGTAAAGGTTCTTTCTAAAATAAAGGGCAACATTTTCTCTAAACATGCCATTTTGAGAGTGTATCCTGCATTCTGTACTAACAGAACAATAACTGCTCGTCACACCCAAACTTTCACTGGGTATGTGGCCTTTGAGATTTCACAGTGGAGTAGGGGCAAAAGGGTGAATTGACACCAGTTCATCACAACGAAGGAAAAAAGAGGAACAAACCATGATACATACTTGGAGTCCTCCTTTTCATCTTTCTCCTCCTCTTCCTTCTTCTCCTCGTCCTCTTTCTTCTCTGATTTCTCCGATTTGTCCTCTTCGTTCTTTTCGTCTGTCTTGTCTTCCTGTGAAGGTCGCGTTATCTGCTTTAAAGGAAAAAAAACACAATAACATAAGCAATTAGACAGATGACCTTTTCAAGAGCACAGACCTGTGACCAGGTTCCCATCACAAGAAAACACAGCAGTTCACCTTAAACTGTGTCAGCCCAGCTATGAAGTAAATGAATGATTATGTATCGTCAAACACCAAATGGGGAATATTATTACTTGCTTTACATGTAGGACTTCAATGAAATATGATTTAAGGCTAACAAATATTTCATCAAAGAAAATATTTCAGTTACACTTATTAAGTTTTCTGTTGCTAATGCATTATCGCTACATGAAGTTTCTTAAAATGAATAGCACCTTGCTGCTAGATCGAATCTATATGTAAAATAAATTGAAAATAAACCATGAATAATTTCTTTGATTCAGTCCACAGCAGGGATGATTTTTCACAATGAAAAACTGTGAAATGTAGAAAACTTCTGGATCCACCCAAAATCCTGGCAAAGTTTTTCAGACACATTTCTGATATATATAAAGGCACATTCACTAATCAAATCCCTTTCATGCCTGATTTCCAAACATTCACATTTCTCAATCAACCTGACAAGCATAAAGCAAAAATCAAAACAAAATCTGAATAGTGGAGCTTCCACTTCGCTTTGCAGAGAAGATGGGACTGCAGTACAAGTAAACTTGCAGGATTACCACAAAGAGTACTAGCCGATATATGTTCATTTTTAATGTAATCGTTATTGGCCCAATAAGACATTTTGGCAAAATTAAAAGCTGATAAACAATAGATTATTTCCTTCAGCTGAGACACTTCAGATGCACACTGTTCGCAGGGGCATGTCTAGAAGGGGGGCACGGGGTGGCACTTTCTATTCAAAGAATCCTGTAATCTATACATCACGGTTTCCATAAGAATATTAAGCAGAACAACATGTTTTCAACATTGATAATAATAAGATATGTTTCTTGAGCAGCAAATCAGCATATTAATGATTTCTGAAGATCATGTTACTCTGAAGACTGGAGTAATGATGCTGCTGAAAATTTAGCTTTGCCATCACAGGAATACAGTACATTTTAAAATATATTAAAATGCAAAGAAGTTCATTTAAATTGTTATAATATTTTACAATATTGCTGATTTTTTACTGTATTATTGGCCTTGGTGAACATAAGACTTAATAAAAAAATATTTTAAAAAATCCCCCGCCAGAATATTATTACAATTAAAATGAGCATAATCTATTGCGTTTATTATGACAAGGTATTCTCCATGGAAGAACAACTTCAAAAATCCCTATTAGGGGGCGTAAAGGACTAAATAAACATTGGTTACATTGGTTCCAAATGCTGTAACTTATGATTCCTTTCTCCAATCACCACAAATTTGACCCAGATGCAACTTCACCAAAAATAATTATTCTTAGTCCTTCCCGAGTTATTCTATGCCAAATAAGAAAGATATGCAAAATCATAATTAAAATTATATTTATTTTTGTCTTTTATCAGCAGTTTGTCAGCAGGAGAATGTCCAAATGTAATGTAATTTATATTTTCAAAAAAATTGAAAAGTGTTCTATCAAACAGTTCCTACCTTTTGACTCTCCTTGTTATAATTTTGGAGTTGAGTCTTTACTTTTATGTGTGTCTGTAAAAATGGCTTCAGGGCTTAAAGGGTTAAATGTTATGTGAAGAGACTATCAAAATGAACTTGAGTCATACGGATCCAGCAAGAGCAGTGCGCATTATACAACCAATAAAGTAAAAAAAGAAAAAAAATCTATAATGCATAACATTTGAAGGGCAGAGTCAGAGAGCAGAAACAGAGATTTTAAGCTTATTTAATCTAATTTAATGAGGTTTCACTTCTGTTTAAACTCTTAAAATAATCTAGGCTAAGCTTTCAAGAGATCAAAATTGAGCAGTATTAGGCAATTAGGTTTGGAATTTGAGTTTACTTGGCAGCCTTACAAACATGGACCCTGTCATTGGTTATCGTCATGTGCAAAGCAGGTGATGTTATGATATTTGTAAACAGGCAGGGAACCGAGTCAGTTTACACGGATTACAAATGAAGGTAACATAAATAAACTCCAATGTAAAAAAGCAAAATGATCAAATCAACTAAATATTTAAAGGAGCATTTCACCCATTTCAACATTAATCTTTATTGGAAGTGGATCATATACGTAGTAGAAAAGTAAAACAATTTTTTTTCACCGCATTGCAAAGCTCCACAAGCCACACCCACTAATCCGGAACAGCGCAAACAGAGAAATCACTCTTCCGTCTACAAGGCTAACGTTGGCTATCACCAGAGTTTGAAATTCATTTCACACAAAATGTCTAGTTAGTTGGCCGTGGCGAGCAGGACGATCGAGGGCGAGGGGCGTAAGAGAGACACCGGTTTTGCATCTCTCACGGAGGAGCGAAAGCATAAAATGAGGAGTGACGATGGCAGATCGAGAGAGAAACAGGCCTGATTTTATGTTGTGTTTTGTTTCTGTTATGTGTGGACAGCAGTCGTCAATGAGGGGCTGCTGGCTTATACTTTCGTTTTGTATTTGTTCATTTTACTATTAAAATATTTAAATGTTCGCCGGTTCCTGCCTCCTCCTTCCCACAACAACGACCCCGTTAACGTAACATTAGCAAACTCATTAGTGAATTACTCCTCGTTTGTATTTATTTCTATATGGTGAATTACTGCATGATACCTGGATGTTCTGTCAGGCGAAACTGGTTCACATCACAACACAAACATCCGTGTGCTCCACTGATTTAGAGATTTCGTTCAGGAGAAACAGCAAGCTGGGCGTTCAGTCCGCCTCAGCTTGAGCCAGTCCACGCTCCTCGACCGACAGGCAGCCGCCTCCTGTTCCTCCATCAGCCTCAGCTGCTCTTCACTACACTGCGTTACGTAAAGATAGCCATGAAGATCGGATTCAAGCAGCAGAACATCAAAATCCTCTTCTTCCATATCATGTTTAGGTCTTTCCTGTCATGGTCATAACTTCCTATCTCCACAGTGCTTACATTTACATTTAGTCATTTAGCAAAAGCTTTTATCCAAAGCGACTTGCATCTGAGGACTAAATCAAACAAGTCATTGTGGAAAGGCAATAACAACACATGAAGTGCTCCAAATACAAAGATAAAACATTGCTCAAAGTAGTATAAACCAGGCAAGTAAGGATTTTTTTTATATATATATTAAGTGCTCACAAGAGGAGATGAGTTTTCAGTTGTCTTTTGAATGCTGTCAGGGATTCTGTATTCCAGATGAGGATGGGCAGATCGTTCCACCAGCATGGAACCGTGAATGAGAGTGATTTTGTAGCTCTTTGTGATGGTACCACCACGAGCTGCCGCTCATTGATTGATCGTAGGCTTCTGGTAGGGATGTAGACTCGTAGGAGAGAGTGAAAGTAAGAGGGAGCTGAGCCCGTGGTCAATCTTTAAGCAAGCGTCAACACCTTGAACCGATGCGAGCAGCGAGTGGCAGCCAGTGCAGAAAGAAGAACAGAGGAGTGACGTGGGCCCTTTTGGGCTCGTTGAAGACAAGACGCAGCATTCTGGATCAATTGTAGAGGTTTAGTTCCACATGATGGAAGTCCAGGCAGAAGAGCTTTGCAGTAATCAAGCCTAGAAATGACCAGGGCCTGGACAAGAAGCTGTGTCGCCTGCTCAGTTAGGAAAGGCCTGATCTTCCTGATGTTGTGCATTGCAAACCTGCATGATCGAGCTGTCTTTGTAATATGGTCTGAGAAGCTCAGCTGGTCATCGAAGATTACACCAAGATTTCTGACCGACCTTGAAGGGGTGATTGAGGAAGAATTTAGCTGGATAGTGAATTCGTGCTGTAGAGACGGATTGGCAGAAGACGAAAAGCTCAGTCTTAGCCAGGTTGAGCTGCAGCCTGCAGGTGATGTTCCTTCATCAGATGACACTAAAACTGATCCAAACTGATCCAGTTTGTTTGATAAAGAAAAATTATTTTTTTCTAGATGTAATAAACTAACCATTTCATCCAACCACATTTTAACAGTAGGGACTTTGTTTCATCTGTAAAATGTTAGAAACTGTTATTCGGACTAAAATATACATAAAGTGGTAATTAAACAATGTAGAATTTGATAAAACTACAAATGTATTTTTATCATAGCAGTAACTGTAAAGTGACTTGTAATGGGGTACACCTAATCAAATGTAGGTTAATTAGTCTGTGCTTTTGTTTAATTATTTTAATTCAGTTTAGTGAATTTAAAAATAAAATCATTATTTTTGGTTTTGGATAGTAATGCTACAATGTAATGTGATTTTAACCCCCTTTTTGCACATATTACTATTTGTTCTTATTTTAACACTGACTGTCTTTAACGATATTTAAAATTTACGAGTTAGGCTAGTAGTTTTTAGTGTCATAACCTTATTTACATGGGTACATGAATCAAAAACAACTAAAACAATAACTAAGCCTATCTTATTTTATTTTATTTATTTATAACATTTTTGTGTTGGAAAATTTTGCAGCGATTGTGCAGCGTTTACTACAGTAAAGTTGGCAGAAAGGATCTCTGAGCTTGTGCGAGTAAGTGGGGTCAGGGCTAATTTGCATATTCATGGTTCCTCGTAAACTAAATGAAGCAAGGGTGTAGGGTTACATTCAAGCTATTTAAAGGCATGAGGATTTTTTTCCACAAGAAAAAAAAAAACAACAACTTTAAATTTGTCATTTTCAAAGATCAAGGTTAAGCTTAATAAATAAATTTATTGACTACAGGAAGACTTTAAGAGGGAGATAAAAGTTGAGTAGACAAGGTCTACTTTAGAATAACATTAGACTAAGTGTAGGGCTGCAGTCAGTAGAGAAGGTCTTTTTGCTTTGGTTTGAAGAGGGAGCCAGTGTGCTAATGGCCCAAGGTTCTTTATCATGGTTTCTGGCACGGACAGAGGAACCGGAGCCCCTCCTCCTCCTCCTCGGCCTGTTCCACGAAAGAGAAGCAAAGCACTGGAACAAGCAGAGCTCAGCCAACACAAACAAGCTGTGCAGCTGCCAGATGGGACCAAAAATGTCAGAACCTCTGCCACAGAGACGTGGAGAACAAAAAAGGGGGGAGAAGGGAAACTGCGATAATTCAGGTCAAAACAAAAATAAAAGAGAAAGGGTCCAAAACATGAAAGACATACAGCAAGCACAAAGCAGACAAAGGATCGATCATTCATTCTCTAGGTTGAAGGGCAAGGGGAGGAAGTGCTTGTTTCAATGCTCTCTTCAACTTGTAGCACATCGACAAACTGACACATGGTTGACAATAAAAGCCCATTTCTGTCATTCAGAGCTCAGTTCACAATGACTTTACATCCCATCTAAATCTCACAAGCCTTTAATTACATGCAATTTTGTTGATGTTTTTTGACAGATTATGGTAATGGTGGTTTACTTCATTATAAACCAATTATTATTTCACCAACCTCTGAGCACTTCAGGTTTGAAAGACAAAAATACAACTGCTTAGATATAACAGATATGCTGGTGTCTAAAATGCAGTGTTAACATTAACAAAAAACTTAAAAGAAATAAAACTGAAATATAAATATTAAATGAAAACATTAAATGAAAATCTATAATGTTTCAGCATCTAAATTATTTATTTTTTTTATTTGAAGTACTAAAATTACTAAAACTATACTGAAATAAATTAAACTACAATAAAAATATTAAAAACAATAAAAACTAATTCAAAATAAAAATACATACTATAACAGTATACATATAATACTAAAATAACTGCTATAGAGAAGCTTCTGTTCTGTCTTAAAGGGTTAGTTCACCCCAAAATGAAAATTAAGTCATTAATTACTCACCCCCATGCTGTACCAACCCCGTAAGACCTTCGTTCATCTTCGGAACACAAATAAAGATATTTTTGATTGAATCTGAGAGCTAGATCAGTCCTACATAGGATGCCTAAGGGACTGGCTCTTGACGGCCCATACAGTCATTAAAGAAAAGGTTTAAATATTCCATGTGCCTACAGCGGCTCAATTATAAGTTTATCAAGCGACGAGAATACTTTTTGTGCGAAAAAAACATAAATAACGACTTAATTCGACTATTCTATTACTTCCTTATGGGCGCATGCGCGAGAACTGAGACGAGGACGTTCTTCTCCTTCGACTACTTTTTGTTACCGGCTGCTCCGCTTAGGAGTTTTACCGCCCCCTACCGTATAAGATGATGTGCTGATATAGCTGGAAGCGCAAAACTTTCTGTTTACAAGCAGAGGAAGATGCGCGCTGTACATACGCTTTTCAATTAGCGTATTTTCCGCACTACAAGGTGCACTTAAAAGCCTTTAATCTTCTAAAAAAAACGACAGTGTTCCTTATAATCCGGAGCGCCTTATATATGGATCATCGTCTTATACAGTAGGGGGCGGTAATATGTGACACATCTGAGTAATATGACACATCTGAGTGAAATAGCTAAATAAAGCCATGAAAAATATTTTTCATGGCTAGTGAAAAATAAAGAAAAAAAATCAAATAAAAAATGTAGGGCAGGAATTGATTTTGCCCATCAGAAAATTATTGGATTGTTGTGATCTCTTGTTGACAGATTGCCGCGCCCCCACGCCAAAAAAAAAAACCAACAACAAAAAAAAAAAAACATCATTATACAGGAAAAAAGATGTTGCAAAAGGTAGGGGAATTTTTATTTCTTTTTTTTTATTAAAGATTACTATGAACTAATTTAAAAATGATATGCACGGATAAATCACATATAAAAAATAATGCAATATTCCATTAAAAAAAATTACTGGTTTTAATGAAGAGTGTTTAGGCTGATTTAGGATTCATTACAAACATTTTCACAAGAAACATTCTTGTGTTGAAAAACAGCTGGAGCACAATGGAAAAGAACAGAACGCAGGATGTCCTGGATGTGTAGCAACATGCACCATGCTTTTTATAATCAGTTACTAAGAACACTTGCACACTTACCAATGGCTAAATAAAGGTTGCAATATTGAAACATTTGAATAAATATTCATTGTTTTTACAAACTACGTTAATAGACTGTATATTTTTTCTTTTCAATGAGGATATTGATATATTTTCTGACATCAATATTTGGGTCTCAGAGGGTTATGTGCACCGAGGGAGAGGAAGCAAGAATTAAATATTAATCTACTGTCAATATCCTAATATGTTACCTTATCTTTTATTGGAAAGCTCAGCTTTACAGTCAACCTTTGGACACACTTCATTCTGTAACAGAGGTGAAGCAGTGGTTCACACAATCTGCACTACAAATAAGTACTGCTTCATTGGCTTCAGATCACAAAACTTCAAAACTATTTTAAGTTAACTATTTGAAAGTTTTTTAATTCCCAGAAAAACTTAATTCAATGACAAATGCAAGGAGTGGAATAGTAACTCAGTGGCTGATTAATATCACTCTGAAATAATGTGTCATGAAAGATGCAACTGTAGCACATGGAGAGCTCAGTAAAAATAGTATCATTGTTTTCAAAGCCAAACGAACAAACAGGAAAGACGATAAGCTACTGAAAAAAACTCAAATAAACCAACCAAGAAAGGAGAGAAGGCTAGGCCAAGAAAAACAGCATAAAATCCTAATCCTATTTTTTCATTCTATGGCTTAGTTGGGTCTTTAGTAGATGCATGAAACAATTGGGTAAAATTTATTAGCAGCACACCTCCTGTCCTGTAGATGTCACCAAGGCAATAGCATATATCTAAGCTAACCACCACAACACACAACTTTTACATACATTATGCAGATATTGGAATAATGACAATTACTGATAATAATAATAATTTTAAATAATGCATTTAAATAATATAAATGAAATTACTAAACATAAAAACAATAATAAAATTATTATAACACAAAATATACAAAAATGTCATTTTACATTAATTAAAAAAAAGAATAATTTCAACCAGTTTGAAACCATTAAGCAAAAGTACAGAGCCCTGCAATCTCCACAATCACAACAGCCTCCAAAACCACTTCACAAACTGCCATTTCCTTCACTCATTCATAAGGTACCTTCATCTACGTTTATCTGCTCCTCATGAATGTCCTTTTCATCCCATTATATATATCCCAGAATGCTGTGCAGCCAAGGCCAAAGTTAGTGACAGGAACAGGCTGAGCAGGAGAGCGCGCCTCGGGCAGTCTGACAGCGGCGTTGCGCTGGATCAGATCCTCAGCTGCGAGACCCGGTAGATCAATGGCGCATGTTCCAAGAAAGCATGCCACGGGGTTGTTTGAGCCTGCTAAAGAAGCAGTGGCATCTCAAACTTACGCACACACAAAAATGTGTGCGAGTGCTATAGCTAATCTGGGTGCTAGGGTCAGCCGAGGTAATCCCCGCGGGGTGGAGGGGAGAAGAGACTGACCGATCTTAACCCAGCCCCGTCAGGATTTTGATTGGCACAGCAAGCTGCTCCACAACTTTCTCACTGGTGTCGGAGCAAACGGCACATACCACTGCGCAGCTCAGGAGGGGTGTCTCGCATGCACACACATCCTCCAACCCTCCCTCTTTCTCCAGAAAAAAACTCTGGAGGGACGGCAGAACACACGGGCTGCCAATTTAATGAAGAGAAAAAGAAACAAAACTTTGTTCTTCGCGCTTATGCATGTTCTTTTGGCTTGTTTTCTCCCTATTTTTCTCTAAAACGTTCTCAGGGGACTCTAGGAACAGAAAGCTTGAGCAGAGGTTCGTTTGGAACAGCGTTCAGAAGTCCACGTAAGCTGAACTCGACTGACACAAACACTTTTATGGGTCTCTAAGTGTCACAGACTCCACCCACACAGAGACGAGCTCAGTTACCACTCTACTCCACCCCCCCACCCCCCCCACCCCCCCAAACACACACAGCGCCCACTTAGAAGATAAGATAACAAAAATGAACCTGCTTGTCCTCTCTTTTTAATCAGTATGTCAACGTAACAACCGCAACAGGTGGTAGAGGAAACTACAATGGTGTGGACAGATCCACACGTAGCTAAAGAGACACCAGAAAAACACTTGCGGCTACATATGCAAACGAAAAAGGCTGTGCATATGCCTGCTCACTGAAAGCGCCTGGGGCTACTGATGGCTGAAGGGTCAGGCAATGAGTGAATGAGAGAGAGAGAGTGTGTGTGTGTGTGTGTGTGTGTGTGTGTAGATCAGATCATCTCCTCATTACTGCAGCTCAACTCCTGACTCAAAGACACATGTTTTCAATGACCCGCAGCCTCAGCTTGTGATCAGCATGGCAGAAGTGTTCACAGAAGTCCTGTTACACACACTGTTTATCCAGGGCTGTTTAGATAGGCTGAAATATAGCTGTAATTAATGCTGATTCCGTACAGCAGCTGCTCACACACATGCGACAGAGGGATAATCAAGAGTTAGATGGGCCGTGTTGAAGTTCATCATCTCATAGATAGCATTCAAGATATATCACTTGTACGTCAAGCAGAGGTTGGATTAACTTAACATTTACCAAATGTTAAAGGTAGGGTAGGCAAATTGTTTAATAAACACTTTTTGTAATACTGGTTGAAACTCTCTTCACATCTTGATATCAAATCAATAATAGAAGTGGTCATGTGATGAAACAGGGCCAAATATGCAGAACCACATGTAAAACAGGTAAAATGTCCAATTATTACTGTTGTTACAACTGTCGTTAACTGTTAACTGTTAAAACGATATTGCATTAACAACCCACTTAATTTTCTAAATATATATAGTCCCTTCCCCACAAACATGAACACATAGACTGAGACATGGAGGCTGAAGGTCAATGTCTTCCTCGAAAGCATTGTGACATGGTTTCCCTCATATACTTATTACTACTAGTTACTTAATCGTATTTCAATTGCTTGATTAATTTGTTGGCAAGATTTTAAGATCCGTTAATTTTATTTGCAACAGTAGCTTAACACAACGCCTAAATAACTTGGGTAAATTTGATTAACCAATTGCCTGTGCTTCCTAGGTGACGTCAGGAGAAACTGAAGGTTCTTTCAGAGGAACAACAACTGATTTTGATGAAAGATTATAATACTTTTCAAACCCTAACTGATGGATCAAATAAAACAAGACCTTGAAACCTGATAAGACAGTTAATGAGTTTCAATTTCATGTTTATTTGAAACAATTTGTCCATGTGACAATGAGACAACCTGGTTTGGATGCCATGGCAAGAATTCACCATTCTGAAACACGTTTTTTTGACTATATGCATGTGAAAGTGTGAAGCCACAGCTACTGCACTCAAACAGCTATAAAGTTGGAGTCTGAAACTCTCATGTTCTTCTCCCTTCCCTCTGTGGTCCCTGACAGCAGCATGGAGCCTCTTGGCTGTGCCAAACAGATAAAACAGATTCCTGGAAAGCTGTGCAGCCCTCCATAAATCAGAGAGAGCAAGAGAGACTCTCAAAGCACAGATGCATTTTTGCCCAATAACCTGCGCGCGCACACAGTCCGAGTTCTTATAAGACCGCGTCAACAGCATACAAAAACAACCACAAAACACACCCTCTCATAAAAAAGAAAACACACAACCTCACATTAAGCATGATTCAAACACACCCCTTCTCAAGAAAAAAAAACAACAACCTTCAAAACAGAGCCATTTGAAAACACACACACACTGGCTTCCTCAGACGGACACTAGGGGGATTCTTGTGTACTATTAGGCATTTCAAAACAGTTCTTCTACTTGTTTGTGATAACAAGAATGAATGTAAATTCAACTAATCCCCACATAATAGCTTGCAACAATAGCCGCAAACAAACTTGAGGGAGCAAAAAAAAAAATAAACCTACTACAATGCTGTATTTCAATGAATGTCATTCACACTGGCTAATACACTACCTTTCAAAAGATTGGGGCTGGTAAGATTTTTTTATGTTTTTCTTTTATTCTCATCAAGGCTGCATTTTTTTATTACAGTAAAAACATTTAGCTATATTACAATTTACATTTAATTTGTAATTATTTTTAAGTTGTATTTATTCCTGTGAAGGCAGCACTGAATTTTCAGTGTCACATTAGAAGAAATCATTCTAATATGCTGATTTGCCATCTCAAGAAACATTTCTTATTTCTTAATCAACAATATTTCTAATTACATAATGAATCATTAGTAGGTATTCACTGCACAGTGTCCCAGTTTCTGAGAAAATTTGATGCAAATGCAGTCATTTTGACACAATAATCAATTAGCCTAGTAGGCTGCTCAAACACAAAGGTTATGTTCAGAGAAGCATACTAACACACTAATCTATCTTACTATAGCTGCAGTATACAGTGTGCATATAGCCTGACTTCGTCATACTCATATTCTAGTCAGAATATGAGTCTGAAACTACTTCACTGGGCTTTGATTATGAGGCGTGTCTTAATCGAACCAGGGGGAAAAAAAAAAAAAAAACTCTGCACTCAATTGGATAGTCGGTAGACCTACAACCAATCAGAGCAACGCAGTAAGTCAGCTACTTTGCATAGCGCAGTTTTCAATTTTAGAAGTTAAATAACAAGTGTTGCGTCTTTTACTTACTCCTCCATGAGTGCGACCAAAGGAGAAACCACAACGACCACAGGCTTTTCATTACGTCCCATTTCTTAGCGACCATCGGAGCCAGCTGATATAAGTTACACTTTTGCCGAATCATGTGGGAAGGACGCCAAAAATATCTTTCCGATCGACAAATGCCTTGATTGCAGTTCTCTGTTTGTCTATTAAAATGAATGCGTTGTCGATTTATTTTACAACAGACGCGACAGCGGAATCTATACATCTCAATTCTCCAGCTGCAGTCATCTTTGACAAGCGTTCTTTGATAACGTGATGATTACAACCCTGCAGATCACCTGTCCATCATCGTATAAAGCCCGCCCTGGCAATTTGATTGGCCCGAACGTTTCTTGTCTGATCATAATTACTCCTCAATGGATCGAGTCCAGACCGAACTTCCCGACCAAAAAATGTTGTGGGCGGAGTTCGGGCTGGCATTTAGGCTAGTGTGCATACTGTGCACATTATGCAAATGTTATATATGAGGAGAATACTTATAGTGCAACAGAGCTTACTGAGTGAAATACTGCATCCTAATGCAAAGAGCTCAACTTTTGTTATCAGTGTGATGGATAAACCGGAAGTATCATCAGATGTGATTTAATGCAAAATATCCATACATATCCATGCTTAGAGTGAGAGAAAAGTGCACAAGAGAAGAGAAAAAAAAATACCTGATTCCTTCGATTCCTCCGATTTCCAAAATTTCGTCTGACAAGAGTTTTATAGTTCTGACTCTTCTTAGTCAAATAATAGTACAGCACACAATCAGACACACACTGCACACAGGGAGAGAGAAAATACAAATACAGCTGCATCACTTGGGCTAGTATTTGAAAAGAAGATACCATTAACACAACAAAAAAGCTGTCTGTAGGTGGGGAGGTGTGATCAGTAAAGCTGTTAAACCGTTACTGCTTCAGTTACAACATCCGCTTCTGGGTGTGACAGCAATCCACCATACTAAACTGAAACACAAAAAAAGAAAACCCACCTTTCTCTCCAGATATGAAGCTATCAGCCCAAAGTTCTTTGGATGCTGCATAAACCTGCATTACAAAAGATTCAAAGTTAAGAAAATGAAACACACACTCACACATGCCAGCATGAGCCACAGTTACTCACTTTTCCTTGAAGATCTCCTTCTCGTGTTCGGTCCAGACATTCATGAACTGACGGGATTTGTAGACTTTCATTGGGTCATCCATCAGACCGTTCATGTTGATAAACTTCACTCTCCGTTGCTCGGAATCGTACATCATTGGAGGAATGACTGACAACTGCCTCATCTGCTTCTCATTGTTCTGAGAGAGACAAAAAGGTGTTGAGATCCAGGATGGCTCTAGAGCACTTGATTACATTACTGTAGTCTCAGCCTCCGACGGCACACCCACGGTCTGGCCTGATGCACGCTGCACACAAAACTTGTGACTTGCGAATAAATCACAAACTCCAATCCACAAGTTTCCTACGCCCCATGAGGCCTTGCATCAAAAGTGGGCGCGACTTCCGGTTCGAAGTAAACAAAGCGCGATTTGACATGCTTGACACTCGTTGATTCAACAGTTGACAGTCATTTAAGTTTTAGCGATCCAAACTAGCTAACGATGTGGGAACACAACCTCAACGAAATTCTAAAGGGTGAAACCCTCCGCAGTTACTTGGTTGGGAGTATTATAATAACATTATTAATAATCAATACTCATCAAGGCATGGTGACAGACAGTTGTGCGAGCTGACAAACAATTAAAATAAAAAATACACACTTAGTCATTGTGCTTCGGAGTTTATTCAAAATTATAAATGAATGTGCTTCTTGAATACATTAACTGGCACATTTGGTATTCTGTCAACTCAGGCTTTAATCCTGAGTTTAGGTGTAACATCAGTAGCGAACAGCCAAACACATACTGATGGATTTTATAGAATATTAAGAATTTAAACAAATATACACAGGAAGATTTGTCGTCTTTTGGGAGGTGACGGAAACTACAGTCGTTGGCAGGATCACTCTGATTTCGTTTTCAGCTTATGTTCAAAACAATCCCGTTTAAGCCACTAAATTAGTTTAGTCCGGTTATACATACAAGCGCGAACAGCACATGTTGTCCCTGAGCTCCGTAACGACATCTCTCATAAAGATTTGCATCTTTAAATAGTAAAATAATTCTCCGAAAAACAGCTAGCCTCTTCGCTAACTAACACACAAAATGCCATTGGAATGCTACTTCCGCCGCCTCACCGGAAGTTTCACCCACTTTATTTTTTACAGGAGCGCCCCTCGGAAACTTGTGGATAAGACAAGCTCCAATCAGATTATCCGATTGCAACAATTTGCAATCGGATTTGAAATAAATAACCAGCACTTTTGGACCAATAGAAATTATAATCACAAGTATACACACATTACTGCTAATTTCTTTGGTGATTTCTGTACATTGGACCAACACCAAATGTTTGAACTAGATAAAAAGATGATGAGACAAACAAAACAAAAGTTGGCTTGAGAAAGCGTGACCAGAGAGTTTGAAGAAGTTTAAAGTAGTTTGAAGTTTGATCAATGGATTAGTTTGAAAGAACGAATAGTTAGAAAGAAAATGATTAGTTAGAAAGAAAAGAAAGATCAGATAGAAATATAGACAGAAAGATTAGGAAAAAAGAAACATTAGAAAGAAAGAAAGAAAGGTTAGAGATAAAGACAGAATAGTTAGAAACAAAGTAAGTAAATAGAAAGAAAGAGAAAGAAAGAAAGATTAGGACAGAAAGAAAGATTCACGTGGAAACGTGAAAGTCACGTATGTACATAGACTGTCCTTGACTCTTTGGATTTTAAATCTCGATGTAGGGTATACACACCCGCGAAAACCTCAGATTGTCGTAGACACACTTGCCCTATGAAGAAGTGCGGGGGATGAATTTACATTGTATAAAAAGTGGAGGGGAGCGTCCCCCACGTAATTCATGTTTTTGAAATCGAGTGACCAAAGTGCCGCAGCGATCAGTGGCACGGATACAGTGTTCTGTCATGCTTGGCAAAAGTTCTGCCACTGGACCATTAAAGTACATGGGGATAATAGTCGGATTCTCACCACTAACAACATATTAGATCTCATTAAACAGACAAATTTAGCAAATTTTGTCACTGCTGGTACGTCTCAGTACGGTTCGGTGTGGTACGGTACGGTTCGGCTCGCTTCTCCACTTTAAATGGTACCACCTCAACAGAAGCAGCCGAAGCAAGCCGTGCCGTACCATGCAGTGGAAAAGCGCCATAAGGTGCAAGTGGACCAGATTTTATGCTGCATAGTCCGGTCATGTGGCTCATATGTGGCATATTCAGTGGCTCACAGGAAATAATAAAGTCTGATGTATGGGAAAAGGATGGGGTGTACGTTTACCTGCTACTCATCTGGGTGATGCTTTGATGCTCTAAAACACTTTCTGAACTTGGGGTAAAGCCCCAGTCATCTTTTTTTTCAATATGGATCAGAGTTTATTTCACGTTATACATCAGATTGTTAAACTAGTAGTTTACCTCCTGCTCCGAGAGGCCGTCAATGATCTCGGATATCTCGTGTTCACTTCTTGCGATGGTGGCAGACAGGCCTGTCCCCCTCTGGCCCACCCTAAAGACGGGAAGGATGAAGCATGGTGAAAGAAAGCATTTCTCTGTTCCTGGCTTTGTTTCTGTACCACGTAAAGGCGCTTTCCCAAGCAAGCTACCAGACCAGAGTCCCACCCTGTTTCTTCTCCCACAAAAAGCCTTTGAAGGAGCGGTTACAGCTATTGGCAAGTTTCCTCTGGGTCTATTCATAAGCTCTGAAGGTCTTTGGTTTAGAGACTGTTCCAGCAACAATAGCTACATACTCTGGCTTGTCTAAACAATCAAGACAGGCAGGCATCATTCAGTAAAGTTGGATGGCTTGATCTGAATGAACGGAATTATAGACCTGATCCTGCAACCTTTATGAAGGGGGAAAATTATTTAGGGAAAGGCACAAATTGCCAAAACTAGGGATGCATGATCCTGTGCTTGTGTACTCATACTCATTAAAATGCTCAGATACCAAAAACTGATACCATGCAGCGTATACAGTACAAGAAAGAAACACCGACAACAGAGCAAACAGAGAGCAGAAGAGAGGATGCCTAATATGAAGTAAATGTATCCAATTAATAGAATGTTAAACAAATTAGCTAATTTGATTCATATTCCTCAACAGCCCAATATTTTTTAAAATTAAAAATGCAATGAAAATACAGGTTTCGGAACTAGGTAATACAAAAAAAAAAGTTCTGGAAAAAGTGGTATAGGTGCATCTCTAGCCAGAGCTAACAAGTCTAATAACCTACAGGTCTGATGTGGTCTTGCAGAGGGTTGACAAGCAAGATTCTTATTCAGTGGATCTATTTTTTTATTTTTAAAATGACTATAGCAAAATGATTATTGGCATTAAATTTCACTAATGGTTCTCTCAAATGTGCTTTTTTTTAAAGAATAGGTGTGCTTCAAGTCAAATAATTCCATGATGAGAGAAAGACGAAAAACACTAAAAATACTACATATGCACCAACAAATTCACACCATGCATCACCTGTCTTTCAGAGGATGATGTGCACAACACAGAGAAGTCAAGTTAACATATTTACATGATGGACGAAGCCAAGCTACAATACCATTATCTAGGTCTGTTAGTCTGACATTGTAAAAACTAGACTGGTACTGGGGCAGGTCAGTATGACGATATGTCTGTGGCAACGAGATTTTGCTAATATTGTGCATATAGGATTACAGAAACTAACTGAATGTGGTACACACACAAAAACTTTGCCACAACAGGTAATTAGTCTTAAGTGAACAGTTACAATTGGTAGAAAATCCAATGTGTGTCAGTTATATTATATTGGAGTACATTGGTTCACTGTGTCAATGTTAATCAAACAACAAAGAAAAAAATAATAATTCACTCACTGCTTCCACTACTTTGACTGAATAACTTTAGTAGCTTTAATAAAAATCAATGTATATTTCATCCATAAAGTAAAGACTATGTAGCGTTTTATTTAACATATGATTTTTTAATTTCCGAAATGTTCTCTTTATTCTATCACTAAACAGGCCTACAGTACCTGAACAAACTGAAAGCACTGTATACTGTATTTGTCTTTTGTTTGTTAATGTGTCCTATTTTTAATAACAAAAATAATATAAAAATCACTATAGAAATAAAATTGCGCATATAAAGAAATTAAATTCTGGTCTTTTCACCCACCCTAAACTACTACTACAGCTCAAGTCCAACTGAAATGAAAATGAAATAAAAAGTGTAAGTAAATCAAACAAATTATTATAACTATTAGAACTCATTACTCAAAGTTTTAAACCCATGACGTATTAGTTTGAAATTGTCTAATGACTCACTCACTGACTGACTGAATCACTCAGAGTAGTTGTGGTCATACTGATTAAATCACTTGACATTACCTCATTATTGACTATTTGGTATATTTAACAGTGTAGTAAAGAATTGTTAACTTCAAAATTAATCCATTCTTTAATTATCATCTCTAGTCTTGTTTTAGTAAACAAGTCCAAGAAAGAAGTCAATACAGGCAAAGAATCTTATACAATTATAAAACTGGAATATCTATAAACTGGCTACTTTGCTAACTACGTTTTTGTTCTATCAACAAAAACAACAGCGTCTGTGTTTTGGTGAATCAAGGTCAATGGTATGTAAATGTTCTTCATTTCTGCTTTAGTGGTGTTCCAGATTGAGTTCCCTGTAACTTTTTCCCTGTAAAACTATCACAGCCTGACCTCTGACCCTAGTACCCAGAGGATCCTCAATGCTGATTGGCCAACTGCTGAGTCAGGACAGAGCCCAACTGTGTCAGGGAAAAGCAATAATGGTGAATGTGTGTGCATGACAGAGCGTTCATTGGGTCATCATGGAAGGCTGGCTGACCTCTGGAAGCGTTCCTGTTGCTCACGCTGTTTGCGGATCTCAGGAAACTGCCTCTCGTAGTATTCCCGTGTACGGCTCTCTTTGGCTTTACGGCGTGGGTTGTTCTCCATCCGCTCAACTTTTTTCTCCCACTCAGTCATCAACTCATCATACCGCTGGCAAATTTTCTGCTCCTAAAGAAACAAAAGAAAAGTGTTTTGTGAAATAAAACTAAATCCTACGTATTAAAAGGGGACCTATTATGCAAAATTCACTTTAACATGGTGTTTGAACATAAATGCGTATCAGTGAACACAACCACCCAACAATGATACAATTGTACCCACAACTCATAAGCAGTGTTCAGAATAAGCTCTTTTCAGTCTTTATGAAATGTGACGCAGGGCTCCAGACTGCGAACAAAATTTGAGTGTGTGGAACTGAATTTTACATCCAGTCGCACATGTGACCAGTAAATTTGCCTTTTTTTTTACACGTTAAACGTGGAAGGGGCAACATCAATGGATATGGAATGAGTGGCAGGCCAATGAGTGTGAGAAGAATAGGGAATGGCCACTATAAATGGCTAATGTGTGGAGGGGGAGAGTCCTAGAGATAATCGAGCGCACGTAAACGCCTGTGGCAGGGTTTCCGTTGTCTGGTAATTACCGGACATTGGCCGGGGAAAAAATGAAATGTCGACAAAATTACATCTCTCCGGTCAAATTGTCAGATAAAAAAAAAAAAATGCGTAATAATCCCGCCCCCTAACACAATATGAATTTGAGAATAAGCCTAAAATGTATAAAGCAAAAATACACAAAATTTTTAGCTATGTTATAAAAGAACAGACTCGACCGTTTGAAAGTTATTAAAAAACATTGCATGCTGCATTTTTAAATAAAGCGCACTCCTAAAACGACTCGAATAGCCTATGTTCATCAGTGGTTACAGCCTATATCAAGCAGAGACACGTTTGTGCATTTTATTTTGTGATATCAACGGAATGAATAGAGAGTCTCCACAATGGCGAAAGATTGAAACGCGCGTTTGAATAAATGCAACTCCATGCAACTGATGGCAGCGGAGACACGAGCGCTCAGCTTGATTTCAAAAACAGATTTTAGTGCTAGATCTCTTTTTTAACAGCAAACTAAATCGATGATCTGCTAGTTAACAGGAGATGTTTCATTAATTTGTAAACCATACATCAGAAAACCTTCAAAATCAGCAAACCAGCAATCAAAATGCCTCTTTTTGGAACCAGATTTAAAGAAAACATCACCATTCGGCAGAAAGACACAAACGGCCAATCTTCATTAACCATGGCTGATCTTATAGCGCTTTCCCCCTGAATGGCGTGGCACGGAACGGCTCGGCACGTTTCGGCTCATTTTGCTTTTCCACTGAGTGGTACGATTCGTCTCTGCACAATTCAGCAGGCTTTGGCTCGGTTTGCTTTCCCACTGCAGTTTAGTACTGCTTCAAAGTGGGTGGGGTTATAGTCTGCTCGTTAAAGTTGCTAAAAAAATATTCATTCCCGGTCGTAATATCCAGCACTCGCTGGATCCGTTCCCGCTGAACGTCTGCACCTCGTCTACTGACCAGTCACCATGATTCAGCCATTTCTTATTTCAAGTTTCTATTCTTTTTTCATTTCATAAAAATTGTGTGAAAAAAATACACTGCGGTGGCTGTTGCTGACTATTTAAAAGGGACACCACGCAGGAATCCCGTTTTTGTCAAACAGCAACCCCAAGATTCGCTGTGGAGTATTTGTATTTAACATTACTGTCGTAAATACCACTCACGCAGAGCGTGACGTGTTAAATAGTATACACAATGGTATGTTGTGTTTAATTTGTCGTTTAATGAGATCTAATATATGTTAGTGAGAATTTTCACGTGATTAAATGCATAGACCGGCAATTACTGACCTTTAATGAACTTTAATGGTCAAGACGGCGAGCCACCATTCAATCCGAAAGAAGTCGCATAACCATTTCAATAACTCTGAAGCTGTTCAGTTAAGCTAAAAAAACTGCATAGAATCGCTTTAAATCTAACGGGTTTGGTGTCTCGTGCTGCAAATCCAATGATGCTGTTAGTGCCGATTCTCTCTGACCAATCAGTGATCTGTAGTGTTTTCATGTCACATTTTAGTATTGGTACGATAAGCTTGAAACCTCAACAGAGGTGGTACCATTTAATGCGAGCCCAGACGTACCGTACCATGCAGTGGAAAAGCACTCTGTTTACTCTGTCTCTGTTTAGCTTTACAATGATTTTCCCCACACATCCACTAATTAACTTATCTGCCTGTAAAAAAAACATTATTGCCATTCCATTGAACTCCACAGACATGCAGGATTGTGTACTAAATCCAATTTTGATTTACCACAAAATAATTGTAGTTTCTCTGTAACTTCAGTCATCTCTCCTTATGAATGAGCACAACACTCTCTCAAACGCATTGAATCTCTGCCACTGCACAAAAGAGAGACACTTACCCTCTGTTTGCGTGCATGGTTCCTCCTCTTGAAAAACAGGATCAGCTTCTTTCTCATTATCTGATTCCTGCAGCAAATAAATAAATAATTAAATAAATAAAATTGACATTCTCTTTAATAGAAGGAGCGAACACTGCACACTGAACAAGATCTCTCTGCTGATACATAACCTGCCCATAGACAACATCATGGCTTCTTCTCCAACTTCATCAGAACAGCTGAATCCCTCTCTACTTTCAAAAAATGTCACAAGACGCAATTCTTACACGAGCACTTGACTTTTAGGCCGTTTACACCAGGTATTAAAATGCGTTTTGGTTGATCAAATCACTAGTATACGAAGACGACACATTACTGTTTAACCCTTGTGTTTTAATCCATCTCTTCTGTCCTGATTTCTTCGAGGTGAGGATCTATGGGTGTGTAAATATATTGGCTTTTTCAGATCTTTCAATCTAATGGACGAAATATAACAGAAAACCAAATATAAATATATATAAAAATATAAATATAACAGAAAACCAAATATAACAGAAAACATCCGGATAGTATTAGCATTCGTTTCTGCTGTGATAGCCGCAAGAACACACTGAACGTGATGAGTGAGAGAACATTGTGCTTGGTGTGTTTTCATCTTCAAACTGAGCTTGGGTCTTCAGCCAGCAAGGTTTAAATCCTGTCTGGCTGGCGCGGTTCCCATAATGTTTCCGCATTACGTCAGTAGGTGGAGAGCAGGTTGTCTTTTGTGGCTGTGCATTTGACCACACAAGCATTTACACAATGAAAGCAATCTGGTCGAATGCGTTTCCGGTCAATTGCGTTTTGGGATGCGTGATCAGCGGTCTCTATAACGGCCGATCCAGAAAATCCGATCAGATGCTGCCAAACTTGCGAGACAATGTTTTACACCCTGATAAAAATGGCTTCACCGGTCTGGCAATTCTACAAGGTGTGTGAAAAAGGTAATTCATAAGCTATCTGCAATGTGAGTACCATGCCGTGGCCACTTGTCAAACTGTGCAGCGATCCGCAATTTACAAGTTATTCAATGGTCTAGTGGGAGATCTTTTGCCAAGCGTGTCAGAGGTTACGGGTTCTAATCCGCACTCATATATATATTTTTTTCTCTCATCAAAACTGAATATGTTCATCAGTGGTTACAGTCTATATCAAGCAGGGACACGTTTGTGTTTTATTTTGTGATTTCAACGGAATGAATAGAGTCAGCAGCATAATCTGCATAATATATATATATGAAGAGTTCAGATGCAAAAGCCTCTAAATGCCATTTGAAATTTTCTTCTTTAATGATGATTTTTATCAAACTTGTATATTTAAGTTCAGTAATTTCACTTAAATAACAATTAATAGGTAATTATCATTGCCATTTAAGTGAAATTACTGAACTTAAATATACAAGTTTGATAAAAATCATCATTAAAGAAGAAAATTTCAAATGGCATTTAGAGGCTTTTGCATCTGATGTGTGTGTGTGTGTGTGTGAATACACACACACTCACCTAACGGATTATGCTGCTGACTCTACTCATTCCGTTGAAATCACAAAATAAAACACAAACGTGTCCCTGCTTGATATAGACTGTAACCACTGATGAACATATTCAGTTTTGATGAGAGAAAAAAATATATACGAGTGCAGAATTAGAACCCGTAACCTTGCATAGCCCCTGCATTCTTTCTTGTGCGACACACCTGAATGAAAGGCTCATTATTATGCGGGTCTGTCTTCTCAGATGAGAACCACCTAATTATTCATGAGGGGGTTAGGCCATTTACGCCCATTCGCATATTGCCTTTCCAAAAAAAAAAAAAAAAAATGTTTTTCACAATTTAAAACAATCTATTGTTTTATGTGAATGATTAGGCAGGATGATTATCAAATCATTTTGAAGGAAAAACTCAAGGCGAATATTTAGTATGGGTTTTGTGGCCTTATTTCAGAAACTTTAATTTTTAGTTTCTTCAATAACCATGCATAAACAATATTCTCTCAAAAATACAAACATGTACATACATGTTGCTCACATATTATGGTAGCCCTGTTTGTACTAAATATAATGTAATTTCACCTGTGCCAATAATATGTTTATAAACAACTGAAAAAAGCACAAATGTCAGGCCATGTCAAAACATCAAGAACCCCCAAAACACCTTAGACCCCAGAGGGTTAATAATAGAGTGGATTTTTTTCTACAATATTCACTCATAAAATAGGGCATTCTAAGTCAATCAACTGCAGTATTTCCTCTCTCTATCAGTAGAAAATGTGGTTAACATCCAGTCATGCTTGAAAAAAATAACACCGTAATATACCGGAAAAATATTTTTTTTTGAAAAATATTGTGATATGGATTACAGATACTCACGTCTTAATGTTGTCATGGTAGACTTTAGTATCAGAGGGCTGGTTGTACAGAGGCTGTGGAGAGACAGGAAATGATGCTGATTAGCAAGATGAACACACACACACACGCAATCTATTGCATCAGAAAAATTGCATTAATTTCAAAGTACTTACCAGCTCCACTTTAGGCCCCAACCCTTCCAGTATCTTATGGGCTTCTTCAGCCTTTTTCTGTGAAACAACAGAGAGAATGTTGGTAAAAGAGACAGATGTCTGTCTTTGTGGTTAGATAGTCTGCCTGCTGACACTAAACAAAAAAACTGTGCTCTCATTTGTTGACTGCCAGCTTTGATAGAGACAGAATGTGTGAAACTGTGCACGTTTCAACAGCAGAAAACAGCAAACAAATACACCCAAATCTACAATCTGTTTTTGTAACAGTTGCAAGCATCTACTAAGCACATGTGTTGTCTGTGTGTGAAATTCCCTCTATCGTGGAAGCAGAATGTTCAGAGATTGTCCAAGACCAGATGGAGTGCAGTAGTTTTGCCTCACTTCCTTCAACTGTACTTCTTTCTCTCTCACCCTCTTTACCTCCAAGTCTCAAATCATCTGTTCCAGATGAGTTACTGTGCTCAGCTACCTTTCCTTCCAAAAACAGGCAATCAAGAACTGCCACGTGCACATAAAATTTAGGTGAAATCAATAAATTTAGGTGTCCAAGTGTCCAATGCAGTTCAAATGCAGACACAGACAATTTGAATTTTAAAGGGATCAAATAATAAACAAAGGGAAATTACAATAAGGAGTCATCACTGTGGGCCATTGCATAAACATAGCTGCTAAGTTAGGATTGTGTCATATGAATTAGTCAGATCAAGTCTGATGGAGCTAATAAGATGACAAAATGATTTGAATTTTTTAATTGTGTAAATTTGAATTATTTGCAAGTGTAATCTAACAAAATTGAATTCTAGGTGGTAGCTTATTTCTAAATTTGAACAAATACTGAACATTTGAAATTTAACAAATTGAAATGGCTTTTTTTATGGCTGAATTTTATAGACAAACAGCTAGTTTTTGTGTTCTGAATTCTGATGCCGCAAATATTCGGTTTAAAAAAAAAAAAATACAGATTCAAGTTTTCAAAATGAAGAAATTCGGAACTTCAAATTCAGTTTTCTAAAATTCAATGTCAAAAATTCAGATCTTACAGAAAGTAGGTCACAGGTCATCCACAGGGAAGAGTAGGCTCCGACTCTGATCATGAATCGCCCAGAGTGATTCTTAAACATGAATGATTTTGTGTTTATATGTTAGCTTAGCATTCTCAGCACGCGAGACATTTGTCTAAGTGGCCTCTGGTGTCTGTTTTAAAGTATATTTTGCACAAAATTGATTAGAACGCCACCGTGTCTACTACACAGATAGGACACGAGCGGCGTGACGCAACACAGTGCTTGAAGCAACTGTTGCAAAGAGCTGTGACTAGGTCAGAAATAGGATGGGGAATCCGTGTGCTGTTGGGCATTTCACGGTTCGGGTCGCACCGCTCGCGTCCGGTCTAGACTGCATCGTACATGTAAACATACTGATTGATGACTGACTCTGCAATAAAGACTGTTTTTGGCGCCATCAAACATTACAGGCAAAATATCTTAACTTATGCTGCTTCTCATGGCCAGAGACTACTTTTTTCAGCGGAAGGGTAGGCTTTTGGTGATTTTACTTCATGAAAGTTGCACTAATACATTTTTTTATATAAAATCAAAAGCAAAACCCATATCATGGTACAACATACTAGCAGTAGTCACGTTCATACAGTTATAGTGCCCAGACCTATATATTAACCATATTCAAGTTTTATGAAGATTATGCAAGACCTTAACAACACTTAAGAGGGTTATTTCACCCAAAAATGAAAATTATGTCATTAAACATTGTATTGTCTTCCGGGTCTGTCCACAGTGATGCTACTGACATAAGACGCTGCTGACGTGTTCTCTGGTAGACTCATGAACGCAGAACAGGAAGAGAATACAATGTTTAATAAAGTCGTAGTTTTTGTTATTTTTAGACCAAAATGTATTTTCGATGCTTCAAAACATTCTAACTAACCCACTGGTGTCACATGGACTACTTTGATGATGTCAACACTCTAACTAACCCCTCTGATGTCACATGGACTACTTTGATGATGTCAACACTCTAACTAACCCACTGGTGTCACATGGACTACTTTGATGATGTCAACACTCTAACTAACCCCTCTGATGTCACATGGACTACTTTGATGATGTCTGTATTTCCTTTCTGGACAAGGACAGTATACCATACATACATTTTCAATAGAGGGACAAAAAATTCTCAGACTAAATCTAAAACATCTTAAACTGTGTTCCGAAGATGAACGAGGTCTTACGGGCTTGGAACGACATGAGGGTAAGTCATTAATGACAATTTTTATTTTTGGGTGAACTAACCCTTTAAACACAGTCTGTAAAGAGCACAATCTGCTAGGTTTCTTTGTGTGAGAGAGAGAGAGCAGGGAGAAAGACATGTATAAATGTGTTCATACCCGGTTCTCATCATAAATGATCTGGACAATGCTGCGATGTTTGTGCTCCACAGGGGGCGGCGTCACTGGCTTTTCTGGCTCTACTGGCTTTGCTGCCTCATCTTCCAGTTGTTGCTAAGAGACACCAAACATGACAATACACCTTAAAACTGAAGCCTACAACATTATATATATATATATATATATATATATATATATATATATAGAAGTCGTAGTTAATAGTGATAATTGAACCTCTCTGATTTAGCACACAAATTGAAGCATCATTTACGTCTGTAGAACAAATGGTGTGGGACGAGTTACACTGCAAAGTTAAATACCGAAGTATGCGCAATAATATTAATAGTGATGCTTGCCTTAGCAAGCACCACTAAGTAGAGGGATGCATGACATGACAACAGCAGACAAAACTTTCTCAAAGATGTGCAGAGGTTAAATATTGCATTCATACACATACTCAACATATTTCCCCTGTGACTTATCTTCTGAAACTTTTTGGGGACTTATTTCATCCCCTAAACATGAGCGAACAAACAAAACAAATTGAAGATCAAGCAGTTTATGAGCAAGAAAAGTGAAAAATAGGAGGAAAAATAAAAACAACATTTCTCATTTTAGTCAGACAGACTTTGAATTCCAGTCTTAATGAGGACATGAGTACATGTCTGTGTTATTGTTTTCTTAATCATGCCAGAAAGGGAAAGTACCTTCAACCTGCATGCTAGTATCTCTACAATCAGACATTATAGAAAACAGTGAGGAACGCATATGTACACTTGCTGTTTCTGAGATTATCATGATTCAATCCCTAAGGATTTTTTGCATCGCCACCAAAAAGCAAGAATAGTAGGCACAGACAAGGGAGTTGTGACAAGCCTCTCTTAGAAGGGCAACATTTCCCACAAGGCTTATGGATAAAGACTCAACAAAAAATCCAATCTGCTGCTAGCAGAGAGCACCAGTGTAATTCTCCAGAAACATGAAGCTGAACCCTGGGAGGTACAGGGAGAAAGTCCGAAGTTTTTATTGTGATTTAAACAAACACATCTTGTGATAAGCTCACACATAAGCTCTTTATTTACAAAATGAACAATAGCTTAGAGTTGAAGGCAAATATTTCTTGAGCTGTAGCAGCTTGAGCTGTAGCATCTGAGTTTAGTGAGGTTACACACCTGTTTCTTTTTCAGTTTGAAAATCTGCTGCTCGACCTTGGCAATCTCACGGTCCACACGGTCCATGCTCTGAATCAACTCCTCTTTGGAGAGTTTGGAGGGCGACGTGTCCGCATCCTCACCCACCTGTGGAACTCCACCTGGGGATGAGGTCTCCACCTTCACACTAAACTGGGTTTCCTGTCACAGAAAACAAGAGGGAACAAAATAAGTGCAAGCCTTCAAACGAACCTCAAACCATAACAGCTAATCTGGCAAAATAGTGCAGCTGGAAATGAAATAAAAACCGAAACCCGTTTGTTTTATGGAATAGGGAAATGTTTAAATCTCTCACACTAGTATCCTTCGGGTATGCATGCACATTAATCACCTTCTTGACTTCTCCAGTGGTCCTGATGGTGTCCTGTATGGTGTGTGCAGGGGCCAGTAAGATGCTAGTGGGCTGAGCTCTTGTAAAGTGCGTTTCTGATACATTCTCGATGCGGGGACGCTTGGCCTCAAGAGTTTCCTGATCCTGCTGAGCTGAGAGGGTATGAAACTGATGCTCATAACCATGTCTGCGCTCCGGCGGCCTGCAGGAGACGAGATAGAGATAGACTGCTTCAAAAACCTCAGCACCAAACAATATTACTGAAAACAACACACAACTGTTCAATTTCTATAACATTAGCTTTACCACAATTATTTGATGTAAAAACAATTATTAGAGAATCACAACATTGTGCAATTTATATTCCAATCTCAGTTCAACATCAAAAAGTTTCTCATCAAAAACTAAGTTTTGAAATTAGGAGCAAATCAAACAAACCAAACGTTCAGCTACACAGAATCTCAAAAGGCTTGAGGGTTTAACCGAAGAAATTAGGACAGCAATAGACTGCTGCTACTGTATATTTGTATTACTAATGCTTAATTTTATACAAAATGTAAAATATTACATTAATGTCATTCTACCCTGTGCAATATTTATTAAAAGTTAGAAAAGGAAGTTATACCTTTGTCAATGAGAATAAATGAGTGACATAAACATTCAACTAAATAGTTAAATGCCAATAATATTATGACAATTAATAAACAGCTGGAACGTGATAATGCATAAAACATTTCAAAGTTGTTTAAAGCAAAATATTCAGAAGGAAATCATGTATGGTGGGGGTTGCATCACCTCTCAGTCCCAGGGTGGAATTCGGACAGTAATGAAGGTCTGCGGCGCTGCTGGTCCTGCAGTGGGGAACGGTAGTCGGGAACCGAGAACTCCTAAACAAACACAGACACACACATCAGATAGGAAAAACTGGGTAAAACAAAAACTCATGGATGAGGGATCAGAGAAGCCTTAAAGACATGTGGGCAGAAAAACAAAGAGTGTGTATGATAGTGCCACAACACACTCATCTCCATGTTCTAGTAAAACATGCCATTATAAAACACGCACTTAAAAGTGCAATAGGTGATTCTCAACAGAATTGTTTTTTAGTTGAAAGTCTCCTCATATCCTGATAGCAATCACTACGTCGTTAAGCAGTCTGTGGAAGGTGTAGAACCAAAAAAAAAATTCTCATTTAATTATTTCATTTGGTCCGAATGAGCTTATACCATGTGCAGATCATACGTCATCAGCAAGAGCACTGCTGGCTGCTATTCTGAACCAATAATCGGGACAAAAGGCAGTTGAAGGATGACGTGTATAATTCAAATTTATCTCCAATATATTTAATCTGACTCCATTAAAGTTGTTATTCTCTGATCTCTTATTCTTTAAAAGGTAAAGGTATTTCTTAACTGGATTTAACCTGAATTTTTAGATAACAGAAAGTTATAATCACTTTAGCTTTCAACATCAGTAATAAAAGGAAAGATTCTCAAAACCTTTAAAGTAGGCAAAGTTATTTATTAAGTTACATGTTTAAATATACAGACAGTAGACTGGAACAACATTCCGTATAGAAACTTAGTCGTAACAAATAATGCGCTGTTGTGCAGAAGAGGCCGTAAAAGCGTCTCTCATAGTATGAGGTTACGCACTGGTGTGCGGGAATGGCAGGGTTTCTTTAAGATCAACAGTTACCTTTCCTTCTTACCCCCCTGAGCAAAGCATTGTTAGACATGAGTGGAACATCAACACCGAAACCGACCGACTAACCAAAAGGTGAGGCAAATGGGTGATGATCAAGATGGGGAGAAGAACATTAACATATTCTCCTCAATGCATGTTTAACCAATGGTACCTAGATTGTACATTAGGATACTGTAATAGCCTATTAGGTTCACCACCATTCATTTCAGTTTATAAGCTGTCAGATGAGACCAAACATGATGACTTTTCATAATATAAAGTAAGTAGCTAAAAGCATGTCCTGTGAAGCAAATGTTACAGACGTGTCATTGAGGTGCAAATGACTGTCTCTCCCGACAGAACTATCCTGTGCCTTGAGTGTCCCAACAGTCTTCAATCATCATATTGATGAAATCCCTTGCACTAGATAGGCATTAGCATACTGTGATGATGAAGGCCATTGTGCCACTTTACAGTGAAATGATTTCTGAAGTACTAGGGCAGAAAAGAGTTCTGCCCATATTTGCTCAACCCTACACTCTGCAGACAAAGTCAGAATGGAAGGTAAACGGTTGTTTACAATCTTTTTTGTGGTACTGTTACTCACTATACTGTAAAGTTTTCTAATCGCTGCATGACACACAATGTAATCCAGTAACGTTGTCGCTGTCGTCTCACTTCTGGTCTGAGCGCGTTCATGTGTTTGAGGAGCCGTGGCTTTGATGGTTCAGTTTGAAAAACTGAATATTTTCAGTGCTAGCAGGCTATTTCCCAGATCACCTATTGCACATTTACAGCTGTTTTTAACACATTCAATACTAGAGATGAGATGATCATGATCACTAAAAAAACACCATTAGGGCTGGTGTCCATTTTAGAACCAGTTAAACATTTTCAAGAACCATGGATTAAATAAGACAGAATTGCACAAATCCTGGTGTTTTTACTGGTCGCTGGGAGTTGAAAAATGTTTAACTTTGGATAAAACGCAGCGCTCATCACTGTCACTTTTTACCCAGCCGTCCAATCACAGTGGAGGAGGGGCGGGACTAATACCACACCGACCAACTGTCACAACACTCAAACTGCTACGGATATTCTGTATCATAGCAACAAAACGTCTCAACGGAAAAAACGCTGTGCTGCCAAAACGCTCTCAAGCGCCCAAAGCACAGCGTCTTCAGCTGGCTAAAAACGCTTTGGTGGACACACGGCCTTAGGGATAAACAGAGTCTGTGTAAACCCCATCAAACCTGTTTATAAAGTTTACAAAACACCTTTCTCGTAAAAGGGATAGTTCACCCAAAAATGAAAATTAGTCCATGATTTACTCACCCTGAAGCCATTCTAAGTGCATATGATATTCTTCTTTCAGACAAGTACAATCACAGTTAATTTAAAAAATGTCCTGGCTTCCAAGCCTGATAATGGGAGTGAATAGCTGTTTGACTTTAGAAGTCCATTAAAGCACATCTATTCATGAATAAAGTCCTCGAAACAGCTCTGCTGAGGTTAGTAAAGGTTTTCTGAATTGAATTGATGCGTTTGTGTAAGAAAGATATATTATCGACTAAAATAACTAGCTTTCGGCAGAGGGCGTTGTGTGTCAAATTCAAGTGTTACTCTTTTGGCATAAATCGATGTGTACGGCTGTATGCCGGAAGCTAATTTAGTCGATAAGGTTTTAAATATGGATACAAAAGCACTTTAAGTTTCAAGCAGTTTAATCATGAATAGATGCACTTTAATTGTATTCATTAAAAATAAAAAGAATGTCATAAACACCAAGGACGGCTTCAGGGTGAGTAAATCATGGGCTAATTTTCATTTTTGGGTGAACTATCCGTTTAAACGAAGTACATGTAATTTTACTTGTTTGCAGCAGTAAATCAGGCTTGCTCTGAGAGAAATGGTGGTGCTATTAGTCTTGTGGTTACAGGATCTGCAGTGAACACACACAACTAACAAGTTAAGTTCAAAGTAGAAGAGACTCGTATCAGGGAAAGGAAAATTACTGTTACAATTCTACTTTAGCAACGTTCCTGTAATGTAGTTTGTCGGCAGTGTATCGTGCGTTGTAGGTGAAGGTGTCTGTGGTACTGACCGTCGGGTGGCGTGAGGAGCTGAAGGTGTACTGCACTGAGTGTGGTGGGTAACGGCTCTGCTCGCTGCTGAAGGACCCCTGGCTGGGGGGAAATCCTGAACTGGACATGCTGCGGCTGCCTGGTGGGTGGCCGGAGGCTCAGAAGGGGCCTGGAGCACTGCTACGCAATCACGGCCTCAACGACGGCATGATCGTGCGGTCAAACCACCTGAGGAAGAGAGGGAGGAGGAAAATAAATATATAAGAACTTCAAGAATTTCAAGAGCCAAAAATTCTTAAGGAGTCTTGGGTACAAAAAGTTTTTCATGGTCTCAGATCACAATGTGCGACCTATTCATGAAACATGCTGTGTTTTACAGGATTGCTAGGCAAATGTTCTGTTTGGTTTTCCAGAAAAAGTGCTGGCTTCTTAAAACCATCTGAACTGATGTTTGACAGTTTCTGACAGTTGAAACTAGTCCATTCAAATCAATGCACTATCATCAGAGCAAAAGCAAGACTGTTCCATTCAAATATTAGCTTTTTACACAACCCTGTAATATTCCGTTAATACCTTTTCATATCAGGTCAAAAGGTTGAGGGCATTTATTTGGCTTTCAGATCACAGGTCACGCTTCAGTACACACGAATAAGCTCTGTCTCACGTATCAACACGAGAGTCTGTTTGCATAACCAAATCAGTCAGCAGGAATCTCCATGACCGAAGCTGGCTGAGTGATCCTCAGCTCAGAGTGTGTGCGGATGGGATTTTCCTTATGCACTTCACAATGCTTATCTGTCAGAGCATGGACAAAAATTCAGCCTAACAGGTGGAGACCTATTGTTTGATATGTCCACAGTACACTTTTATATATTTTGTCTCCCTTTAATCAAGTTCAACCTGCCCCTCCATCTTCTTGCATCCATTCATGCCATAAATTCAACCTTTTGTCATCACTTACCCCCCAAATATGTCTCAGGCTATATCAAAAACAAAAAATACTTCTATCTTAAATATCTTAAACATTGACACATCACTTACTTATTAACCCTGAAACTGAAACATGGTAAAAGTTAAATATTCAGCACAAGAGAGCAAACAGAGAGCATGACACGCCCACATCCTGCAAAATCCAGGATTTGGCAGGATTTGGCCCATCAACACCACAACAGAGACATATTAATATATAAAGATTCACTAAACCACCACTCTGGACATGATTTGATCCATCAAGGAAATTTGCAAAAGACTTATGAAAGCTCTACATCCATTTGTGATCTGGAAGCTTACTGTTAAATGTTAACTTGAACAATGATCTGAAAACAGTTCTGATGGTCAAGATTACTTTAGGGCAGAGGAGGATCAACCCAGATCACAATGAAATGACAACCTCTCCCAGAGACAGATTCTGTATTAATGTTGCCGTCAGAACAAAAGATAGCTTTAATTGTAAGGAATAAGAATTAATAGCCCAAGTATTTAGTCAGGACTCATGACTAAAATACTATCAGTGTTATTTTACATTTGATTACCTAATTCAGTTTCTGTAGTATTTCTGAATAGAATACTAGTGTTAGACATTAATTGTGCTACTTTTTGCTACAATTTAATTCAAAGATTAAAATCAAGCTTCCTTGCGTTGTGAATCTTAACAAGAAAATTACCAAATCGTAAAAAAAACAATGAATGAGCAAAAATGTAGGAGAGATAAATGTAATTAAAAAGGACACCTTTTTTCCTATATAGTCATACATATCATTTTCGCAAATATTCTTGAAATATCGGAATATAATTTTGAGGCTATATCGCCCTACAAATAATATTGACACGCAGTTAATGGTTTAAGAACTAATGCAAGTAATTTTTAGAGTAATTTTTCAAGATATTGTAAAATGTTACCTGCATAGTTGAATAAAATGCTACACATAAAATTGGGCTTTGAGAGGAAAAAACAAATCAAGATAAGTCATGTATATGCCACATTTTATCATGTCAGAAACACCAGTGATTTCAAACCGCGTTTTTGAGACCGTCTTTTGCTCACTGCAGTTAAGGGGGGGGGGGGGGGGGAATGCGGCAGTGGTGTTAACTTATGAATTTGCACATGGTTTGTCTTAACACTACAAGTGCCAGAATTCCATAACTACTAGAACTGCCATAAGCTCTATATCCAAACTCTATATCTTTCATTGTAAATACCCAATTGAGAGGTTTCATTTTCATTTCATTTATTATACAGGAAAATTCAACAGCAACAGTAAAACGGGCCTGGCTCAGTTTAAAAACTGGTTTACAAGACATTATTATTGACTATTATTGGTTTATTATATTTGGATATCTTTTAAAAACAAAACACCAAACTGTACATTTAAACAAGTTTAATTATACATTTAAATAATATTATTAGTAGCCTACTGTAATTATCGCATATTAACATCAGCTATGTTTGCATTTCTATTCAAAATAACTCAGAACAAGATAACAACTAAAAGTATCTTATTTAGATATTTTGTTGACAGTGAGAGAGACAAAGGTCAACCATGGAAAATGTAACAAGAATACCACAAAATTCAGTGCGGTCAATATGACCGCCTATGGCCGAAAAAGGTAAATATGTTCATTTGTTTTGTTTTTTTGCCTTTTGTGTAATTTATATGAAAAGCATTTTAAATGAAAATACAGACACTTTTAGGAAAAATCAAGTACCAGCAGGATTTCTTTTCTTTCTTTCTTTTTTTCCAACAAGGTTATTGCAGATATAAAATTCAAAAGGGTCAAAAAGACCGTCATGGCCGTTCTAAAGGCATATATTAATATAGGCAAATAAACAACATTAAAAACTTGATTTTCACCACAGGGGGGCTTTAAGAATCCATTTCACTATCGATTAAAATAGAGAAATCGATCATGTCAACCCAGTCCACACAGCAGACACCAAAATAGATGCACAAAATAGATGCTGAAGTCAAAATGTGCCATTAGGAGAAGCGCTAATTAAACGTCACTATCTCAGTCAATGATTTCGGGCATTCAAAACCATTTTGGCACGAAACCGAAAATTGCAGTAGGGGAAATTTTTGTGCATTCCTAATAATAACATATGCATGGATGAATTCTTCACAATAAGATCATTAAGATGCATTTAGAAAATAGATTTCCATTTCATGGCAACTTTAACACACTCCCTAGCATCTATGCACCACATAAAGATCTGGAGTCCTTGATACTCTCTAATATACAAACAATGCCTTAACCCTTAAAGCACTGCACCTAAGGGGAGATGAGTCAAGGTGTATAAACTTCAAAGGTAAAATAACTTGATAACTTTATTTAACATAACAGACATTAATGCAACAAACATTTGAGTTGTACTGTTCTGGAACAGTGATGTAAATAAATCAACTAGGGCTGGGCGATGTGGCCGAAAAAAACATATCTCTGTATTTTTTTGGTTAAATAGCGATATACAATATATATCTCGGAACTTTCTACATTTTTCAATTTGAATAAAAAAAAAATCTGTATTTTTTCTGTACATTTAAAAAAAAATATATATTTCACATTCTGCCCAATCCTACAAACATGATTTGAAGGATATAGAAACAAATAAACAATGTAATATAGGCTATGCAATATATTATGCAAAAAGATTTTGTTTTTAAATTGACCAAAGGCTAAAATAAAAATGCAAATAAAAACAGAAGCACAAACTAATTATATTAGCCTGCATTTGATTACCCCCTTATAATGGCCAATTTAATGAAAATATACTTGTATGTTTAAAATTCCACATATGGCACATTTATTGTCTCCAACATCATATATTTTAGGAAAAGGTTTATTTTAGTCAGAAATATTGCGCTACTATTCTATTGTGCTCCGTGTGTTTGACGGCAGCTTGAATTCCAGCGGAATTCAAACGCATTAAACCGTGCAAGTATTATCTGTCACTGTCAGACAGCAACAGTTTCTGTCAGAGCATCCGACAGGACAAGCTGCTTTAAACTTGTTAACTATATACTAGGGCTGTGAAACGATTAATCGCATCCAAGATAAAGGTTTGTGTTTACATAAAATGTGTGTGTGGTGTGTATAATTATTTTGTATATATATATATATATATATATATATATATATATAAATACACACACATGCATGTATATATTTAAGAAATATATGCATGTATATATTTTATATATATTTATACAAAATGTATATTATACATAAATATAAATATTTGATATATTAATAACACATTTTTCTTAAATATATACATGCATGTGTGCATTTATATATATACAAAATAATTATACACACGACTACACACACATATTATGTAAACACAAACTTTTATTTTGGATGCGAATTTTATTTTAATCGTTTCACAGCCCTACTACATACCAGTCATTTTGAAGCCCTTAAACTATTGTATCGATATAAAAGGTATTGCCTCATTCCATATCGTTTATATATATATGATATACCACCCAGCCCTAAAATCAACCACTGATTCCTAATTGTGTCCACTTTTGGAAGGCCAAATAAAGTGCTGCGCTTTTGCATAGAAACACACAGCGACTGGCAACCACACTACTGATAACTGAAGCCACACCTTCTTTCTTTGCATATGCATTTGGGTGGCATTATGCAAATATTTCCACCTAGAGACGTAGATTGGTGAGGTAGAATTCAATAGAGGGGTTTTAGCTAGGTCTGGATCTGCCTTTCTCTTTTAGATTGAATGTTTTGTAGGAGACATTGAGCTATGAACAGTAAAGGCGGCCACAATTTCGACTTTTCAAATGAAGTGCTGCGAGTCTATGGTCAACCTCCTCTAACTTGGCCACAGCCATTCAAAAGATAGCATGGCAACTGCAGATCCAGGAGACTCACCGACAGAACTTGAACCCCCTCCTCTTTCATTGAAATCGCAAGTTCATTGAATACTTCAGGTAGAAGTTTTTTGGATTTCCAGTGAGTCGTGTATTGTTGACAACATTCACGCTTAAATAAAGCCACAGTTTGCAGACATCAAGTCTCGAGGAAGTTCCGGGTGTCTCCCACATATTGATAGCGGCTCCCTGATGCACGCAAATTAGTTAAAATCTCCCGGAATCTAGAGTGAGCTAGCAAGAGCGAGCGTGCATGCCGAGACAGAAAAAAATTATGCACTACGGCAGAGAGGGAGAGAGCGAGAGACCTTGCGTATGTGCCTCATGAAGCGCATGTAAGACAGAGGACCCTGATTGGCCGATTGACAAAAATCGAATCGAACCATGACCTTAGAATCGAGAATGTAATCGAATCGAGGATTTGGAGAATCGGGACACCCCAAATGAACAGCTACATAAAAGAAGAAGGAAAACATGAACAAAAGAAAAACACTCCCTTAAAATAAAAAATAAAAAAATGAAACTCCTAAAATTATATTAACGTCTTCTACAATATAACTTTTATTAGTTATATTATAATAATAATTACACCTCTGTGGAAATAAATTTTCTTCGCGAGAGTTATTTAAAAGTTTTAAATAACTGTGATAAACTGTCAAAAACAGAAATAAATTAAATAATTATCAGAACTGTATATCAGTTATTGGGCACATAAACATGCAAATTACTGCTATCAGTAATGAAAAAAATATCAATATATCTCTCTAATTTTAAAAGACACAATGGGAACAAAACTCCTCCAAAACTTAGTCAACGTGGCAGCTTGCCTCCGAGTATTTTCCGGTGCTCGCTCGTTCACTAGCATTACCGTGCCACACTTGGCCAGACACGGCAGCACAACAGTTACATGTCCTGTGTTTCACTCCACTGTCCCTCAGCCAGCACATAAGGCAAAAGCAATGATAAATAGGGGGGGGTCTGGCACTCTTTACAGGCACATATCTCTCCTCATGGCAAGCCTAATTAATTTGCAAGTGGAGCTGCAAACAGAGCAGGGTTCTGCTACAGGGTCGGGAGAGAGATAGAGAGGTGCTGGATTCACCAGCATTGCTTAATTTTGAGCTCTACAGTCCCGTTCACACTACAAGCGACACGAAACCATTTATTTCGGGGGGGGGGGGGATAATATATATTAATATATATTAATTTATATTAATTTATAAATTAATACATTTAAATTTTGAAATCGACCGTTGGCAACTGGTGGGGCGTGTCTGGCGAAGCGACAAAGTTGAGATCTCAGATAGACCGGTATTTGCCCGATTGCTGCAGTTAAATAGCCAGTAATTTCTGCAGTGGAGCGGCAACAATTTTCCCTCTGCGCTCCAAGCATTTAATAACCACTCCGCTCCAGGTTCACCATTTCACCCGGGTTCACAAATCCGGGTTCTGCTCCAATCCTCGCTCACTGATATCAGATACACCGCTCTATCTTCGTTCCCCAAGGAAATTGCGAATAAAGTATGCTTTAAAATCTCACAAAATGTCTCCTCATCACAATATAGGCATATTAAATTTAAAAAAAAAAACAACATTAGGAGAAAAGTTGTGGAATCTTTCTGGATCGGTCATCAAATGGACTACTTGCACTGAGCTTCGCGACGCACTTCCGTTTGGAAACAATACATATCACTTATTTCCGGTTACGTTTACTTTCAATGTACTGCGGTCAATGAGTTGAACAAACACCACCTAAAATGAGTGTCTGTAATAAGATTTTATATTTTGGACATTTTTATTGACAGAAGAAGCGATATTCTGATGTTTACCGTGTGCAGAATTTTCAAAACTCATCGGAACATTAAGTTTAAATCCAAACCAAGCCAATACAAGAAAGCTGCGGCTGTTAAAAATACGCCATTATTTCACCACAGGGTGTCAGTGTTCGTTTACACTAGTGACCGCGACGCTGAAACGTGTGAAAACAGATGAATAACATCAGTAAGAAACACGAACATTTATTTATTTGTATTAAATATTGTATACTATTACATGTTCATGCCCAAAATGCATAATTAATATTCAGAGAAGTTGACTGTCATTCTAGCTGAGTGCGTTCTGTTCGTAGGTAGGCACCTCGCGATCATTCATTCATTCATTCAACTATTTTAAAAAGACAGGAATAAAGCACCAATGCACACTTTTTATTAGTAAAATTCATTAAAAAAAATGTAAACTCAAGTATAGAATATAAGTAGGCTAATACTGTTGTTAATGAGAAGACAGAAGACTACTGCAGGTTAGTGGATAAATATATTTAGCCTATTTATTATTCAGAATGGAACAGTTAGAAAGAAAATATATTTATAGGAACATTTCAGCAAGCTCAAGATAATTAATACAGAGATCGTTATTCATTGTTTTAATCAATTGGCGTCCATAAAACATAGTGATAATCTGCATTCTCATGTATGGACGTGCGATGAACACTCTAACCGGAAACTCCCGGTATATAATAAGTAGAACGCGGAAGTAGTTGTGCAAGTAGTCCATTGATAAGTGTAAAAATATCAAGCACTGAGAGAAAGGCTATAAATCTCCACCTCCAACATCCTCACACGCAAAATAGCTTATACTAGCCGAGACTCCTTCTTTATGTGACGTAATGATGACGCAAAAGAAAACAGAAATCCACCAGTACCACTGGAATTAAAAACATTTACAAGCTTACCGCTTTGAATCGAGCTAAGACAAGCAGATAGTTTTGAACACTGGCTGGTTATGTATTTTCTCAAATATGTATTTTGGATCATTTTTAAACCCAAAAAATGTTACCGATTGCAGCTTTAACAAGTAGGTTGTTCATTAGCATGGCAACCGACATTGCGTGTCATGTTGAATGCGATTTTCGTGTTTAAAAAGTAACTATACATAAGAGGCGGAAAGATGTAGATAACCATAATATATTTAAGGTTATTTCTATTTGTTACGATATTGATATTTGACCTGATATTGTCAAGTAAGCTTCATGCTTTCCCCGCTGCAAACATGCACTCCTCTAAACTGCAACTAGTCTGCGGGCGCTGCACTGCTAGTTGACTGCATCACAAACTAATTTAGACGTTATGCAGATTTAATTTGTGCATGGGTGCATCCAGGGGAGCATTCTACACTAAAAGGGGAAAAGGCACATTATCCACACACACACACACACAAGCATATATATATATATATATATATATATATATTAGGGCTGTGCAAAAATTATTTGCGATTAATCGCATCCAAAATAAAAGTCTGTGTTTACATAATATATTTGTGTGTGTGCTGTATATAATTATTTTGTATATATAAATACCTATGCATGCATGTATATATTTACGAATTATTTGCGCTTAAATTCTGTATATATAAATACATAATCTATATTATATAAATATATATATTTTATATATGAATAACACATTTTCTTAAATATATACATGCATGTGTGTGTATTTATATATACAAAATAATTATATACAGCACACACACAAATATATTATGTAAACACAGACTTTTATTTTGGATGCGATTAATCGCAATTAATTTTTGCACAGCCCTAATATATATATATATATATATATATATATATATATATATATATATATATATATATGAAGAGTTCAGATGCAAAAGCCTCTAAGTGCCATTTAAAATTTTCTTCTAAAATGATCATTTTTATCAAGCTTGTATATTTAAGTTCAGTAATTTTACTTAAATGGCAATGAAGATTACCTATTAATTGTTATTTAAGTGAAATTACTGAACTTAAATATACAAGCTTGATAAAAATGGTCATTTTAGAAGAAAATTTCAAATGGCATTTAGAGGCTTTTGCATCTGAACTCTTCATATATATATATATATATAGAGAGAGAGAGAGAGAGAGAGAAAGAGAGAGAGTCTCTTTCTCTCTCAAAGTTTTTTTTTTCTTTTAATCTCAGCATTATGGTCAAATTTATATGTTGTATATTTACATACATAGCATAGAAGTATCAGAAATACTTCTCCATAACCCTGAGATAAAGGAAAATCCTTAATTTGTCCAAAGCAAGTCAATACAATATTTATTAATAGATTTGAATGTCTCTGGTAAACGTATTAAAGTATGCATTATCTTTAAGGGTGATAACTTCAACAGACTGTTGCAAAGAACTGTCATCAGTTGTGAAACTTATATAGGTGCACAAGTCCAAACTTTATGTAATTTCCAGGCAGCGAAACTGACATACCAAATACAGTGAGTTTCACATTCAGCACTTGTTATTCTCATTTCAAGCATGATTTTAGACACTAACGTTACTCTGGCTTTTCCATGCAAGAAAAGGATAACATTTAAGGAAACCCACAAGTATAAGAAGTCTTAGCTCATGTGTGTATTACGGAGCAGACTTTAATGAAGATTTTCAGCAATAAACTCCTGGCTGTGGTATAAACACACAGTGTAATGGCGTTAGCCAGCAAGCTAAAATTAGTTAATCCGAGAAACACCATTAAACCGGAAACCACAAACAAAATCTAAATATCTCACGTAGACAGAGATGTGAATCAACCTCATAAGAGATCACCTAAATAAATATGTAGAGTAAAATGGTCCGGGGGAGAGTTTAAGGGAAACATCCGTTAGCTGAATGTTGCACCTTTGCATTCAAAACTGCGTCGCCATCTTGAACATAAGCGCTCAGGTCTCATGAGCCTGCGTGCAATGCTCCACAAAACGCTCAAAATTTTCACATTAAATAATACACTCACCTCATGTCCTTAAAGACACTCCAATAAGCGCTGAAAGGGGAGTCTGTGCGGTTCAAACGTGCGGTAATGCAATTCGGCGGCAGTGAGACTGCGCGAGCACACACACACTTCAAACACACACAGGCTTGTTATTTTGTCCTCACTGAGTCGTGGATATAAATTCGAGTCGTTTTCTTTAAGATTCTGCGCCAGAAGTTAATATACGTCACAAGTATGCCGGGTTCTTCTTGCTGAATGCCCTGTGGTTTGCATTTTGTGCAGCTCTGGTCTAGTGCACCTGAGGAGATGGAGTGAAAGAGTTTTTCTCAAGCAAACAGGATGAAACGGTGTGACGTTCAAACTCTCCCCACAGGCGGCCTTCACCCCACCCAAGCCTCAATCTCCGTATATTGCTGTACACCAGAAATACAGAGAATTTTTTTATCATTATTAAAATCAACTTTTAGAAACAAATTGATTCCAGTATTAATAATTGTTTTATGCTTCCGCATTTGAAATTATTCCAGCTAAGGAGTTTATTACATATAATTGAATCAATTATGTCGTGCAGTTGTGCTTTTTCTGACTTCAAAATTATATTATGTGTATATAAATTGGAAATATAAATAATATCCTACAATAACCCAGTGTTTTTTTTTTTTTTTTTTAAAACAATCCGATCTTCGCATTTATAGGAACCATTATTCAGGAAACGATGTTCTACACGGACACTTTCATGGCGCGGTCGAGATGTTTGTTTTCGTTTCCATCATATTTGTCTTTGTGGCTTACACTGTTTCTATTAAGTTTGTATATTACAGATTTAGCCAGTTATGGCCACAGTTACGAAATAAAATATCCAACCCTTCATACACCTTTGGAGACGCACATTTTTGTCCAACACAAAAGAGGTCCGGCGCATTCCTACCAAACTCGGAGACAGCAAACGAGACTCGAGCTCTGTTAGTCACTGCACATCCAGATGACGAATGCATGTTCTTTGCACCTTCAATCTTAAAGCTAGTTGAATCACAAGCATCCGTTTATTTGTTATGTTTGTCAACAGGTAGGTTTACTATTACGTAAATAAATTATAACCATAACCTGAAAACATAATTTGTCAGTTCTATTGAAAGCCAGAACCTTTTTTTCACATTGCAAATGCATGCTGTTTGGTTATGTAATTTGAACAAATAATATACTCTATGTGTAGAACTGATTAAATAAAGAAATATGGACTTCTGCAGAAATATTTAACATGCTTGTGTAATGTAAAAGAGACACATAAAAGGTTTCTGCAATCCTCAGGCAATTACAATAATCAAGGACTCCAACGCAAAAGGGAACTGCTTGACAGCTGTGCGGTGCTGGGAATTCCATCCGACCATGTCACCGTCATAGAAGACAAGTAAGGGGGCAGGATACACAATTTTCATTTAAAGTAATTGTTCACCCCAAAATGTAAAATGTGTCATTGTTTGCTCTCATGTTGATCCAAACCTGTATGACCTGTGGTCATAATATAATAAAATATAATATATTAATCATCTGAAGAACTTCTTGAATGGAAATCTAAAAGACTGCATTGGATTTATAGTTTAGTGATTTTTTTCCCTGTCATGGCAAAGCTGAATTTGCAGAAATCATGTGATTATGCTAATTTGGTGCTCAAGAAACAAATCTTATCAATGGTTGTACTGCTGCTTAATATGTTTATGGAAACCGTGATGTCTGCTATTAAAAACTTTTGGGGTAATTATTTTTAAATAATTTAATAGTTGTATTCAGCAAGGTTGCACTAAATTGATCAGAAGTGAGAGTGAAGAGATTTATAATTTTACAAAAGATGTATATTTCAAATAATTGCTGTTCTTTTTGTTTTGATCAAAGAATTCTGGGAAAATGATCACTGTTTACACAAAATTAAGCAGCAAAAACTGTTTTCAACAATAAAATACAGATAGCGTAGCCTATGTGTGTATATACATTTCTTTTGTGACATTCTGTAGAACAATATAAAATCTTTTTTGGAAATATATAACAAGATGTCTCTCTACAATTCCTGTTAAAGCTGCTGTCTGTAGCTTTTTTGGGGTGAAAAAATGATCCAAAATACGTATTTGAGAAAATGCATAACCAGCCAGTGTTCAAAACTATCTGCTTGCCTTAGCTCGATTCAAAGCGGTAAGCTTGTAATAATGTTTTACATGAATGCAAAGGCATATATGGCAGTTTCAGTTTCTTCATATGAATGAATGCACATGATTACTTGATGAGTAAGATGCATGCACAAACCTGCCAACCCTGATTTTCAACATAACTCCATAAAGATAATAAAGATTGTGTCAATCAATCAGCTCCCAACACTGACAATAAGACCTAGTCTAATCTTGGTGAGGGTGTTTTATTAATGCTATGAAAATAAACATTTAGTTCCAGTATGGCCACCCCCAAAGGCTTCAGCCGCAGCGAGCAAACCCATTTAGGGGGGCTAGGTCAGGCCCTTCCTCTTCTCCCCTGGCTTCCCTGTGAGCAAAGAGTTGCTGGGCTACAAATGAATCCCTTCCATTCTTGTCACAACAGAGGCACAGACAGCTTGAGAAGATGTATGGGAGCATGATCTGTCACCGACATAAACGACCAGGCAAGGAGACTAAAAGAGGGAAGTCCTTAACCCTCCTAAGAACTCTATGATGACACGGCCTGAACATTAGAGTGCATGGGGCATGATTTTCTAAAATAGTCATTGTGATCCCACAATTATCAATATCACTCACATCTGTGGAATTTTCTTAGTCACGTTTAAATTGTCAGCGTTTTCCTCAATCATCAGCTGTTTTTCTCAAATATGAATTATAGTTCAGATTTCCAAAATACAGGCACACCAAATAAGATTTCCTCCTACCCACATTTTTCCCTCACTGCTGCTTAAGCTGTGCAGTAGGATACATGTATCAATAATATTTACACCATTGAAAAGTTTAGAGTTAGTAATATTAATGTTTTTATTATTTTCTATAATTTCATTCAGCTAGTACACATTAAATTGATCAAAAGGGACAGTAAAGACACATATAGTGTGACAAAAGATTTCTATTTCAAATAAAAATGCTGTTCTTTTTAACTTTATTCATCAAAGAATCCTGATAAAATTGATCATGATTTGCACATAAATACTAACTACAGTTTTCAGCATTGATAATGATGCATGTTTCTTGAGCAGAAAATTATAATGTTTTCGGAAGGATTATGTGACACTGAAGACTGGAGTATGGATGCTAAAAATTCAGCTTTGCCATCAGAGGAGTAGATTACATTCTTAAACATTAGTACAATGGAAAATAGTTATTTTACTAATATCTCACTTTATAATTGTTTTGACTGTTTTTCTCAAATTATCAAATAAATGCAGCTTTGATTATTATTAGAGACTTTTTCAAAAACTAAATTAAAACTAACCCAAACTAGTGTAAGTGCTTTTATCTAAAGAAAGCAACCTACAATTTACTTAGTTTAAGGACAACCTGAAGTTAAGTGCCTTGCTGAAGGCTACAATGAAGGCTTTACATACAGATTCCACGAGGGCCTTCCGATGCCTGACCTTTAACTACTACGTGTCTCTATTTTCTGAAACGTATTAGCCATCATTTGGGTGTTTTTATAAGATTCAGATGTTGAAATATTACCTGATGTGCTGTTATTGCATTTTTGCAAACTAGCTGTGTGTGTGTGTGGGAGAGATAACATGACGTAGACATACCATAACATAGATTATACATGATTATAAAACGTTGTCTCTTCAGAGCATACTGCTACTGCTAGGATTTTTTTTTTATTTTTTAAGCATTTTTAATCATGTCTTTTTTTTTTCTGCTGAGTAAACTTAACACTATTTATTCCCAAAGACCCTAAATCTACAGTTGGAAAAATGTAGTTAGGAATCCTTCAGCATTTCAGATAACACTTTGTCACATTGTGCTTGGATTTCAGCTCGCAGCTGGTCTGGAAAAAAAATTGCCATAGAATTTCTTTGCTTAGTTAGGTTTATGCTTAAAATGTAAAAAAGTAACAAGTTCATTCAGGGAAAAACAGTTTTATTTACTTACTGCATTAAATAAATATGGCTAAAGATTTTTAGAATTCTTTGAAAGCAACACTTAATATCTTGTTTCTCGGATAAATGTATTTTTAGGCATTTTACAAGACAGCAATAGTTAAAGTCCCAGTCAAAATGTCTTGTTTGGAAATGGGTATTTGCTTTTTATTAAAAAGAATTAAAATATTGGACAGGCTGGATGACAATAAAATTCAGACAGCTTGTACTGTGTATAGCTAGTCCAGTATCTCTGGAAATAATTGCAAGTTTCTTGCTGAAAAATCATATGGAGGTATTTTAGATAATAAGTTTGCTGGAATGGGATTTTGTTAAATGACATAAAGCAGAGTTTTCCTGTCCACCCAGAGAATGGCAGGAAAAAAAATATGATGTATGTGTCACAAATTCAAGTTCTCCCAAAAGAATTTGCATAGTCATGGTAATATGTTTTCCAGGCCGTTTTCCAAGTCCTATGACCCACCCTGCCTGCAGTTCTTCCCAGCATGAATCTGTGCACCCTTTGCTTCCTTCTTGGCATTGGTGTTTTCATGCTTAAATTCAGCAGATCCCCAGAGGTCCAGAACACCATTGCATGGCTGAAACTTCTCCACATTTAGAGTTTGTTGGTTTCTGGAAGGATGGAAAAACTAAAGCAGAATGGACCCTCTAGCTGTCCCAAATGTAACAAGACATTTCCTGGTGTGTTGGACGATCAGATACGCCCTTGTTTTGACTGCTTTAAACACAGCTGTCACATTTACCTCCATTTGGGTCATTTAGATCATTAATATGGTACGCACTCTTTGTGTAAGTGTGGGGTCAGTGAGCAGTTGTCTTGTTTTAGACCACTCTAGTGGCGGTACGTGGAATCAGGGTGTGTTCTGAGAAGCCTGGCAGTGTTTGTGTGTGTGTTGACTAGGTAAACTCAGACACCCACCTGGAACTTTCATAATAAGTTGGCACAACGCCCAGTCTGCCTGTATCTCTCTCTCTCTCGCCCTATCGGGTGTAACGATACCCTCATTTCATGATTCGATACATATCACGTACTGAACTCGTGATACGATATTATTGCGATACTCCAAGACATGTCATAAAATGTTAACAAAAAAAATGTACTGTTGATTAAATTGCTAAATTTGATTTTACATTGTGTGTGAAAATGAATAGGCTTGGACAAAACACAGTACATTAGAGACACCAGAATAAAAATATTCATGATTCTGCAATTATTTTAGACGAATATGACTCTTTCACTGACTACTGACTAGATATATTTAAAATAATGTAGGTCACTTTTTTACACAAATATTCCCCTACTGAATTATTATACATTATATTCAATATTATATATAATATGTTAATGTACTACTGACATTAAAACTCTGAAAACTCACATAGTCATTTTATTTTGGATTAACTGTTCACGATACATATTGTCACAATCCAATCCACGATACATATTGTTGCATTTTTGTATTGCGATATATTGTGAAACGACATATACACCCCTGTTATTAATCTAATGTACACACAGCATATACTTTGATCCATTCTGACTCATTTTCCTTGTTCACCTTATCCACCGTATCTTAGTCTTTACCCGGGAGCTGACACTGTAATCTGATCCTTTCCTCTATAGTCATTCACAAGCACATACACAAACACACAAGTCTTAAATCTCACCTCGCATTTGTCAAAACCACATTGTTATTAGTGACTAAAAGTAAGTACAGCATAGATCACTTCACTCTCAAATACTCTAATCAAGATCTTTTTTTATAATCTAAAGTTACAGATTTCACTGGAGCATAGATAGCTGATGACTGCAGTGGGTACTGATAACGCTTAAATCTGAAAGATGAACTTCTGGGTCTTTCGGTTGCATAGCTTGACCTCAGCAAACTGTGATAATCTCTAGCTTTCATCTGCACGTTTAAGCTTGTGTGTGTGTGTGTGTGTCAGCGTCCTGGCAGGGTCATCTGGGCTGGTTCAGGAAAGGTCGCTGTTTAGTGATCAGGGATTGGCGTGCATGCAATGATCCTATTCATACCCTGCAGTCAGCAGCAACGACTGTTGTCGTACCCAGAGTTCTGAACGCACACACACACTCAACTGAGTAGACAAAGGTTAAATGAGTGCACATAGTTTAGAGTGACAAAGTCTTGTGGACTTTAGTCTCAGTCTCAGACATCCACAGACCGCTCACTCACGAACATTGTATGCAAAACTGGCAAGAACTGGTTGAAGTCAGCAATTGCTATCTGACTGGCTGACGGCTAGCCTGTTTCATAATATCCTGACATCAGGGTCCCCTCTCAATATACTGTACACTGTATGTAAAAATATGTTTATATATATTTATATATTATAAAAATTAATAATACGTTCTCTTTCTTTTTATATCAAAAAATGCTGAAAATAACTATCAGGGTTTCCTAAAAAATATTTGGCAGCACAACTGTTCACCATTGATAAGGACTTTGATAATACAAGGAATGATTTTTGAGCATCAAATTAGCATTTTAGAATGATTTCTATAGGGTCATGTGACACTAAAGTAATGATGCTGAAAATTCAGCTTTAATATTAGTGGAATAAATTACTTTAAAACCAGCTTTTTAAAATTGTAATAATATGTCATTGTTTTTGCTGCATTTCTAATCAAATACAACCCCAAATCCAGAAAAGTTGGACATTTTGCAATAAAATTAAGAATCTGTGATTTTTTTTTCTTTCTTTCTCTTTAACCTTTATTTAACTGACAAAAGTACAAAGAAAATATTTACAAAGTTTCCACGGACCAACTTAAGTGTATTTTGTTTACATGATTATTTATTTATTTATTTATTTTAATTTTGATGGGTGCTACTTAAGCCCAAAAAGTTAGGACAGAGGCAAAATAAAAGTGAAAAGCTCAGAATATCCAAGTAAATTTCTTTCTTTCTTTCTTTTTTAACAGTCTATGATAAATTGGTGAATTGGTAATAGGTGAGAGTGTAAAAGAAGCTTTTCTGTCTAGCAAATATGGGCCATGGCTCATCACTTCATGCCAAATATCATGAGTCTCTCAGCCATCTCTCCTAAAGTCTTTCTTCAAATCTCCCTCTTGCTCAGCTCACTGTCTCTCTCTCTCTCTCTCTCATTCTCTCTCTCTCTCTCTCTCTCTCTCCTGGGTGGGCCTCCTGGGTCCATCATGAATGGAAACCCTTACTGCTAAATGGCTACAAGTTTGTTGAGGTGCTCTGTCCAGTCCACTTTCAGCTGCTTTTTTCAAAAATTGCATATTGCACCTTTAAACATCATAACATCGCTTTGACGTGGACAAAAAAAAAAGTTATTTTAGAAAAAATAGGATTGATTTTTAGTTGAGCTTATCGATAACAACTAGAGTTGTTATTGGTGCATTCCTACCCTGATTATCTGCAGGGTGGATCAGACTTTAATAGCTTTTAAATGTCTATGTAAATCTCATGAACTTGTGATTATCATCTCTAATTATATTGTTTGCTGGCAATTATAGTGTTCTTCCTGATTCATTGAATTGTTATGCGAGTTTGCGTGATATCCATTTCATTTTACACTCTGATTGTAAAGTTCTGTTGTATCTTACCATCTCAGAGTGTGTGTGCTTATGGGCTCTGAATGAGTCGCGTGACCCTCTTCTCAGAGTTGCTTTGCTCTCTCTGGTCACAGCTGCATTGACCGCCTACACTCTGACCGAGGCAATGCATCATGGGAGTGCTTTTGTGATAAGAGCACATCTGAACACGCTCCAGTGAACTTGTACTTTGTCGACCCCCACGCTCTTTTTCTCTCTCTTTTTCTGTATTATTCATTGAGGCAGACATATGATGTCTGTGCATGTGAACACAGACCACACAGTTCACCTGCATGGCAGGGTTACATCAGGTTGAGAGCCTTTTCTCTGTTTACTTCCTTTTACCGGTCTCTCTCTGTGTCTCTGTCATGCGTTGAGAGCTTTTGGTGGGTGTTAGGTTAGTTTTTGTAAGGATTATCCTGCATGTCTTGAACTAAGACAGATATACATATGGTTTCTCATATTAGAAAAGAGCTCTTGCATTCACACAGTGGCTGTCTGAGAATTTATAAAGGAACCTATAATCTTAAGGTTGGACTGTTTTCTCTCCAAATATATTTTCTTGTTTATTCCAAATAAAATTGTATAATTATTTAAATGATTACATCATGTACTAAAAATTACTATGATCAATATAACATAAATGGAAGCCAATGTCTGTTAAATAAGAAAAAAAAAATTCTTTGGAAAGTCATTATTATGAGATAAAAAGTTGATTGTATACTAATTGGAAATTATGTCAGGAATAATTGAGCTCTCAACAGTGTTTGGCAGCAGCGTCTAATAGCAAAGCTATACGTTTAACTGCTTCAAAAACAGAAACGTTACCACCTTGCTACTGAGAATTGTCATTTAGCATTCAGTTGTAAAAAGTCGATCACCAGGCAGCACTAAGAACAAATTTCTGTGCATATGTAGCCTATGCTTCTGTTTGTGTGTGACTTTTTTTCATTTCAAATTTTTATGAAATAATTATGACTGTCTCGTAATTATGCTAAAAATGTCAGCTTTTTGTGTAAAATTGTTGACATTTTAACCTCATAATTAGAGCCCGACCGATAAAGGATTTTGAAGGCCTATACCGATGCAAATAATTTTTGGGTTTTAAAATCCGATATATCGGCCGATATTTTATTTATTTATTTTTTCAGAAACGCGCAACAAAACATTAACAGATTTCCCTAACATTGGTTATTTGTAGCTATTAATGGGTTTTAACAAAAATAATATGATAATGCATTTTAAAAAGAAACTTGTTTCTTTTATTGTCACAACAGAACAGACTGACGATAGTGGCATTAGCTAGCTTTATGGTTAGCTAGTCTATGCTGAGCCATAATTTAGCAATGGATTACATCATACTGCAAATCGTAAAACATACATTTTCAATATAACAGGCCAAGGAGAGATGATCCGTCTCTTTGCTATAACTGTCACGTGCTATTAAAGAAATACTTCAGTCACATTGTCAAAAGTTAAAAGGACAGTCAGTCAACTACACTGTAACAACGTAACGTAAATATTACTAGCTAATTCAACTTAACTATCGGCTTATTTAACAGCAGCAAAACTGGACATGATAGTCACGAATTTTGTCATGCTTATTTGAGTTAAGAGGACTGATGGGGATGTTCTTTTAATTGTCATTCAAGCAGCGTGTTTCGTCCGTTTTTTTTTTTTTTTTTTAAATATTCATTTATTGTCCATTATAACTGCCGATACCGATAGTTTGGAAAATGCTTAATATCGGCCTGCCGATATATCGGTCTGGCTCTACTCATAATTATGATTTAGTATCTCTGTAGTTTTGACTATTAATGCCTTATTTATGACTTTCATATGATTTTAAAAAAGCACAATTTGCTTATCTTATGTGGCGGAAATGGGCTTCCATAATTTAGCTATTACAACCAATGTTTGCAAAAAATTTTATTTAAATAATATGAAAAATAAATAACTGCATTTGACAGAAGTGACAAGAGGAAAAAAAACAATAGCATTCATCACCTTCAATATTTAATTATAATTTGTTTGGCAAGGATACTAAACCCTGTGTGATGTATCTTCCAGGAAGAGGACAGAAAGTCGGGTCATGGGGGTGTTGGGGCTGATGGCAGGTCAAGACCCGCAGAGAGATGAGCTCTGTTAACACAATCACCTGACAGCACTACAAATGCAGTCCCTGCCAAGAGCAAAAAAAATCCTTCTTAGGGAACATTTGGGGTTTCTATATCTCTTTGAAGGCAGAAACACTCAGCTGATTCACTACCATTTTTCTTGATTTGCTCCCCTTCTTCTTTTCATCATAAAGCAATGTGCTCTGTATTATATCTTGAAAGCTGCAGGGCTGTTTTATGCCAAGTATTTGAGAGTGTAATTTTATTTTAATAGGTGTTCTAAATTTGTCTGAAAAAGGCTGTTTGGCTGCTCCTGAACATCTAAATGAATGAAGAATAGCTTGAGCTTTCCAGTTTGCTGCACTGCAGAGCTACTGACTGATAAAAGTGCTTCTTATACTCCATAAATCTGCACAAACATAACTGCAAACCTTGACCCATTTCAGTCAGATATTTTCCATGCTGAAAGGGTTAACTGTCGTTCAGCAGTCAGCTTTTCCCAGCATGCAACGGAGCCGTGTAACGGAAAGGCGGCCCTGGCCCCATGTGACCAGACAAAACAAACGCTGCCAGTCTCCCCAACCCCCTCCCTCTCTGCTCTCACACATACACACACAAACACACACACCGCCTCCTCAGTAGGCTAAAGTTCATCTGCTGCATTCAGATGCCTGCAACCAATTACACATGCGGGTGAGTGAGTGAGTGAGTGAGCGAGCAAGAGAGAAAAGGAAGGGAGGGAGAAGAGAGGTTACTATGGGGCATTTGACACTGTTGCTATAGCGAGGCAACACTGCATTGATCCATTCTGAAAAAGGTCAGGTAGATCATGTGTATTTTTCTATATTTCGTTATCATTCTCTCTTTCTGTTCCTTGTTCTTGGTTCTGGAAGATTAAAGGTGTAAAAGGGCAGTGTAGTAAAAGCCTGAACCTCAAAGCCTAAACACTCAAGTTGTTGTTGACTTTGGAAAGAATGTTTGTGTATGTGCTACAATTATATGGAATGCCAAAGCTGACTTAATTCAAAAGAAATAAATACATAATTAAGTAAATATATACGAAGAAATGTAAAAAAGCAAAAATACATAATTATACAAAGAAATGTAAAAAAGTACAAATAAATGAGTATTTATACATTTATTTCCTTATTTATGTGTACTTGTATTTTTTCACACATTTATTTTTTTATTTATACATTTATTCATTTATGTAATAATTCTAAATTGATGACTTGATCAGTATCAGAGCAGCATCTATGAAATATGGGTTGCGATTTAAGCATTTGAATTGTCACCTGTTATGCATACAAAATTAGGAAACGCAAATGTAAACTGCGTATTGAATCGTGTTTCAAACTCATTGCTCAATATGCTTGCGTAGGAGTCAGTGAAATGTGCCCTGGTTTCTCTCCGCATTCTGCGCTGGTGTGCGAGTTTCATTGGCAATAAACACAAGCCAAATGCAAGCATCAGCCCTATTCACCACTTTTACATTATTAATAGTGGATTTCATCCGCTTTCATGTCCAAGTGTCTGCTATCAGACCCATTGAAGTGCAGTTTCTGTTCACGTGTGCCATGTGTGCCTCTACATGTATAGCCTACTCTACATATAGTTTGGGTGATATACATGACTTAAAATGTGATATTGTCCACACAGCTCTTGCATTTCATTTGGTCACACACCATAAAGTGTCACTGTGGCCTCAAAGCTTCAGCACTGCCACTCTGAGCTCGATTGCTGCTGTCTGAGTTAAAACATGCCCCCTCCATTAACATACAGAGAAAGAAATGTATAAATAAATAAATGTGGAAATAAACAAAAGCGGAAATAAGTAAAGGAATAAATGTATAAATAAAAAAATAAATGTGTGAAAAAATACAATTATACATAAACAAGGAAATAGAAGTATAAATACTCATTTATTTGTGTATTTTTTTTTTTTACATTTCTTTGTATATTTATTTAGGTATTTATTTATGTATTATTGCTTTTTTACATTTCTTTGTACATTTATTTATGTATTTATTTATTTTTAATTAAGTCAGCTTTGGCATTCCATACAATTCAAGCAACAGTTCACCCACAATTCTGTCATAATTTACTCATCCTCATGCCATACTGAAGCCACATTAATTTTTGTTCTTTGGACGTTGAATGTGAAGTATTTCCAGAATGATGTGAAGAATTTGATGAGTATCCTGGCTTTACATACTAAAAAAGTGAAAGGGGGCGAGGTTGTCAAGCTCCAGACTGCCAAAACACCACAAAGTATCGTAAAAGTGACCTATGTGCTATATTCTCTGTCTTTTTAGGTCATATACGCTATAGCTTTGTTTAAAAGCAGACATGTGAGAACCAAAGCAGTTTGGTATCATTGACTATGATATTTGTGTTGTCCAAGTGACTTGTGCAGTCCATTTAAAAGGAAAAAAATTATCAAGACCAGGTTATTTATCACTCTAAGCAATTGACTTCTGAAGACTTCTAAAGCTTAGACCACTTTATGATACTTTTATAATGTCATTTTGGAGCTTGACATACCTAGTTCTCATGCGCTTTCATTATATGTAAAAAAGCAGCCAAGATATTCTTCACAAATTCACCTTCAACATTATGCTGTACATGAGAAAGTCATATCGGTTTGTAACTGCATCACTAAAAGGTTTTTTTGATCAGTCAATGCCAGTGGGGGTTTCTAATCTAAAATTTATTCAAAGTTCTAAGCTTTAACTAAATGTTTAGATTTCATTAAATGTAAAAAGAAAAAAATAGAAAGCAAAATCAAAGATGGAAATATCCTTTATTTCGAACAAAAAACAAAAATTGTATTAAGAGTTTTAATGCACTGAAAAATTGATGTAGAGACGAATTTGACAAACAATTTCAAAGAAACCACAAGTAACATATTGGTTAAACAGGAATTTTTGATATCGAAAAACTGAAATATTATTTTCTGGAGTACGTTTTTCTAATATTTTTATATACATATTTCAAAAAATCATAATTAATAGTGTTTAAATATCACGCTAATATCAAGCTGCCTTACAAGCTAATAATTATACTTTTGCTACACCTGTGCTGAAGAATAAATCATAAGACATCAAATTCATAATATTTGGATAAAACCAATTCTTTTAATTTTTTTGATAAGCAGATAGAATGATGTATTGGCATTCATACCTCTTTTTCAAGTCAAGTCCCATCTCTTACATAATCGCATGAGTACCTACTCATTAGATCTGTCAATGCTCACTTTTGTCTTATCCTAACTGCTACTGCCCAATTTCCAAGTCACTCCATTTTCTAGCATATCACCTCGCGCCCACCCCGTCACTGATAGGGTATCCTTCAGAGCCGACCTTGTGACCCTGACCAGCATTTGATTTATGTGCAGATCCATCACAAAAGAACAGAAGCAACTGTCATGCCCCATTGTCAAAAGAGGGAGGTAGCCTCAATTCAACTGGCTCTGTTTCTCTCTCTCTCTCTCTTTATCTGACTTTGACTTTGCACTGCATTATTGGATTGCCATTTCCAGTCTCCATAAAAGACAAATCTAATGCTGCCTTAGAATTTTGCACACACACAAAAAAATTGTCTTTAGAACAGCATTCACATCTCAAGCACACCTATGATGACTTAAAATACTGTCTAGTTAGGCAGCTCGCTATGCTTTGGAGTTTCTGCCTCTCAATCCAGATCCCTAAACTCTTGCTTACTCAACTGTTCTCTTTATCTTTCTTTTTGCTGTTCTAATATTTGATGTTTGATAAAGGTGTCTAGGAGTAATAGAGCAAGACAACAAAACAACATGCACTTAAGTGATTGTCCGCAGTAGGGCGGAGCTTCTTCTGACCCCAATACATTACACAGCAGCTGGGGGTGTGTGGGGTGTGTGTGAGAGAAATAGAACAAAAAGAAAGAGAGAGATTAATGCATGGCCCTTGTTTTCCCTGAGCTGTAGTTACAGATGAATGAGAGGGAAAAGCCCAGGTGACCTTTGATCCCAGACTTCAGAGAAGGACTGTGGGATGCATTCAAGCTGAGCGGCAGTGGGACTATGGCAGTAAATCAGATAGAGTGACTCTCTGTTGCAGCTGTGTGTGTGTGTGTGTCTGTTGGAACGTAAAGGCTTTTCGCTCAGTCCAAATCAAACTTACACAAAGAACATGGACAGGACAGTATTCAAAAACCTCTTCCATCATTTGTGTCTTTAGTATTGTATATAATGTCACTCATTAGTTGTGCTCGCTAAGTCAAGAGTCACTATTACCATTGCTCAGACTTAAACTTTGGTGTGTATTTTGTATTATAAGGATGGATGATACCCTTATAATGATGTGGCATGTTGGAGAGAGGTGTTTAATTACTTATCTAATCACTCTAACATAAAGTTTTCTCCCAGACAATAAAAACAAATTGATAGAAGGACCTATGAAAGCCTGTTTCTGACTTCATATCTCTGACTTTTTTTATTTCTTACTTTATCGCAGAATTATTTTTATTTTGTGGCAGTAATGGGTTCCATCATTCCACTCCTTTCAACCATATATCAACTCACTTTGAACCGCTTAACAAACATACAACAGCAACATACATGCAACCACTCACAAGCCATATTTACACACAAAATTGTACAAATCTAGTTGCCTACATGCTATATGTCTCATTTTTAAAAGTGTGTGAAATCTCCATTTGACACTTTTATGTTTTTCTCCCTCTCTCCTCTTGTTTATGCAGAGAGCTTCCAGATGACCCTGCGGTCCAATGGAGCACTGCACTGGTCTCCTCTCTGATCCTCAAACACACCCAAAACTATGGCATCAGTCTGGTAGGAAACGTCTATCCATCCAGGTCCACCTCATCCAGAAGACTGGAGTTTATTTGAATGACCTAAACCTACAAAAATTCCTCTAGAAACACATCGGCAGGTTGGGAGGAGAGCTCTCCGAGCATTTTGACATGACAGTGGTACAGTTGTAAAGTTGAGACCAGGGATAGGCCTTTTAAATCTATGAAAGAGTTGAGTGCTCTAAAAAAAAGGAAACAAGGGTGTGCTTTTTAGCAGAATGTTCCCAAAGGATATCTAAAATGTTTGTTTTGGACATTATTAATAATGTATTTAGAACGAACCGGCACTTGGACAGACACAAAAGAGGCTGATGATAAGGGAACACAAGTTTGCAGATGAACTTTTGGACAAATCAAAAGATAAATATATGATATAAACATACAGTAATCCGAAAGAGAGATGGGAAATTAGCGTTCAACTGGCTCTGACAGAATCGGTCATATACAGTATGTAGTATATAGATCTCTCCATATCACACTTCATCATAAAATACTGATCCTAGACTGAATGGAGGCTTTAAATGGTCATGTGACAGTCAGGTCTCAATAATAGTTCATCTATTTTTGTGTTGGACAATGGGAGGCCTTCGAATCAAAGAGAGATTTTCAGAGATTCCAGCTTTTTACTGTGCTTATCTGATCTGACTCATGAGGTTGCTTTGAGTCTAGGACCATATCAGTTAGATTAATTCACTCAGATGAGCTTTTCATTGGCCCCCTGTATTTAGCCCTAATTACACATGCTGTAATGTCCTAGAATACCACTGAAGCAGACACGTGGTTCCCCTGGGTCACTGCTGGCAAGCCAACACAGATAGCTATCAGCCTGCTCTAAGGACTTCCAGAAAAGATCCCCAAAAAAATGTAAAATCAAGATTAGAACAAACATTTTTCCCTCTCTCTTTCTGTCACGTGTACTGTTTAATGTTTTCTTTGTCCCTCTCTCCCTCGTTCTCAGCCCGCATGCCATGACATTCCCAAAGAAAGCCAAGCACGGAGGACTTGCATAAACAAGCCAGAAAACAAAGTAATGTCCTTCCAACATGGCTTGGTTTATCTCCATCGCCTAACAAGAACACACTTATGCAAAGAGCAGCCGGTATCCTTCCTACCAGACTGCCAACTGCCGCAACAGTCCAGTCTGACTTTAAACCGCAAACACACTCACTAATACAGGCTGCTAAATCCAGTGGATCATCACACGGTTCCGCTGCACCCTTAATTCCATGTTTGATTTAAGTCGAAGAGGCTTTGGGGATGGAAATACTGATGTTGAACTATAACATTACACTCCAATTTGATTTTGGCTTTCAAACGTTTGGGAAAAGAGTGGTGGCCATCTTGTGCTCTTTACCGCTCTCTCACAAGGGGCAGAGGATTGTGGGTAGGGCACTATTACACAAATAGACTCATCTGGTTTAATCAGATGTGCATTAGTGCTGTGCGTGCCAGGATTCTTATGCTTTGTGTACAGTGTGCATATACATGCAGGCAAATATCAGTATGTTGAAGTTCAATTTCAGTCGGACTAAAGCAACAATTTCTTTCTTTATTTTTATTAGTTTAGTTGAAAACACACCAGTCTGATTGACTAACAGACCTAGATAATGCAGATGTAGCACGGCTTCATCCTGCATGGACACATATTAATGAGACCGCAATCGACCCTCTCCCGCCTTACTGTTGTGCACATGTTTTGAAAGACATAGATGATGTGCGACAGGTATTTAATACTTAAAAAATTACATTTTCCATGTGTCGTACACTGTAGGACTATAATCATGCATGGATAAACATATTTATTCTGTCCTCTCTGTCTCTTCTGAAAGCGGACTCACTCGCCTCATTGTGTTTGGCAACATTCTACATACCTGCCACAATCTATTATTTTGTCAACCATATTTTCCTCCACCCTTGGAGCTCGAGCTTGAGCTGTGCGCAGCAGCTGCTTGGAAAGCACCCATTACCAAAGACAGAATCCCTCGTCTGGTGACACAGCAGACGATGCACAGATAGAAGCCTTTCCACACAGTTCTGGCAACAACTCCCACCAAGTCCACTGCTGAGTCTTCAAATTACTGCTTTTCTTTGGCTTATGTTTCATCTTATTTTCCAGTTCTTTTCTTTTGCTTTTTTTTTTTCCATCTTGTTTTCACCTTTTCACCCTGTTCTTCAGTACGAAGAAAGAATGCAGATGGAAAAAAGCAAGTTTAAGTACTTGCATAATAGACTCTGTTCTGTGGGATGCAACGGAAAAGTTCCACCTGATCGTTCCACCAAACTGGGCTGGGGGTTGCAAAAATGTTGTTACTGATCGTAAAATATTAAAACGGCTCCTATTGCTCACCAAGGCTGCATTTATTTGAACAAAAATATAGTGATCCTTCACATGATTCTTCAGAAATCATTTTAATATGCTGATTTTTGCTGCTCAAGAAACATTTCTTATTATCAATGTTGAAAACAGTTGTGCTGCTAAATATTTTTGAGTAATTCTTTGAGTAGAAAGTTTAAAAGAACAGCATTTATTTGAAATGGGAAACTTTTGTAACATCATAAATCTCTTTACTGTCACTTTTGATCAATTTATTGCGTCCTTGCTGAATAAAAGTATTCATTTCTTTTAAACAAAACACGAAAGGTTAAATGCTGTAGGTTAAAGTATTGTTTATTGTTAGTTCACGATACCTTAGTCTATAACAAATATAAGTTTGCATGTGTATTGTAAATTTTTATTTTAATTCTCATATTTGTATTATTTAAAATACAGGGCTACTGTGTAATAATGGCTATAATTTTGATATCATTATATTATATGTATAATATCACAATAATGTGGTGTGCATTTATCATTCTCTGATTTATGGTGTGTTTCTGCAGGTGCTGACATTTGATGGCAGAGGTGTGAGTGGACATGCCAATCATATTGCCATCTACAAGACCCTCAGGTACCTTTGTGCTGATTTCACAATCCACACAACAGGATGTTGGCGGCTACTCAAAGTATATTTGCAAAAAAAAAGCAACAGTTACAATAGCTTAGGCAAGAATAGAGACTTTCTGAAGTTAGGCCAGCTGTTTGATGTTTCATGTTATAATTAGGAAAAGGAAACAGCCTAATGTTGCTTATTGAACATTAACTGAATTATTCCTAGTGGGTCCAGATGAAATGGGAAAGAGCTTCATTCTTGCAAAATTGATTAAATTAGTTTATATACACTGCTTATATTAGATTTTATATTGCCCATATACCCTGCTGAACAGACCTGTATCTTAGCTAGCTTAATATCAGCAAGATGTCTTTAGTCAACAAGTCTTACCATCTAGATTTTGCATGTGAACAATGTTACCCATCCAGATAAACCAGCCAGGACCAGCCAGAAATTTACACTTGTCTAAAAAACTGGCCTTGCAGTAAAGTGGTGTGTGAAGACATTTATTGACTCGGTAACACTTCTCTTCTTCTCTGACACTTCTCTCTGAGGCACCTTGCGATCATTTATTCATTCAACTATTTTAAAAAGACAGGAGCACCAATGCACACAATAAATACTTTTTATTAGTCTATATAGTGGATAAATATATTTAGCCTATTTATTATTCAGAATGGAACAGTTAGAACAGCAGGCTCAAGATAATTAATACAGAGATCGTAATTCATTGTTTTTATCAATTGGTGTCCATAAAACGTAGTGATAATCTTCAATCTCATGTATGGACCTGCGATGAACACTCTAACCAGAAACGCCCGATATGTAATAAGTAGAACGCATAAGTACTGTAGTTGTGCACACTAGATAAATTTGAGTTACCATCAAGATTAGTATATTGGTTTATTGAACTAGATACACTTATAGAATATGTGAGGAACAATGTAGGTGTGCTGAGTAAAGAATGCATTTGTAATGGAAGAACAATCAAAAATATGTGAAAATACAGTTATTCTGGTTAACTTATCCTGTGCATAAAACAAATTTCTAGGAAGTGTCAAACTGAGGTCTGGGGACACCGGTGCTAGGAAGCACACGGTGAATAGCAAATAATTTTCATTTAGTTTTGGAATAATATTTATTGTCAAAAGGACTACAGTAAATCTGCTGTTCTTTATTTAGTTATATCCACTTTCTATTGTTATATCATTTTTTTAATTGTTACCTGGATAAACTAAATAAAAAGGATTTTCCTAATGAGCATCATATACATTTTTTTAAAAAGTAGTAGTAGTAGAAAGTGATTTGCAAATTGACTACTGAACCCCAAAGGGGAAAAAAAATGCTTAAAGACATTTATTCAAGTTTCAAAATTAAGTAAGTGTGCTTATCAGGTTAATTTATGTTTTAAGGAAACAAAAATGCTCATTAAGAATGTTTCTGGAGTATATGTGTGTTTGAGTTTGGTGTTACATTAATAATATTTTTTCTCTTTTATGTCTTTGGCAACAGTCATCTGGCTTCTGCTGGACGACTGCCTGAAGGTAGGTCTAATTACATTACGTTAAAAAATATATTTAGCATAATATTATTTTAAATATTATTCATCATCTTGTAGAATCTTGCCCTCGTTGGTAGTGCAGTTAATGTTTTCTAGGCAAAGTACGCCACCCACTGGTACACTTTATTAAGTGCACTCTGGAAACATTGCCAGTATATTTACATAATCTGTTTCCCAGCAGCACCCTTGAGCTTGATCAACCCTTTCTTACACTCTAAAAAATGCTGGGTTATTTTAACCCAACTTTGGGTCAAATATGGACTAACCCAGCCGTTGGGTTAATTTTTTACATTACATTTTTAACCCAACATTTAGGGTTTGTCCATATTTGACCCAAAATTGGGTTAAAACAACCCAGCATTTTTTAGAGTGTACACCCAAGCGGAGAAAATTACTGAGATCTTAATTTTTCTGTGTCTACATTGTGTCAAAAGGCAAAGATAAATCGAGATAAAAGACATCTGATAGATTAGTGCAAAGTTGGTGCAAATGAAAAGGTCAGTTCACGACTCAGACCACTAGGGATCGATATGCTGTCACATGAAGATGTGTTATGGCCCCAGTAGGCTAGTGATTCAAATATTTTCAAAGGGTTACATATCAACGGCCATATGATTTTATATATATAAAAAACACGTGTCCGATTATATATATATAAACTGACACTTTATTATATTTAACTTAAATTTCCAGCTGAATTTCTCATACTGAGGACAGGTTAGTCCTGTTAATCCGGTGTTTCCCATCTGTTTCTGGATAAATCGTATTTTACGTAACATCCTCAGTGAAGCTCTAGGCCCCAGTGTTTCTTTAATCAACCAGATCTTCTTTGTGATAACCCTTGGGAGGTTTATCTGTGACCCCATCAAGAAGCTTGTTCATGCCCTTTACACACTCCCATTCAAAAGTTTAGGGTATTTTAAGTTTTTTTTTAATTATCTAATGTTCAAAGGGTTATTTGATCAAAATGCAGTAAGACTGTAGTATTGTAAGATATATTTTAAATAGCTGTGTTCTATTTTAAGATATTTTTAAAATGTAATTTATTCCTGTTAGTGCCAATCGGGCATCGTTTAAATGCCATGGCCTACCTGACATTGTTTCTGACCAAGTCCATCCCTTTATGGCCACCATGTACCCATCCTCTGATGGCTACTTCCAGCAGGATAATGCACCATGTCACAAAGCTCGAACCATTTCAAATTGGTTTCTTGAACATGACAATGAGTTCACTTTACTAAAATGGCTGCCACAGTCACCAGATCTCAACCCAATAGAGCATCTTTGGGACAGTGTTGTAGTCGAGACCACCTCACTCGAGTCCGAGTCGACACCGAGACCAGAGAGAGTCGAGTCCGAGTCAAGACCGAGTCCATAGAGAGTCGAGTCCGAGACCAGAGACGGTCGAGTCCGAGTCGAGACCGAGACCAGTGAGGGTTGATTACCTAATTTACTTTTATTTACTTAGAGAAATCCTTTTTTTTTTTTTTTACTGAATTTACTTAGTTTAAAAAAATATGATCAGTTTAGGGTAAAATGGCCACATAGTAGGTGGTGTTAAAAGTAATTTTATTACAATTTGTCATGCGCAGTTGCGCACTAGAAAATCACCAATCACTGGGCGTGTCAATCAATTTAAAGAAATATTTTATTAACATACATTAATAATCATGAAAAATATTTTTAATTGAACTCGAGTGGACTCGGGAATAATTCCGAGTCCTAAAAAAAAAATGTTCGAGTACGAGTCAATTCCGAGTCCAAATGGACACGAGTCCATGACGAGACCAAGACCATTAAAATATGGTCTTGAGACCGAGTCTCGAGTACTACAACACTGCTTTGGGATGTGGTGTAACGGGAGCTATCCTATCAATATGGACCAACATTTCTAAAGAATGCTTTCAGCACCTTGTTGAATCAATGCCACGAAGAATTAAGGCAGTTCAGCAGGCAAAAGTGGGTCAAACACAGTATTAGTATGGTGTTCCTAATAATCCTTTAGGTGAGTGTATGTATTCAGTTTTATCAGTAGCATGTAGACAAACATCATTGACACAGCTTATTGTAACTACAGTCTCTATGAAATGATTGATGAAATCCTCATCCTATAATAGTAAATGACTGTAAAAGCTTCAAAAAGTCTAAAAGGTGTGGAAACCCAGTACTAAGCTTAACTTTTTTTTTTAAATATATCTGCTCCTACAGGTTGTCAGATCTTCTCTCTTCACTCCATCAGCATCCTCAGAAAGTATCTATCAGTCTTAGAGCTGCCGGTCAGCTGGCTCCTCCCCTCTGATTTCTGCTGTCTCATTGGACCGAAGGAGTATAAGCGTGCCAAGGTGTGCCATTAGTCAGTGTTTAAACAAATACCTTAAGCTCTGATTAGACCTGATCAAACGTTATGAGTGTCTCGCTTTTCTCAGCTTCTACAGTACAGCTGTCTTCAGATGTATTCCCAGACTACAGAACATTCATAGCTGAAAAAGCTTCTTCTTAAAACATGGGCTGTGTTGCTGATTAACACATTAGTACTTTGAACCTTTACTGTAAGCATTAACTAATCCTGCCGAGAGGTCTCTGAATGACGCAGCTTCTCTGTCTGAACTGCCTCTACCAGTCTGGCTCCTTTCAGTAGCATGTTAAGCCTTTCTGTGTCGGTTTGTGATCTTTGGTCAGGTCTCTACCTGATTTATAATAAAGGCTATAAAAAAGTAAATCAATACACAGTCACCCAACAAACTGAAGTAATTGCTCTGTTGCTATCTGTTCTCTCTTCTCTTCTTTCCTCAGAAAGCCATGCTTTGTCATCGCTCTCAGCTGCTGTGGTTCCGCCGGCTCTACATACTGTTCTCACGCTACATGTTCATAAACACGTTCCAGGCCATCGTTGTGGAAACAAAGAATGTGAAAATTTATTAGATTAGATTGTCTTTGACACTGTTCCTGTTAATGTAGGACTAAAGTTATGCACTGCATTTTTTAGGTAAAGGTTAACTTCACGTTTCATTATTTCTTTAAATAACAACATTCCAAATATACTGTCATTAAAATACTATATAGTGACAGCATATTAAAAAAGGCACAGCGAACATATTCAACCTGCAGACACTGATGGAGAAATGCTGGTATATAATGGGCCTATGCACACTGTACCCCAAACCATCCTTTATTCTGAAAGCCAGTTTTCTGGAGAGGTTTAACCTAGATAAGCACTTTAATAGAGTAGCTGAATCCAAAGAACAGATTGTGCCTTTGTGTGTGCAGGGAATGGAGAAAACTAAATTTGAATCTGTATTTTGTTTACTTTTGCGTTTACTGTTGTTATCTGACTTAAGTTAAAGCACTGCTCCAAACGGATCAACAAGTTCTGTACCAAATTTTGTGATTCAGTATGGTTTCAAAACTGGCTTATATTTCTGAATTCTTTCAGAGCAAATCTGTTATTCTAGGGAGTGTATGATGTTCTCTGTTTTGACTTTTAGTTATGAATATATACATAACAATGTGGAGTAATGCAACAGTTGTTTAAAATAAATTTGATAAAGTGTGGAAAAAATATATATGGTTTTAGTGGTTTTCCTTATACATGAGTCATGACATTACATCCTCTATCTATACAAAGTTGGAAGACAATACAAACATCAATCCTCATTTGATGTCCTAAATATCTATTAGTGTATGATTTCCATTTTATGAGTATGATTTCCATTCCATTTACCATACAAATTTCCCTGTTGATACATTTCTTAAAAAAAGAATTTTTGTAAATGTGTGTCTTTTAAGGTGGATTTTGTTGTTTTGAACAACTACACTGATAAAATTTTTGGCAATGCTTCAGTCCTGTTACCCATGTGCATACCATGTACTTATTATAGTAAGTACAATTACTGGGTAATAACTAGGTAACCCTGAACCTAGCCCTAAACCTACCCCTAACCCATGTCCTTACCTTATTTTAGCCAGTACATTCTAGGTAAGTACACTGTAAGTACACCTAAGTACTGTACTGTAAAAAAAAGCGTTACCAAAAAATTTTAAGAAGCAGGGGAGTACAATCTATGGTTAAGTTTACACAACAAAAATATATCATGATTAACTGATGAACAGACGACAACGATGAGGACTCAAAACGCTGCATTATCCTTGCCAGGCCAACAGTTGATGTTAGTTTGTTTTTTGAGTTGTCAAATACTAACGAATTCCTATAGACTGAACACAATACCCATACACATGACACCACTGAAGATAAATGTATCGTTTCCAAAAACTTGCACTTTGAAACCCATTTCAAAAGTTTGCCTCTTCAGTGAAAATGGCCAAAACGCATACATTTTGTTCCATTTTTATTTGAAAATAGTCTTGTGTAAACTGCCTCTAAAATCGTCTGGCTGAAGCTGCAGTCTGAAACTATTCAAAAGGCCATATGAAACCGTCAATTATGTCTCCGCTGTTGGTTTTGACATACTTCGAATAGTAAGATGCTTCTGCATACTTTCCTCCCAGTTTTGCCCATTGAAATCCTCCACAGTCACACTTCTTACTGTTCCAGTGTCCAAACAATGAGGTGCCACACCTGTAAATTCATGGTAAAATACGTGTGAAAACACATCCGAATAAGAGAAAACATTTTCTTCACATCAAAAAGAAAATGCTCCATAGTTTAAAACAAAGCAAGGTAAACTACAGTTTGTCTATAACATGCGGTAAAAATTGTCTGTAAAAAAAAAAAAAGAAACATCCCAATAATGGTCCGCCTTGTATTCAACTCACCAAATCCATCAGGGTTGGAACGTGGAGTGTAGAAACTCTGGACGCCACACGTTTTGCAGAATGTGTGCTTGGCCATGTGTGTGTTAAAAGTGTATGTGGTCATGTTGTCTGATCCCTATGAAACCATAATTAATTATAACATTACAACAAATTTAACATTATATGTATTCTGCTCAAAAGGATCCTGTGTACGTGCTTTAAAACATACCTGCAGCAAGGTGAACTGGGATTTTGGTACAATGAAGTGACGATTCTGTTTCTTTGTGCAAATACTGCAACTGAGACAGAACAGCGATCAAAACCATCAGTTATACCCATGTATAAACCAATACATTTGTCATTAAACCGTACATTCAACCAATGAACCAACCCATATTTACACAATACATGGCCTATGTATTTTTCATTTCCTTAACCTATCTGTGGACATAATATTTATTTAGTACTTCAAGTTCCCACCGAGGTTGGTTCAGCCCTGTTTACTGTCTGTATACTGTTGTTGTTTTTGTCTCTGTGTACAAATTCCTTGTGTGTGCAAACCACTGGCAATAAAGCTTTTTCTGATTCTGATCCTCTCGGAATGATTTCATAACGACATCGTCATAACATCTGTCATGTCATGTATTTTATTTTATTTTTCGATGTGAAATAGATTCTAGAATCTTTGTAGACAAAGACCTGTCAATAAAAGACATCCCTATCGTGGAATGACCCAGATGACACTTCGCAGGGTATTCAACAGCTAAATGCATCGTAACCAATCCACAATTAGATGTACTATCAGCACAATGACTGTGCTAATTGCTGAAGATGTTTCTTACTTGCAACTGAACACGTGTAAATCTGGAGCGCTCCACACCTCAAAACGCACCGCGCCGCAGTGACAACCTCCAGTGTGTTTCACAAGACCCTCACGCTCCCTGCAAACAACAGATGATTTACATCAGGACTCAGGAGACGACAATATTTGCCTCATTGGCTCATGTACTTAACATGTATTTAACAATGGATGTTTTTAACAGACTTCATTCGCGTTTGGGTTTTTTTTTTTTTTTTGGGCAGAAGTTAAACACGTGTATTTTATATGAGCCCAATGTTCATTTTTTCGATCACAGTTTTGTCCACGTCACTGTGAATGTCTCCATTACGCAGTGAAAGCGAAGGTTACATAGCCTACCTTTCGTCTTTAGTTACGCACGCCATTTGTTTAGCACCTTTAATTTTGTATAGGCTATGGTAACAGTGGAGTTGTTTGTCGTCTATAACCTAACCGGTTTTGCATGCGGCTCTCCTGTAGAACATTCTATAATTGGTTGATAAGATAACCATCGCCCTGTTTGCAAAACACACACTGTTGACTGGCTGGGTCACATGCTTCAGCCAGCTCATTTGTCCTCGGCGTCATCTGGTTCCACCCGTTCAGCTGTTGCAAAACAAGCCCAGACAAAGTCCACGATAATATCAGAGCAGAAGAAAAGTTGTTTTCTTCGAAATAGATTGAATTGTAGTTTGTATAAATAATGTAGTCTATAGCCTAATACAGATATCCTAGGCTATGTTACATGTGTGTTGTTAAATAAAATAGAAAGTAAGACTTATAAATTCCAAATGAGCCTAAACAATTTGTATTTTGAAACAGACGATGTGTTACATAAAACTTTAAACTGACTGTTTATCATGACAAGGTAAAACTTTTAAACAGGCAAGTTTACTATATAAATATAATTATTATTTTTTAACATCCTGTATTTATCATGTCTGATGTTGATGACAGATTAAGTTAGTTAGATGTTAAATATTTCAAGTGATATGCACAAACACACTCTTCTGAAAGTTGAAGGTACACGTGATCTTGAAGTCTCTGAACAGAAATTCTTTTGAGTTCAGTCTGGTGATGTGGCAGCTTGTGTGATGTGAATCTGGGTCAGGTGATAATAACCAGGAAATTTCTAGAGAATTTAAGAACATTTATGTTATGTATTTCCTGTATTTGTATTAGAAACAATTTCCTTGTAAGTTATTGAATAGAAAATATAGCCTATCTTTGCTGTTAAAAACAAAAAGCAAAATCACTATAAATGGCATTTTTTACTTTAGGGGAGCAGTGGGCTAAAAAAATCTTTATTTTAAAACATGAACATAAAATGCTGACCAGCCTGTGATATTATTAGAGCACTTTCAAATGCCAAGTCTCGCGGGGTAAACATAGAGATCCAACGGCAGACAAGCCCATAAGCCTAAAAACAAACTGATGATTACGCTGTATTAAGGATTAGTATCTTGGCCTTGCTCTCTAAAACCGTCAGATGGTGATTTTTATCATGTACTTATTGTTAATTTCAGTATGATCAGGAGTGAAATAAGTTTAATTGCAACACCTTCACCACCACTCAGTTTCAAGAAAACTGGCCCAGCTGGGTGACCTAGATAATCTTTTAGCAGCTGTTCAAGCTCAAGGAAGAATTAACAGGGACCTGATTCCACTACGATACTAATCGAATAAGGATGACCATCCAGATAAACAAGGCTCAAAGAGAAGTTTCACAATACCATCTCTTTTTGAAGAGCTATCTGATTAATGTTTACCTAAATTGGGTAAATATTTTGTGGTATTTATTTTAATATGCCCTCATGACTGTAAGTGCTGATGAAAGAAACTATAGCATCTTACCAGGAGATAACCAGAAAACCTTAGAGCAAGCTTGGAGCTAGTTCATCTTGTTTGAAGCATTGTTCATGCATGGCAACACAAAGTCACATGGGAATAAACAGAAAGTTTCTTGTCCACCACATAGGCCTGGTTTCACAGACAGGGCATAGATTAAACTAGGATTAGGCCTTAGTTCAATTAGGACAAAAACATAATGAAACAAAACAATGGAGCACTGATCTATTTTAAGATTAAAACAGCTCAAAAACATTTTAGTCTAGGACTAGGCTTGCCTTGTCCATGTAACCGGGCAATAGTTTAGTGGAGCCTATACAGAATTAAGCCCTGACAATTATTACAATTTAAGCATTACATCTTTCTTTAATAACAGAGGTTATACAAAAACCAACAAGGAAAAACTTTAACAAATGCTTTGTCGCAGTGGTGAACAGCTGAGTTACTGTATGTCTGCTCACTCAGAGAAAATGACCTACATTGCTGCAACAGATACTGTGGAGAGTCTGAGGCCAACATGTTTCAAAGCAATGCTATCACAAGTTGTGTTCTATATTAAGTGCACTGGTTGACACAAGTCTCACAACAGCCTCAGCTAAAACACAAATATGGAACAGCAATTTTGTAAAGAAACCATGCATTGGAGCAAACACTCTTTTTTAGGGATAACATGCAGCCTGCCATTTCTGTAGGCCTATTATATTTATATGTTTAATATATATATATATATATATATATATATATATATATATATATATATGTGTGTGTGTGTGTGTGTGTATATATATATATATATATATATATATATATATATATATATATATATTGCTCTTTCTTTGTCTAGTCCAGATTTCCAGATTCCAATAGTCTGATTCACAAATAGTAAAGAGAACAAACAACCCAACCAACCAATCAATGCCTCGGGTGTATCACCAGACTAGTCCATTCTGGCATATTCTGGACACTTCCTTTTTCTGATACTGTATTATTATACTTAAAATACGGAAACAAAACTTACCATTCCTACCTAAGTGTTTTTTAAATCTTAAATCTTTAGTGAAAAGCATATTTAAAAGTTTTAACAAATAAATTGTTTGACTGCGGAAAAATCTGGTCATGTGACGTAACGTAAACGTCACACTCCTGGGTTTGTATAAATACCGTATCATTCGCTTTCAACGGCAGTTTTCATACACAGAGGACGTTTTTCAGAAGCAGATTGACAGTCAGTAAACTTGCTAAAAGGTAAGACTCAACATTTAGTTGGTTTTATAACATTCTTAAAGACTTAATGTTACGTTGTTCTTGGTTGTTTAATCGATACTGTCGATTTATGGATGACTAAACGTAACGTTATTTACCTGTATTATATTATTCATAATGCGTTCGTCTAAGTAATGCGTTTTAAAGTCGTCCGTTACCGAAATGGGTGGAAGTTTTATTTAATTGTTGAGTTCGTGTAGTTTGTTTTCGATTTTTTTTTAGTTTTGTCTTCTGTGTTTTTGCTGAATCATAGGATTCTTTGTCAAAGAACCCGGATGTTACTGTACTGTACAGCCGCCATGTTAGTGAATAGGACTTTGGGTGTTGCGCAGTACGTTCCAGTTTTTAAATAAAACAAAAAGATCTTGTAGTTTTGCCCTCTTATAAGTTTGTTTACTCGCATCGATAAATACTCTATATAACTAGTACTACTTTAAAACAATTGAGACAATTTAGCACGTACCTCGTATTAATTGTGCCATTCAAGTAAATGGTTTCATTGTTATCATTGTAATGTTAATGCTAATGCTTTTTTCCCCTCAGTTTTTTTTTGGAAGAGACAACCCGCTGTAATAAAGTTGATTTGACTAAGGATAACATTCCTATTTTGCCGTTACGTTTTAATTAAACGTAATTAGTACACTCTGATACACCATAGTGTATTGTAATGCAACACTGTCATAATGCAGCTGTACTGTGGATGAAAAGAAGTCTCCCTCCCCCTTCATTTTCCTAAGAAACTGCCAGTGACTGGCTGCTGCACCCATAAAATGCAGCTTTTTATCCTGACAGTGTATGATTTTATAACAGCAGTTACAGAATAGAACACGATCAATACGAGCTTTTGACGTTCAATTAAATAAATGTACTAATTGCACCTACTATGTAGGTTACAATTTTGTTTAAATGTCGTGAATGCAGTGATGGACCACTGTCTTTCCTCATTTGACTGGTTTTTGGATTTCATGTGCTTTCCTATTGTAGTGGTTTAGGCTATGTTATAACAACTATTGTTTCCTTTAGTAAGATCATTTTCATCGAATTTCAAACTTCGCCTGGCAGATAACAACATTGAGATAAAATATAAAAAAATATGTTAAACGTACTCCACAGCGCCACCCAGTGCATTTAATTATATCTGCTATTTTTATTCATACTGAATTGGGGTTTGTACTGTCCCAATCAATTAGTTGACTAATTGGTTGATATGTTCTGGTTAAACCAAATTTCTGTGTTTCTTTTGTGTTTATTGAGAGTTAAAGCTTTAAGTTTATAGTCTATTTGTGTCTCAACCACGAAGCTGAGCTCCGGTGTCTGAACTGATCGTGTTTGACAGAACTTTATAACTTATTATAACATGATAAAAAGAATTTGTTCAACCGTTCTTGTGATGATCACTAGTTGACAACAGTATTTTCGGAAATCATAGGCTACTATATTGCGCAGGTGATGCAACACTGTCAGAGCCGACCGACTTGTGTCGCTCATTTTATTGCAAAATAATTGGGTGACACTACTGAATATACTGCAAATAGTCTACTAGTTTGTTTATAATTCATTTAGGCAGACAGCAAGGCTAATTAATTTAAAGTTTTTCTGTTTTTTTTTCCCTAATGTCATTTTTAGTCAAATTTTAGGGCTTCAGTTGACCAAGATTTTCTTTGGTTGAGTATAGCCCTAAATTGAATGTGTACCAATATTTTGATATTGGTTTATGCATGGTTGCTAATCTAATTTTTCTTCATTTATTTACAGATGCAGATCTTTGTCAAGACCCTCACTGGTAAGACCATCACCCTTGAGGTTGAGCCAAGTGACACCATTGAGAATGTGAAGGCCAAGATCCAGGACAAAGAAGGCATTCCCCCTGACCAGCAGAGGTTGATCTTTGCTGGCAAACAGCTGGAAGATGGACGCACACTGTCTGACTACAACATCCAGAAGGAGTCCACCCTTCATCTGGTGCTGCGTCTCAGGGGAGGCATGCAGATCTTCGTCAAGACCTTGACCGGCAAGACCATCACCCTTGAGGTCGAGCCAAGCGACACCATTGAGAATGTCAAGGCAAAGATCCAGGACAAAGAAGGCATTCCCCCTGACCAGCAGAGGTTGATCTTTGCTGGCAAACAGCTGGAAGATGGACGCACACTGTCCGACTACAACATTCAGAAAGAGTCCACCCTTCATCTGGTGCTGCGTCTCAGGGGAGGCATGCAGATCTTCGTCAAGACCTTGACCGGCAAGACCATCACCCTAGAGGTCGAGCCAAGCGACACCATTGAGAATGTCAAGGCAAAGATCCAGGACAAAGAAGGCATTCCCCCTGACCAGCAGAGGTTGATCTTTGCTGGCAAACAGCTGGAAGATGGACGCACACTGTCCGACTACAACATTCAGAAAGAGTCCACCCTTCATCTGGTGCTGCGTCTCAGGGGAGGCATGCAGATCTTCGTCAAGACCTTGACCGGCAAGACCATCACCCTTGAGGTCGAGCCAAGCGACACCATTGAGAATGTCAAGGCAAAGATCCAGGACAAAGAAGGCATTCCCCCTGACCAGCAGAGGTTGATCTTTGCTGGCAAACAGCTGGAAGATGGACGCACACTGTCCGACTACAACATTCAGAAAGAGTCCACCCTTCATCTGGTGCTGCGTCTCAGGGGAGGCATGCAGATCTTCGTCAAGACCTTGACCGGCAAGACCATCACCCTAGAGGTCGAGCCAAGCGACACCATTGAGAATGTCAAGGCAAAGATCCAGGACAAAGAAGGCATTCCCCCTGACCAGCAGAGGTTGATCTTTGCTGGCAAACAGCTGGAAGATGGACGCACACTGTCCGACTACAACATTCAGAAAGAGTCTACCTTGCACCTGGTGCTGCGTCTCAGAGGAGGTTCAGATATTTAAACTGACAGTCTAGGGGATGGACATTTATTTCAGTAGCCCCTTGCACTCATTTTTTTTCTTCTCTCTTTATACTTCAACCAAATCATTACATGCATTAATGTTTTTCCACTTTTTTTAAATCTTCAAAATGACTAAATAAAAGCATTGAAATGAAAAATTGTGTTTGTGCATGACTAGTAATGCAAGATCTGGTAAAAGTTAAATTGAGTGAAATGGGACTTATTTACAAACCAATAAAAATGAAATAGATAATGCAAAAGCAACACTTCAAGTTGTACTTGGAAGAATTAAAGTGTCTTAGTTTGTAGGCCTACAATATATAAATTCCTGGGCCCGTATTTATTAAGAATCCTCTCAGAAAACTGGCCCTGCAGCCAAGCACCACCATTTCTATAATGGATCGAAGTTGGGGTGATGTTTCTTAATGTTTCCTTTGTATTTTAAATGGTGGTGGTTGGAAAAAAAAGTGTTCTATAAATGGCAGATGCCTAACTTGGCTATATTATCCATATTTGGTTGGTGAGAACCTGGGCCCGTATTCATAAAAAAAAATCTTAATGCAAAGAGTTGCTCCTAGTGACAAAACTGTAAGAAAATTATTAGAAATGTGGGCGTTTACTCTTCAAATTAAATAAAAAATCCTAGTAAAGAAAAAAAGTACACCAGAAAGCATCTTAACCCTTAAAAGAGGTCTTAAGGTCAAAATTTTTATCCAGAAATTAATCACTACATTAAGATATTTGGCAACAATTCAGCAGTGATGATTTGGGTCTGTCACAACCTTCTGTAAACAGTGATCACAAACATTACAGCAGTTTCTGAACCTCTTATTGTGTCACAATTCATTTCGTTTTGACTTGACATTCCCACCTTGGAGGCTCAAAAAGCTGCATTTATGAATATAGCAGGCTTCCCTGGTGCGCACAGGCAGGGGAATGAACCATTAATAATTTGGGTTTAAAGAAAATGTTTAAATATCCCAAGTGACTACCGTGGCTCAACTATATGTTTATCAAGCGACGCAAATACTTTTTGTGCAAAAAAAAACAAACAAAAATAACGAGTTTATTCGACTATACCTTTTCTTCCTTGTAGGCCAGAAACGAGACTTCCTTAGATTTCCACGACGCATGCGCGAGAACTGAACTGAAGTAGTGTAAGGAGATCGCAATTCTCGCGCATGCGTCGTGGAAATCTAAGGAAGTCTCGTTTCTGGCCTACAAGGAAGAAAAGGAATAGTCGAATAAACTCGTTATTTTTGTTTGTTTTTTCGCACAAAAAGTATTCTCGTCGCTTGATAAACATATAGTTGAGCCACGGTAGTCACTTGGGATATTTAAACATTTTCTTCATTGACTTTCTGGGCCGTCAAGAGGCAGTCCCTTAGGAGCCTATGTGGTAGTTATACAGCTCTCAAATTTAATCAAAAATATCTTTATTTTTGTTCCGAAGACGAACGAAGGTCTTACGGGGTTGGTACAGCATGGGGGTGAGTAATTAATGACTTAATTTTCATTTTTGGGTGAACTAACCCTTTAAGCTCCCACGTCTGCTTCTTGCTCCGTGCTGTGACACTCGGCCCGAATTTTTCCTTTAAGGGTGGCCTTGTGTTCATCCACTAACTGGGCTAACAGTCAACACTGTCCTTCTGTTCAGTCGGGCTTTCTCATCGTCGTTGTTTTTGATTTCACGTTTGCTACATTCAAACCACCACTTAAATAGACTGTAATCAGTGTAATTGGAAATAGTGAAACAATTTTTATCATTCTGAGCCAATCAAATACTTTCTTGGACAACCACCCAATCACAGTGTTCAAAAGATTGTGTCATACTCATAGACTGTAAAAAGGTCATACATAGCAACGGGGTCAGCCCCGCCTCCTCACTAAGATGAGAGTTTTTCTTTTCCCTACTCAGAGTTGCTCTCAGACCATGAACTCTCTTGAGCTAAGAGTCCTATGTAAACGTTTTAAAGCTAAATTAATAGTTTTCTAAAAGGATTCTTGCAATCTTTATGAATATGGGCCCAGAGGTTAAAATCTAGTTCAGCAACACCTGTGGTTGTCCTGTTCTAACAGCTGCTGCTGTAAATAATAATTTAAAAAAAAACTGGTAAGATGGTGTGTCTGTTAAAATAACCCAGCTGAAATTCTAACTTAACTTTAAACAAATCGTTATGAGTTACGTACATTCTTTAATAGCTTGTTTTTTTGTTGGTCAGCAATTATTACTAAAAACATGGGCATTTCTGGTGAACGTTTCTATGTATTTCACAGCCTAATCAGTGTACAGAAAAATGCTAGTGTCTTATTAGAGACATTTGTGCAATATAAATTGTTAAATATTATTACAAATTGTTTTTCATATATGTCTAGGCCTATAGTAACGCTTGGAAAGGTCATGGAAAGGCTACTGTCTGGAACACGCACCTTCTTATGTATAATAAATGAAAAAGAGTTAAAGCATCGCATTACAATAATTTTAAATTCCATAACATTACTTAATGAGTAAACATTACAATTTATTATGCATTCATCATTTATTTTCCTTATTATTCATAATGTTAATTTGCAATTTAAAATGAAATGTAATAGTATAATTAAATTAACTCAGTTTACATAAACCTAGATTAATATGCTGTAAAAGTATGAATTACATGATACCGGTACATTAACATTAACATAAACAAATTGAACCTCATCATTAATTTCCACCATTAAAATATCCGCTGAGTACGCACAAGTTCCTTTGAGACGTTTCTTTTGTTTCGTCTTCAAAAACCTCGTTAACCTTTATTTGATTGATTGATAGTCATGTTGACATAATAAATAAATATATCCGGAACAAAAGGAGAAATCAGAAATCAAAAAGTTTCGACGAAATGTTTTAGGGGGAAGAACTCAAGAGGTCCTCGCTGCAGTCGTCGTCAGCGCAGAGCAGTTGACAGCTGCTTCGAGGCCGTCAATGACACAGGAACATGGCTCAGAGCTGGGGTAACTTTTTCTTCTCTCTACTCGATTACAAGACGGAGAAATTTGTCATTGCTAAAAACAAAAAGATCGGAGTTCTGTTCAGACTCTTTCAGCTAGCGGTGATTGGATATCTGATCGGGTAGGTGTCTTGTGCTTCTCTAAATCTAACGTTAGACGTTGCGGTGAGAGCAAGCGGGCTCGGTCAATTTTTAAAAGATCTAATCTTCAAAAGTAAATGTTTTAAAAGTTCTTTACGTGTTTGTTCATGCTCACATTGGTCACTGTATATCAATTTAATCAAACCGAATATAAGTCGAAATTTAACGCACCACCTCTGCACGTCACCACGATGTTATTTATATCAAGTAACGTTAGCCTTTAAGACTTGTTTGCACACTGTCTCTGCACGTTTTGCATTTAGTGAAAAATACTTCTGTTTTGATATAGATTCGTAATAACCATTTAGTCCATGGATTTATTAGAACCACAGTTTTTTTCACTTCTGCTTCCCAATTCTTTCACGTGGTTTTTGGGCTTCTTACCCATGGAACTGCTGCAAAAGGTGCTGTTAAGTTGACCTGGATCACATGTGCTTTGGCCAAATGCTACACAAAAAAGCACCAGCCCGCTTATTCTGCTGCTTTATTCTTTTCCTTTACAAAAAATAACTATTGTAAAACTTAAATTAATGGTTATGTCCTTCATGGTGTCCATGTGACTTATAGCATTACTCTATGTATCACACTAACCCTAAATAACCATTAAAATTACTTGTTATAATGTAAATTGTACTTATACAGCTGTTGTTGTTTTTTTTAATGGTGTGTCCTCTTAAAGGTGGGTTTTTATTTGGAAGAAAGGATATCAGGAGACTGAGGAAGCCATCCAGAGTTCTGTGACCACCAAACTCAAGGGTGTAGATTTCACCAACAGCTCTCAGTTTGGTCTGCAGCTATGGGGTGCAGAGGACTATGTCATCCCTCCACAAGTAAATGTACACTTTTCACCTGTATATTTGCGTCAAAAGAAATTGATAGTTTCTATTTGTAAACCATATGTACTCAGTTTTTTTGAGAAAGTCTATTAACAATCTCCATTTTATCTGTTAGAATAGATTATGGAGATAGAGATACCTAGATAGAGACATGACATATATTGTGTTTATCTATTTTCATCTACATGTCCTTTAAATGAGTAGCTGTTTTTTTTTTTTTTTTGTGGTCATAATTGTGTTTAAATTCATGCAGAACAGTTGAATCTTACAGATGAGAGACAGATAGAGGGGTATTTATTTAAAGTCTTTAATATTTTTAATTTATATTTTAGTTTAGATTTAATCAAACCAAAGCCTGTGTTTGCAGAAAAATGTTATGCCCTCATAATATTCATTAATGTCATTGAAGTTTTGACGACAAAAGATTCTGTGTAAGATGAGCTGGATCAAATATGCCACAAGCTTCTTTTGGGGAGCCTAGTTTTTATTTAAAGCTTTTGCCTAGGAAGCTCATTCCCCTGGGCTTTTATTAGATGCAATAATTGTTTTGTTCTTTTATCAGATATAGAATTGATTTACTAAAGCCTTAAATTGTGAAGCTTGTTGGTTCGGTATTGAAGAGTTGAAGCGAGAGTATCACGTTCCATTAATTTGCTGTTGAAAATGTTTTATGTAAGAATATATCATCAATTATTTTTAACAGGGGGACCGGGTCTTCTTTATTGTGACAAATTACGTAGTGACACCAAACCAAAGACTGGGTATCTGCCCTGAGGTAAGAGACAGGTTGTTGTTTTATTTTAGTTTTATTAGTTTTAATTAGAGAGCTGTATTCATATCGAAGCTGAGTTTTTGATCTCTGTACATTTTTAACCACAGAGTATGTCGTATGTGTTCACTTCATTCTACTTATTTCAGAGTCCAAAAGTGCCAGATGGTTTTTGTACTAATAACAGTGATTGTGTGGAAGGGGAAACTGTTATAGCAGGCCATGGTAAGGTTTCCTTATGACTGTACGTCTGATTTTACATAAACTTTGTGAAAGTTGAAGATTCTTGTTCAGATAAAAGGATGTTACATTGTTTTATTCTATGACCCACTATTATGTTTCAAATTCCGAGCTTTAAAGGAACACTCCAACTTTTTGGGACTTTAGCCTATTCACCTTACCCCCCAGAGTTAGATAAGTCCATACATACCTTTTTCATCTCCGTGCGTGCTATAAGTCTGTTTGACGCACCCACCGCTAGTTGACCAGCTGCCAGTGGATGAGTGGCAGCTGCCAGTTGCTGAGTGGCAGCTGCCAGTTGCTGACTGTGGCAGCTGCCAGTGGCTGAGTGGCAGCTGCCAGTGGCTGCTGCCAGTTGCTGACTGTGGTAGCTGCCAGTGGCTGAGTGGCAGCTGCCAGTTGCTGACTGTGGCAGCTGCCAGTGGCTGAGTGGCAGCTGCCAGTTGCTGACTGTGGCAGCTGCCAGTGGCTGAGTGGCAGCTGCCAGTGGCTGAGTGGCAGCTGCCAGTTGCTGACTGTGGCAGCTGCCAGTGGCTGAGTGGCAGCTGCCAGTTGCTGACTGTGGCAGCTGCCAGTGGCTGAGTGGCAGCTGCCAGTTGCTGACTGTGGCAGCTGCCAGTGGCTGACTGTGGCAGCTGCCAGTGGCTGAGTGGCAGCTGCCAGTTGCTGACTGTGGCAGCTGCCAGTGGCTGACTGTGGCAGCTGCCACTCATCCACTGGCAGCTGCCACAGTCAGCAACTGGCAGCTGCCACTCAGCCACTGGCAGCTGCCACTCAGCCACTGGCAGCTGCCACAGTCAGCAACTGGCAGCTGCCACTCATCCACTGGCAGCTGCCACAGTCAGCAACTGGCAGCTGCCACTCAGCCACTGGCAGCTGCCACAGTCAGCAACTGGCAGCTGCCACTCAGCCACTGGCAGCTGCCACAGTCAGCAACTGGCAGCTGCCACTCAGCCACTGGCAGCTGCCACAGTCAGCAACTGGCAGCTGCCACTCAGCCACTGGCAGCTGCCACAGTCAGCAACTGGCAGCTGCCACTCAGCCACTGGCAGCTGCCACAGTCAGCCACTGGCAGCTGCCACAGTCAGCAACTGGCAGCTGCCACTCAGCCACTGGCAGCTGCCACAGTCAGCAACTGGCAGCTGCCACTCAGCCACTGGCAGCTGCCACTCAGCCACTGGCAGCTGCCACAGTCAGCAACTGGCAGCTGCCACTCAGCCACTGGCAGCTGCCACAGTCAGAAACTGGCAGCTGCCACAGTCAGCAACTGGCAGCTGCCACTCAGCCACTGGCAGCTGCCACAGTCATCCACTGGCAGCTGCCACTCAGCCACTGGCAGCTGCCACAGTCAGCAACTGGCAGCTGCCACTCAGCCACTGGCAGCTGCCACAGTCAACCACTGGCAGCTGCCACAGTCAGCAACTGGCAGCTGCCACTCAGCCACTGGCAGCTGCCACAGTCAGCAACTGGCATCTGCCACTCAGCCACTGGCAGCTGCCACTCAGCCACTGGCAGCTGCCACTCAGCCACTGGCAGCTGCCACAGTCAGCAACTGGCAGCTGCCACTCAGCCACTGGCAGCTGCCACAGTCAGCAACTGGCAGCTGCCACTCAGCCACTGGCAGCTGCCACAGTCAGCAACTGGCAGCTGCCACTCAGCCACTGGCAGCTGCCACTCAGCCACTGGCAGCTGCCACAGTCAGCAACTGGCAGCTGCCACTCAGCCACTGGCAGCTGCCACAGTCAGCAACTGGCAGCTGCCACAGTCAGCCACTGGCAGCTGCCACAGTCAGCAACTGGCAGCTGCCACAGTCAGCAACTGGCAGCTTTTATTTCCTTTCAGCGAGAGTGTCAGGCACTCCGCCACTCAGCCACTGGCAGCTGCCACTTAGCCACTGGCAGCTGCCACAGTCAGAAACTGGCAGCTGCCACTCAGCCACTGGCAGCTGCCACAGTCAGAAACTGGCAGCTGCCACTCAGCAACTGGCAGCTGCCACAGTCAGCCACTGGCAGCTGCCACTCAGCCACTGGCAGCTGCCACAGTCAGCAACTGGCAGCTTTTATTTCCTTTCAGCGAGAGTGTCAGGCACTCAGCCACTCAGCACTGGCAGCTGCCAGTCAAATAGCGTCCAGCATGAGCGTCCAGCAAGCGTCTGCAAGCTGCCAGTCGGATCACGGCCATTTGACTGGTTTAATCGGGACAACAGTACCCAAAACACCAATCATACACAAGAATAAAGGCATGACATTATATTCATAATAAGAATTTTTTTTGTTTCCTTTCAGCGAGAGTGTCAGGCAACGCGTTATATTCGCTGATCAGCAGCGGCTGGCTGGATGAGCGTCCAGCAAGCGTCTGCAAGCTGCCAGTCGGATCACGGCCATTTGACTGGTTTAATCGGGAGAACAGTACCCCAAACACCGCTGGCAGCTGCCAGTCAGTCAACACACTCAGCCACTGGCAACTGCCAGTCAGCAACTGCCATGCAACTCAGCCACTGGCAGCTTTTATTTCCTTTCAGCGAGAGTGTCAGGCACTCAGCCACTCAGCCACTGGCAGCTGCCAGTCAGCCAGTTGAAGATTGAACCCCTACTCGCTTTCATACTAATCCAAATGAGTGGCAAAATAACGCAAACGTTTTCCTATTTACATGTTGTGATTTGTATAGTCACATAATGGACAAATAACAAAGTCAAATGAGACACAGACATCTTTTAACCGTATAAAACCTGGGAACTATTCTCTGAAGGCAAAGCACTGCTACTTTGACGGAGTAATAACCGCATCACCGGAGACTGAGCGGAGAGTTCGCTCAGTGTTTGGGTAACAGAGTCAGTAATTTATAAATAGTAAAAGTGTAGTTTACAGTCATGGGTTTTCGCTCTATTGTAAATAGCTGCGACAGTAAACAGGGGAGGTAATACCATGTTTCACAGAATTCCAACTAAAAACGCTGACTGGATGAAGAAATGGCTAACTTACTCTGGATATTTATCCAAACACACCTAAGATTATCAAGGGACATTATGTTTGCTCGGTACATTTCAATGGACGACTATTTTGAAAAATTGGAATTTGCCACACGGACCATAATGTGCTGAAAGATACGGCCATCCCATCGATAGCACAGACAGGACAAGTATCACCTGTGGCTGAGGTAAGTGTTCCGTTATGTTTTTAGATGACCTACTGTAACAGTGCCTTTAGCCAGAGCTAATGTAAGTGACACTATTATATGATTAGGGTATGAATATGTTTTTATCTTGATGCGGTGCGGACGCGCTTGGAAAAAAAACGAGTGCGTTCACCGCGTTGAACTTGCACCCTGCGCGCGGCGCGCCTATAGCCTAAATTTGAAATAACCATGGAAATAACGAACTTGAGCGTGCAAAAGGGTACGATAGGCTGTGAGTTCATTGTGCAAAAACAATTTGTGCTATTACTTTCCCCTTATTCTATTCTATAGTTATGCAATACTGTATATTATATACTGTTGAATACATTTGGTTCAGCTAATAAATTGCATTTAAAATATATTGATTCCTGTAATAATAATTATTTATTCATGTGATATTTATAAATCTGGGTGCGTTTTTGGTTGGAAATCAATGAAACATGGTACCTGGTCTCCCCTGTTTATTGTCACAGCTCATACAATAAAGCAAACACCCATGATAAACTTTGCTTTTCTATCTAACGTTGGTAATTGCTGACTCTTTACTCCAACACTGAGCGAACTCTCTGCTCCTCGTCACGGTGCGTCTCAGGTGATGGTTATCACTCTGCCCAAGTAGCAGTGCTTCGCAAATATAGTATTTATACGGTTAAAAGATGTCTATGTCTCATATGGCCTTGATATTTGTACACTCTGTGACTATACAAACCACAACATGTAAATAGGAAAACGTTTGCGTTATTTTGCCACTCATTTGGATTAGTAAGAAAGCTGCAACCATTCACATCCAGTCTTTTTGCTAAGCTAGGCTAGCGGTGGGTGCGTCAAACAGACTTATAGCACGCACGGAGATGAAAAAGGTATCTATGGACTTATCTAACTCTGGGGGGTAAGGTGAATAGGCTAAAGTCCCAAAAAGTCGGGGTGTTCCTTTAAAGGGACTACATTTTACTGTTGTTTATTCAGGAGTGAAGACAGGCCGCTGTCTAAACGACACAGGAACCTGTGAGATTCAAGGATGGTGCCCTGTTGAGCATGGCCGCACACCAACGTAAGAGAACAGTGTTTTTTACCAGTTGGAATATGATTCCCTATTCATGCCTGTATGAATCTATTTAAAAAATAAACTAAAAACATATTAGTGTTGTACCTGTAATGTGCCATATGTTGTAACAGGGAGCCCATGCTGGCAAAGGCAGAAAACTTCACAATCTTTGTAAAGAACTTCATCAAGTTTCCAAAATTTGCCTTCTCCAAGTAAGTGAAGCCTAGAGCTATCATGTCAGTGTTTATTTTTTATTAAACCAATAGAATAGAGGGAATGCATTGACGTCACTTTCCCGCTGGAACAACCCCCCTCAGCCTGACTGAGTGGCAAAAGATCTGCTGTGTGACTGGATTTAATAGAGAAAACTGCAAATAAAACGAACAATTGTATCAATTTAAACGAAATATTGGACTCAATATAGTGTTCCTTACAACTTACTAAAGATCCAGTGATCCATGGATATTGACATGCAGCCAGGAATCGTGTGTTGCCTGACATTTATGTTTGCCTGATTTCGACACCGGGGAAATAAAAGCAATATAGACCTAAACATAAAGCAAATTTTCCTGTGAACGCTTTATATAAATACAATATAGGTAGGTCTAAATCCAGGTGATCACTTATATCAGTGTTAAATTGCCTAAATATATCGTCATATCGTCCAGCCCTAAAACATTATAGTTTTTTTTTGGTCAGTGTTTATTAAAAAACATCCAATAATGCAGAAAATGAAATGATAAATATTTAATTGATGACTTGTTTATATATATATAACAATACAAAATATATGGGAATGGTTTTACACCTAAATTCAGCATATTGACTCAAAATGATAACTGCAAATCCACCTTTCGCTGACTGGAGTCCACTTGTTTCTGTGAATTGCAGCGATCCATTTGCTCCTCTTTCTATAGCAGTCTGTAAAAATATAACTCCGATTTTTTGTCAAATCTAGTTGTACAGTCAATCACAAAGCTCTTTCCCACTTTATATGTGTTGTGTTTGTTTTTCGCGGCATTTACGCTGAACACAAATACAGCCGCTCAGTCTTTTTGCCACTCACTGTGAGTAACTGCAGGCACTCCGGCCGACAGTGACGTCACGCGCATACCCTCTATACATTTTCTCACTTTTCAGAAACTATGTTAGTATGCTCAGACAGAAATGCCACTAATTGCTAATGCATTAGCAAAGTGATTGGAACTTGTAATGCATTCATAGTTTTATGCTCATGATAAGTCTTTTTTAAAGCTTTTCAACTAGGTTTTGTACAGATTAATATTTTGCATGTTATTTCCATTGCAAAGCAGCATCAGAGTTGAGGTTGGGCAACAAAAACATCCTTAAAAAAGCACAGGAGGTTATGTTGTCATTTCAAGCAAAGTGTCATCTGGCAAGCAGTTATTTAAAGAGCCCATACAATCCTGAACACATGAACTAATCCAAACTGAGCTCTACCATATTGCAATCCCGCCTGTTTTTCTTTTTTTTTTTTACCAGAAATCACAATCACAAAGTCATTACAAAGCCACATACTACAAAAAAACAGAGAAAACCAGCAAAACCAAATGCTTTATAAAAAGTTTGTAGCTGTGCGAAAGAGTAGACCTGCTTGCACACAGTAAAGTGTTATGTTTGGATACTGATGGCACAGCACGACACGGCACAAGCTGCTCTGAATATTTGACGCTTACTCATCTCTATTTATACCAACACAGCGTGTGGTGCATACACTGAGACTTACTCCCTTGAAATCCTGTGCTCAGCCCATTTCAGTGACAGGCTGACAGTTGTTCATCTGTCCTTACATATGTTCTCATGATGCTGCATGATCTTCACAATGTCATCATATATAATAAATCATGTTTCACCCCTTTTTCCTTTTCAAGAGCGAACATCCTGCCTACCACCAACAGCACATACCTCAAGACATGCAGATATGACAAGGACCATCATCCCTATTGTCCCATCTTTCTTGTGGGAGATGTGATTAACTGGACTGGATACAATTTCCAGAATTTGGCAACAAAGGCAAGTGCTCCAAACGACATGACAAGTCAAAACAAGCAAGTCTTCAACATTGTAAACACATGGTTGATGTTCAAGCAGCAGCTCAGTGGATAGAGATCATATCCTAACCTGACTAGCTTCTTTTTTAGTGTATAATTTGGGGATTTTTGTATAAGCTACTATCAAGAGGTTGATCCAGGCACCCCAAAAAGTATTTGGACACTTAAGCCACACTTAAATATGTTTGAACATCTTCTTCCAGTTTCACAGACAAGGCTTCAGCCTAGTCTCAGACTAAAATGCATGTTTGAGCAGTTTTAACTGAAAGCAACTTGCACTGATAAATCCTAAAATATGTCAGTGCCATTGTTCAGTGCCGCCACGTTTATAAAAACCTACTTAAATGTCCTAATTGAACTAAGGCCTAATCCTGGCTTTGTGTGTCTGCTATATAATTGAAATAACAAAATATCACAAGCAAAACAGTGACCTGTGATAGTGTTAGAAGTTCTTGTTTTAATGGGTTGAAATTATTAACAGTTGTCATCATTTTCCAGCAAAAGTATCATCTGGCATATTTATTTTCTAAATGCAAAATAAAGAAATAAATTAAAAAAAAAAAAAATTAAAAAAAAAAAAACTTTGAATGGGTGGTGATGGCACAGTGGATAAGACACATGCCTTTGGTGTGAGAGACCCGGGTTCGAATCCTCTGTGAGACACCAATGTGTCCCTGAGCAAGACACTTAACCCCTAGTTGCTCCAGAGGCGTGCGACCTCTGACATATATAACAATTGTAAGTCGCTTTGGATAAAAGCGTCAGCTAAATGAATAAATGTAATGGTAACACTTTACAATAAGGTTCATTAGTTAACATTAGTAAATGCATTAACTAACATGAACTAACGATGAGCAATGCATTAGTTACAGTGTTTATTAATCGTGCAATTTATTAATTGTGCGTTCATGTTAGTTCACAGTCCATTAACTAATATTAACTAATACAACCTTTGATTTTATTTAACGTATTAGTAAATGTTGTAATTAATATTAACTAAGATTAATAAAAGCTGAAGAAGTATTGTTCACATATTGTACATGTTAACTAATGAACCTTATTGTAAAGTGTTACCAATGTAATGTAAATGTGACTGGAACAGTTCTGCAACTACTCCTGCAAAAGAATATCATCATGCACCATATTTGGCACTAAATGTAATTTTAATAAGATGATAATGTTTTTATTGTTATCTTTTCTTTCATGTACACACACAGGGTGGTTCAATTGCAGTAGGAATCGAGTGGAATTGTGATTTGGATAAAGATGAATCTCAGTGTAACCCTGAATATAGCTTCACACGCTTGGATTCCTCTGACAAGTCACAGCATTCAGTCACCTCTGGTTACAACTTTAGGTATAGCTCTGATTTATTGATTTTGCGAACCACACAGCCTTTCACCAAAACTCCACCAACTAAAACATGTCAGCAAACTTGACCATACAAAATGATTCATTGACAGAGAGCATTTCTGAGTGGCTAGTTTTCTATAATCACAATGTTCTCCACCTTAACCTTTCTTTCAAAGCCTTTTCATGGTGAACACTGTATCATTACACTGGCTGACATGTTTCTGTCATTTTCAAGATTTGCTCGATACTACAGTGATGCAGAAGGTCAAACCTATCGGAATCTATTTAAAGTGTATGGCATTCGCTTTGATATATTAGTCAATGGAAAGGTAAGAGATAATCAAAATGATTACAGAGTCCTGTTGTTGAGGTCATGGTGAAATAGTAAAATTATGGGATTTACTTTGCCAGCTTATTTGTTTTCTAGGCTGGAAAATTCAGTATCATTCCTACAGTGATCAAGATTGGCTCTGGGCTTGCTTTAATGGGTGCTGTGAGTATATAAGCTAGTTCTCGAGTCCCGACAGCGTCACTAATGGTTGATATATATGTATATATTAGATGTTTCTCAGACTCTTGTGTGATCGGTGCTCATATCATTCCACAGGGGGTTTTTGTCTGTGACATGATTCTGCTCTACATGATGAGCAAAAGCTCTTTCTACAGAGAGACAAAATTCGAGGCAATCACAAAGTAAGTATACTTGTATACTTGTGATTTCATGTGGATTTTAAACAGTTGAACTGCAGTGTATCTGTTATTATTTACATATGGTTTCCATTCATACTATTTGCACCTTTAGAAAACAATCTGGAAAGCACAGAGAGAGAAAGCACGTAAGACACCACGGTCATCGTAGACAAGATGGGCGACACAAAAGGGAGGAAAAACAGGAAATAGAGATGCAGCCATTGACATCAGTGTCATCTCAGCCCAATAACAACCCAGAGAAACAGATCCAGCCCACGAGCTCAGCACTCAAAACACACAGTCTGGAGAGAAAGCCACAGGCTACAGTGTCATTCAGGACAGAAAAACAGACCATTTCTCCTGTTTCAACTTTGAGAACACCACGCGACCACTAGAGGATCTGTCTGACGCTGAATCCTATTGGATTTACCGTGGATGTATGAAGGGAGTCGTTATAACGGGTCTGTGCTCAGTCATACCAAAGATGAATAGTGCCAGTGTTATTTATGCTCTCCTACACTCTTAAATTGGTTCTAAACAGCAGCAAATTTGGGTTCTACAGACAGAACAGAGCTGGACCTCACAATTATATGTTCTGTTAAACTAAAAAGAGAAAAAGACAAGATTGGTAGGAAAACAGTTACAAATTAAAGGGTTAGTTCACCCAAAAATGAAAATTCTGTCAGTATTTACTCACCCTCATGTTGTTCCAACCCCGTAAGACCTTCGTTCATCTTCGGAACACAAATTAAGATATTTAAGATATTAAGATCGCTCCTGCATACAGTCCATAGGCTTCTTTAGGGACTGGCTCTTGCTGTCCCCGAAAAGTCATTAAAGACATCGTTAAAATAGTCCAAGTGACTACAGGGGCTCAATCTTAAGTTTATCAAACGACGAGAACACTTTTGTGCGCAAAAAAACAACAAAAATAATGACTTTATTTCAACTATTCGTTTATTTCTCCCTCTGCGCGAGTCAGGTTACTAGTTTAATAGCGTAAGCTTCTGTTATTGTACGTCACACGCATCACACACACATGACCAGCGTCGGCCAATACGTTTGACGTAGCTCTACGCAATCACACTACGTTAACTGACTTACAGGCTCATGGAGAAGGACGTGAATAGTTAAAAAAAAAAAAAAGTCGTTATTTTTGTTGTTTTTTTGTGCACAAAAGTGTTCTCGTCGTTTGATAAACTTAAGATTGAGCCCCTGTAGTCACTTGGACTATTTTAACGATGTCTTTAATGACTTTTCGGGGACAGCAAGAGCCAGTCCCTAAAGAAGCCTATGGACTGTATGCAGGAGCGATCTTAATATCTTAAATATCTTAATTTGTGTTCCGAAGATGAACGAAGGTCTTACGGGGTTGGAACAACATGAGGGTGAGTAAATACTGACAGAATTTTCATTTTTGGGTGAACTAACCCTTTAAAGGAGCATTTCACCCATTGCAACATTAATCTTTATTGAAAGTGGATCATATATGTAGTCGAAATGTAAAATCATTTTTTAATTTGGTGCCCTCTTGACTGAGAAAAGACAGAAAATAACCAAGGGGCGCCTTTGTGTTAAAAAACTACAGTTCCCAGAATTCCCCAACATTGCACAGCTCCGCAAGACACACCCACTAACCCACCCACCGGAACAGCGCAAACAGAGACGCAAACACACTCTTCCGTCTACAACGCTAACATTAGCTGTTACCAGAGTAAGAGTTTGAAATTCATTTCAAACAAAATGTCTAGTTAGTTGGCTGTGGCGAACAGGACGATCGAGTGCGAGGGATGTAAGAGGACGGCGCGCTGCGCGAGGCCGGTGGCGTGAGTGATAATGAAAGACACCTGTGAGGCGCGCGCCGGTGCGTCTCTCACGAATAGAAGGAGCGAATGCATAAAATGGGGAGCGACGACGGCAGATCGAGAGAGAAACAGGCCTGATTTTATGTTTTGTTTTTGTTGTGTGTAACGCTGGCTTACTTTCGTTTTGTATTTGTTCATTTTACTATTAAAATGTTTAAATGTTCGCCGGTTCATGCCTCTTTCTTCCCACAACATTAAACCCCATTCACGTTACATTTGTAAACACATTAACGTTAGTGAATTACTCCGCGTTTGTATTCATTTCTGTATGGTGAATTACTGCATGATACCTGGATGTTCTGAAGGCGAAACTATCACAACACAAACGTCCGTGTGCTCGTCTGATTCAGAGATTTCCTCCAGGAGAAATTGCCATCGTTGAAATTCTCTGCAGCAGACGGACTCTGTCCGTAGGCCGTGACACGCAGCGAGAGTACAGGCAACAGCAGGCCGCCGAGCTCGACCCAGTCCGGGCGTCTCCTGCTCCTCCATCAGCCTCAGCTGCTCTAAACTATACCGCAGCTCGTAAAGATAGCCACGAACATCGGATTCAAGCAGCAGACTTTCAAAAACCCTCTTCTTCCATATCATGTTTAGTTTCTTCCATTATCATAACTTCATATCTCCACAGGACTTGTTAGCTTAGATTCCAAACAAGATGGTGGATATTGATTTCAGGTTCTGCAAGTGAAGTCCCACCCACTGATCTGTAATAGGCCTGTGGGTGAGTGGGTGCCACACCCTTGAATAATAATGAGCTAATCATTGTAGTCTGTTGACATTTCAATGAAATGTGACTTCCTGCTTATCGTGACGCAAAATGACGATTTTCACGTCACGATAAGCAGGAAATAAAACACTTAAATCCTTATTTCTCCCATCTCAGGGGAAAATAAGGGAATAAACCATGACCATTCAAAAATATAACTGGGTTTCTAAAGATACAAAGCTTAATGCAAATGGGTGAAGTGACCCTTTAAGTTAAAATTAATATACATTTTAAGAAAGAAGCCCTTTACCTATTGAGAGTGTGCTGATGTCGAACATCACATGACCAAACCGGAACGCTGGTCTTATCACATCCGCTTGTCAGAAAAAGTGTTAACAGCCATATCTATGGACTTTTAAGGTAATCACCAATCTAGTTCATTTTGTTATATGCATTTAAATATCTAAATGTTAGTGTGAAGAATTAAAAAAAAAAAACTTTTTGATATCAATCTGCATATGCAAGGGATATTGGTTGTGCTCCTTTTAAGTTATATTGAGTAAAACAGCTAATTTTTCACATAGCACATATAAAAGACCTGAACCGGAAGTGATGCGATCTGTTGTACAGAACAGACGTTAAGTTGCACATAACCCCTATTGAATGGCTGAGCTCCAGAAAACCAGTAATGAAGTGGCTTTGACAGTTACAGATTTGAAAAACAAAAAGGTGGGAAATAAAGAACCCTAAACTCGAACACAAAGAACCATTTCAGCAAGGTGTTCTTCATGATGATACGGTTTTAAATATAACTTTTACTACATGTTAAGAAGCATCTTTTTTAGAGTGTAGTGTTTTAAATGCCAATGGATGTTTTTTTGTTACAATATTATTTATTGTAAATAAGACCTGACACTAAAAACTGTCAAACCAAGGTTGAATAAATAGTAAAACATTTGAAGGACAATGCTTAGGTCACTGGGTTACTTTCATTTTGAATAAATGTGAAAACAGTATAAGATCTCAAAAATGTGTTTTTAAAAAAAAAAAGCCTGTTCTTTTTGTAACTAAATTAATATTTGTATTCAGCAAGGATTCATTAAACTGATCAAAAGTGACAGGAAATATGTGTATAATGTTACAAAAGATTCTATTTTAAATACTTTTTGAAGGAACCCTGAAAAAAAAAACGCATCACTGTTTTCACAAAATATTAACCACAACTGTTTTCAACATTGATAATAAGAATTTTTTCTTGAGCAGTATATCTTAGAATGATTTCTGAAGGATCATGTGACACTGAAAATTCAACTTTTCCATCACTGAAATACATTTTTAAATATATTGAAATAGAAGTTATTTAAAATTGTAAAATTTTACAATATATATTTGTTTGTACTCAAATAAATCAAATAAATGTATGCTTGGTGAGCATGAGAGACTTAAAAAAAAAAAAAAAAAAAAACACAAAATAATCTTATCAATCCCTAACTTTTGCATGGTACTGTGAATATATGGATGCTTGCAATTGTCTACAAATGGATTATTAAGAAAACTTGTAACTTACACTACTGTGACCGGCGCAAAAAGTATTTTAATAGTTTAGGCACTGAGGACAGCCAGAAATATGATTGCACCTATTCAGTCTCAATAAACAAACATGCTTTTTTTCTATCAAAAATTATATACTACTGTAAATTAAGTTTTATAATTTGAAAAAAATAAATACCCATGACATGAGTAATCCAGAACAAAAAACTTGTACACTGTTAGTCATGATTGGCACACTATCCACACACAGGCTATACAATCTTAGATCAATTATTTCAATGATAAAGAACACATAATAAATCATGTTAAACGCTGGTTAATTTGTATGACGCACTTAAGTAACCACACAGTTTAATCCATTAGCTTAGTTATTTAATTTTCTCAAAACATTTGAAATAAAATTAAGTGATTTATACAGTTTAAAGTTGGTATTGTGTTTTACATTATCTTGATTGATGCCTGGAGTTCACAAAGTGTTGCACATCATATATAGAAAGCAAGCGGAAAACAAATCAGTCTCCCTGTTGGACAACACTAGATCCAAACCCCACCCAGCCCTGGAACAAGTGTTAGGAAAATATTAAATTATAAGAGGAAAGAAAGACAACACACTTTTTATATTTAAATATCTAAAGTTCAGTGCAATTAGTACTGAGAAAAAAAATGTTTTAAATTTGAATGGCTAAACGTAAGGTCCCGGTTAAGATTTGTGCTGCCTACATCAATCAGCACTCTCTACCCTGAGACAGCATCTCTATAATGTCACTGTTCTACATCTAGACGGCTGCTGTACTGTCCGAGTCCCTTTAGTACACATGCACCATTCCGTAGAGGAATGTCCAGAACAACACGTAAGTAAAGAGGCCGCCCACCAAGCCTCCTGTAAAAAGCAGACGTCGAGATTTGAAGCACTTGTTCCAACGGCGACCGGCTTTGAGAATCAGGAGCAAAGAGAGCAGGAAAGAGGCAAGGAAATAAAAGACGAAGCCGTAGAGTCCTGTCAGCCCGAGGATACCCGCTGTCGCACCGGACAGAGCAGACACGGACGTGCGGCAGTAGTCGAGCACCGCGTTGTTTCCTCTGACGGCCACCTCACTGATGAACTGCGGCCCCTCGCGTTTGGCTGCTACTGTGGCCATGTCGTGATGTTAAAAACACGCTGAGAAGGGAAAAGCGAGAGACAGATGACCACATAAAGCCGACAGAGAGATCTTACATTCACGTGAAATCCCCTCCTCCACTTACTTACTGTGTTACGGTCAAGATATTGATAAACACAAATGAAGCGCCAGTCTCCGTGGTTCAAGAAAGCATAATTCACATTAAACACACGAACCTCATAATATATTTGTTTAAGCCTATATTTTAAATAGGACTGTATTCAAAAATGGTTTGGTAAATTCTGGATAAAACACAGCGTGTGTCATTCTCGGTCAGCCATTTTCTCGCTAAGCACCATGGGACTTTTGATAAAAATCGAGTTTTATTTTATTTAATCGTAATACCCAACTTGTACTTCATTTCGAGCAATAATATGCCTAGTAATACAAGTTTGTGTATTATTAGACTATGAACTCGGAACAACATTACGGTTTAAATATATGTGTATTTCATTTACCTTACCTTTCACCCACTCTACGGAATCCGCGAAGGTTCAAAAATGGTGATGGGATGTAAGAATCTTTTGCGAGAATCGGTTCTTTCGAACTGATCGATTTCAGACTCAAGAAAAAATACATAAACGTGTTAATGTTGTTAATGAATACGACATATTTAGAAGAGACCGTTCTCGGTCAATAAGAGCTTTTCGCAAATTGAACAAATTATTCAATTATTCAACAGTTTTTCTTTAACCAGTTCAACCGAAAAGATTCGAAACACGTACGATTCGTTCATAATTCGGACAGCGCTAGATCGGGTCATCGACAACAACGTAGTAAAATTCAGAGCAGAATTGCTGCACATTTTCCTCTGACTGCACTAAAGTAAGTTAGTGATTTCTTTAGAGGTCATGGCGACGTCACAGAGTGGTTCTGCTGAGTTTGTCCTCGGCATGGATCTGGGCACCACATCAGTTAAGGTCGTGCTGCTGGAGGCGCAGTCCAACAGAGTGACAGACAGTAGGAGTTTCCCTACAAACTCTGATATCAGCTGCACCCCAGGAACACATGTAGGTAACAGATCGAAGCGATGGCTGTCAAAATATACGATTAGACTATACAAATAAATTAACCTTAAGAAGTATTATGGGAAAACACATGGTACTTTGTAAGTTACCATGTATGTGTAGTACTTATGTTATACTGAGAGTGTTTTATGTTGTTATTGTTGTTGTAATAGTACAAAGAGCAGGATCCTGCACTAATAATTGCCGCTCTGGACCAATGCATGGATGCTTTACCCAAAGACAAGCTGAAAAAAGTCAAGTGCATTGGAGTATGTGGACAAATGCATGGCATTGTGTTGTGGAAATCTAAATCAGGTTAAACATTGAACACATAATTGAACAACTATTAAAAGCATGTTTAATGCTTCTGGCATTGGTGAAGACACTCATGTATCAATACTTTTACTGTCATCCATCTCCATTAGGCTGTGAATGGCTAAGTAAAGATGAAATCATTAGATTTATTCCCAAAGAAGACATCAGTCAGCTGATCACCTGGCAGGATGGGCGCTGCAGCGCTGACTTCTTGTCTTCCTTACCTAAACCAGACTCCCACCTGAGTGTGGCCACTGGCTATGGTTGTGCCACCATTTTCTGGTATATGAAACACAGGTAGAATCACACTCAAGATTTCAGAATAAATTATTTCAGCAAAAAATACAATTGTTCTGCACTGATTTGTTTTTAATGATATACATCATTGATTCAGGCCAGAGTTCCTGTCAGACTTCAGTGATGCAGGCACCATCCAAGACTACGTGGTTTCCATGCTGGGAGGTCTTGACAAGTGTGTCATGACTGGACAAAATGCTGCCAGCTGGGGTTACTTCAACACAACCACCAACCAATGGAACACACAAATGTGAGTTAAGTCTTTTTTTTTTTTTTTTTTGAACTATGTTTTTATTGAACTTTTCTTATAAAGAGAAAAAAAAAGAAAAGAAAAAGAAAAAATATAAAAGAAAAAATAAATAAATAAAAGAAAAATAATCATTAAAAACTTTTTTTTAAAAATACACAAGCCCTTGACGGCACTATAAAGAATACACTGCATACCAGTACACTATCTGCATTATTCATAAATTAACATATATCAAGTCTATTTATTTTCAGCAATTTTTTTATTAATGCCCACTTCTGTCGAAAAATGTCAGATTTAATGTGAGTTAAGTCTGATTTTAAATTTGGAGGTGGCCTTTCCAATTCAGAGACCCGTATTAAAGAAACAGCCTCCCCAGTGAGAAAAACAGACAAGACTGTTTTTAATAACATTCTCATATTTCACTCTTAATATTACATTTTAAAATGCAATCTATCTATATACCACTATCTAGGCATTCTATTTATTTGACGAGGAGACATTTTATTACAATCACGGCTAAAAACAAAAACAGCTTTCAATTATTGTCACTCTCCAGATTGCACCATAGACAGCTTAATGAGCAGGCATTGAGAGAAAAGGAAGAAATATTTGAGAATAGGGATCAGCGCCTAGACAAGAGGTTTAATACAGGGGTAATAAAAGGGTTATACAATATGAATCAAGAGGAAATATTTTACACTTATTTCTATTGTGACATTTAACTTGGCTTTCTGATAAAAATGTGCTGCAATAGCTCTGTCAAGTTTATCTCATAACAAACATCATGTTCAAATGACATCTGGGCAAGTACAGACAGTCTTTCTTGCAGCATGGTGGACTCCTTTTTTCAGTAGGTGTCGTCAAATCATTGTCTTAACGATCGAGTTATTGAATCATTTAAATGATTCATTAAAAAAATGTCTGATTCATTCAGGGACAAAGCATGCTGTGTTCGAAATCACCCCCTAAACCCTCATACACTATTTCCTACATTAGTACTCAACAAATATAGTCCACTTAAAGAAGTGAATGAAAATGAGTGAGTGAATTTGGTCACTGAGTGCGCTGCCGCTTTTGCATAGTTTGTGCTTACTGTTTAAAAATCATTTGAAACTTAGCAAACTGGCAGCTCTAGTAGTAAGGAAAAGATTAATTTTGAACTTTTTCATGGAAGCTAGCATGTATGAATCTTAATTTAGCAATTTAATTACCAATTAAAAAGGAATTTATTCCTGTTTGATATTACGCTACCCACATTAGACCAGCGGATTGGAAATTGAATGGATGGATGATGACGAGCGGGCAACATCTTCTGCTAAGACGGGAGAATTCATTCAGTAAAAACAACTTAAGTTAAACTTTAACTTATACATGGACTTTTTCCCCTATATGTTGAATTTTTGGGGCATTTAATTATTATTTATTATGACATTTTTTCCTGAGCCCCAATTCATTTCCACACTTTGTGTGTGAGGTGTGATAGTGAGTGGCAGGACTCTATTCGAGCACAAGCACAAGCCCCTTCTGTTGTCAATCCCGTTTCAAGTGAAACTGACTAACTAATCTATGATGTTTAATATTACAGTTACTTTGTGTTGAATTGAATGCCTGTGTTTGGATAAGTCTCTGCAACAGCTTGAATTGACTGTGTTTATATATTGTCCTCCAGTCTGAAGGATGCGGGTTTCCCTGTGCACCTCTTGCCTGTCGTGGTGGAGTCAGGAGCTGTGGCTGGTTACACTTCCTCTGAGTGGTACGGCATCCCTGCTCACACACCGGTCGGGGCGGCGCTGGGAGACTTCCAGTGTAGTGTGTACTCCTGCATGACTGACAAAGGAGATGCAGGTGCAGTGTGGATTAGATTCCTCTTTTTTAGTTGTGTATATTGCATTTTATGTTTTCTAAAATACAGACGATTGACCTACAGACGATTGTAGTTTTATCAGCTACATACAGTACATGCTCAATCTGAGGTCAGTTTATGTGTTTACTAGTTCAGCCTCCAGGTGGAGATGTTATGTGACTGCATTGAGCACATGCAAACAAGGCAGATTTCAGCGTCCTCTCTCAAGGGCGTGAGAGTTATTTCGTGTTTTATGGGTTCTTGTAAATTAGATATTTTTGCACAGCAGCTCAAAAAGAGGACTGCATATGATAAATATTTAAACATGATTTGTTTACATTTTGTCTGTTCGACCATAAATATGTTTTGGTTAAAATATCTGTCAGCACATGATAGAAAGGATTACTTTTATTTGGCAGTAGGAAATTATGCTGAATATGCTGTACATGATATTAGCAACACAAATGCTTTCAGCAATATGATCATCTGAGGCATTTTCTCTTTTTAAAAACAAAAACAAATTCTACTTCATACTGCATCCACATCAGTGTTGTGGACTGTAGCATTTTTACTCATACATTAACATTCAAAAATATGGGGTCATTAAGAATTTTTGGGAAAGAAATTAATGGTTTTATTCCACAAGAATGCATTAAATTCATCCAAAGTGACAGTAAAGATGTTTTTTATGTGATAAAATGCACTTATTGTGCACATACATGTTTTTACATTGTACTTATATTTAAAAAATACCTGCATGTAATTACATCTATAATTAAACCTACCAAAACCACCATACCTGTGCCTAACCATACACGTATGCCTAACAAAAGTGTTTTGCTACAACGTACATTGTACTTTGTACAGTGCACTTATTTTTTGATGTAAGTACATAGTAGATAAGGACACCTAATATAAAGTGTGACCAAACACATTTATAATGTTATCAATTATTTGTATATAAAATACATTTACATTTATGCATTTGGCAGACGCTTTTATCCAAAGCGACTAACATTGCATTTCAAGGTACACGTTTACATTCTTATCAGTTCTTGCTTTCCCTGGGAATTGAACTCATGACCATGGCGTTGCAAGCGCCAATGCTCTACTGTTTGAGCTACAGGAAAGCAATATCTATACTTGAAAGAAAAAAAAAAATCTGTAAGCATGAGACTTTCAAAAGCATAAAAAAGCAAACCCCACACTTTTGATCTGCTGTTTACACAAGGCAGATACACACAAACTAATTGTGAATTATGTTAAATCACTAGTGCTGAACATGAGCACTTCAGCCCAGCTGACGTTCGGCATGCCTGCAGACTTCAGCCCTCCCAGTTCTCCAGACACCCTCTGCCCTGTCGCTTATTTCCCATACTTGCACGGCTCCTATCTGGCAGTGGCCGCATCACTCAATGGAGGCAATGTCATGGCCACCTTTGTCAGAATGCTGGACTCATGGATGAAGGAATTTGGTAAATCAACAATTTCACAGCAATGACATGGAAGAACCATTTTTGGGTCCCCAAGGAACATTTCAGTGATCAGTTTTTAAAAGAATATTGTTTTTTCCTTAGTGTGAAGAACATTTTAATAATCTAAAGAACCTTTTTTCCATTATAAAGAGTTTTTGTGTTATGAAAAGGTTCCATTGATGTTAAAAGTTTTACATTAGATGTCAATAAAGAACCTTTATTTTTTTAGTGTGTTGTATCCTTGTTGCACGCTTTTGGTTCTCAGGTGTAATACTCATTGTTTTATCTCATAGGATTGGAGGTAAACGAGTCCAGAATCTACTCCCAGCTGATCCAGTCTGCCTTGGCACAGCCTAATACTGACCTAACCGTGACTTCGACTCTACTAGGAGAGCGGCACGACCCCACCACCAGCGCCAGTGTATCGCAAATCTCCCCCTCTAACCTCTCTCTGGGTCACGTGACTCGGGCTGTGTGCAGGGGCATCATTGAGAACCTGGCCTCTATGATGCCCCCTCAGAGCCTGCAGGCTGCTGGGGTGAGGTGTATTATTGGCAGTGGCAGCGCTCTGTCATGTAACCCCATTCTGCAACAGGAAGTGGAGAGAGTGTTTCCATTTCCTGTAGTCTACGGAAAAGATGTGGACTCAGCAGTTGGAGTTGCCATGGTGTTTTTATTGACCAAACATAAGAAGACACAATGCCTATGACATTTGTCTCTGTGACACCTGACCTACTGCTCTCTCTCTTTTTTTTTTTGCTGTTTAGATAAATGTATAAATACTCGCAATTTGCAATAATGTGTATTTAATTTAAAACTGTTTTAATAATTGTATACTATATCATTAATTTAACTTATTGATTCATTTTTAATTTTTCAAATATTTCACTCATTATACAACTATTGTATACAAAACCATTTGTATTTTTTTAAAGAATATTCCTGAATTCCATTAAATGACTGAACATAGCCTTGAATCCACAAAATACTCTTGTTTACAATGTTCAGTGGCATTTCAGATGTTAATAAACATTTGGAGTCTGATGCATCAAATTTCATGCTGTTTTTATTGTAATGCTTTTGTTATAATTGAGTTTATGATGTATATAAAAAATATATAGCAAAAATTGATTTTAAAAATAAGATATATTTAACTGTTAATATAAGACAGGCATAAAATGGCTTAAAGGGTTAGTTCTCCCAAAAATGAAAATGATGTCATTAATGACTCACCCTCATGTCGTTTCTAGCCCAGACACAGTTTAAGATATTTTAGTCAGAAAGTTTTCTGTCCCTCCATTGAAAATGTATGTACGGTATACTGTCCTTGTCCAGAAAGGAGGAACATTTTAGACTATTTAAATACGCTGATGATATGGTGTTAGATTGCCTACTGGACAAAACTACCTCTTTACATGATGTTGCCTACCTGGATCATACTAAGGCCCTTGGAACTTGGTGTCACTTGAGCCAATTATAAATGAATGTTGCAAAGACAAAATAATGAATTATGTGCACGAAATTAGACATAATAATCCAGCCAATTTCACTTGAGGGTGGCAAGGATTATTCTTGCAGAAAGTTCTCACCCTCTATGTATCCATTTGAGCCCTTGGAATCAGGTAGGCGCTATAATACCTCTAGTGAATAAAAATGTTTAAGAGGTCTTTTATTCCAAACGCTACTCCACACGTAATTGATAAACCAAATAGTAGTAGCACGAATTGTATTTTTTCCAAATCTTGTAAATTAAGGATTTGGTTCATTTGCTGCTATAGGAGAGGAAGAAGTTTTTTGCAAATTGTTAATTCATCTAAATCAACAACTTATATGCTAGACTCTATACCGACTAAACTGAAAGAGATGCTTCCAGAAGTCATAGATCCTCTTCTTAACATCATTAATTCGTCTTTGTCGCTAGTATACGTACCAAAAACCTTTAAGCTGGCTATGGTAAAACCGCTTGTTAAAAAACGCAACTTGATCCTACAGAATTAGTTAATCAGGCCAATCTCGAATATGCCTTTTTTGTAAAATATTCTGCACTATCCTCACAACTGTGTTCCTTTCTTGAAAGAAATGATATCTGCGAGGATTTTCAATCAGGATTTAGACCACATCATAGTATCGAGACAGCTCTCATTAGAGTCACAAATGATCTGATCGTGGTTGTATCTCCCCATTAGTGTTACTCAATCTTAGTGCTGCATTTGACACAATTGACCACAACATTCTTTTAAATAGACTAGAAAACAATGTTGGCATTTGTGGAACTGCATTAGCATGGTTTTAATCATACTTATCTGACCATTATCAGTTCATAGCAGTAAAGGAAGAGATGTCTTATCGATCACAAGTTCAGTATGGCGTACCACAAGGCTCAGTACTAGGACCACTGCTGTTCACTCTGCATGTGCTATGCTACCCTTTGGAGATATCATTAGGAAACATGGAATTAGCTTTCACTGATATGCTGATGATACCCAGCTGTATATTTCTTCAAAACCTAACAAAACTTTTCTCAAAATTAACAGAATGCATAGCTAAAAAATTGGATGACTAGTAATTTCCTACTAAATTCTGAAAAAAACAGAGATTCTAATTATTGGACAAAAAAACTTCCTCATGTAACAGCCTAGAATATTCTCTAACACTTGATGGCTGCTCTGTTAAGTCTTCGTCGTCGGTTAGGAACCTGGGTGTGCTCTTTGATACTAATCTCTCATTTGAAAGTCACGTGTCTCTGTAAAACCGCATTTTTCCATCTTAAAAATATATCTAAATTACGCCATATGCTCTCATTGACAAATGCAGAACAATTAATTCATACGTTCATGACATCAAGGCTTTTGGCTTGCTTAGTTGGGGACATTTAATATTCAACAATATTATGCGTTGTATTATTTTCATGTTATCACTGTGAAGCTGCTTTGATACAATCTGTATTGTAAATCTGTAAGCGTTATATAAATAAAGGTGACTTGACTTTTATGCAATGTGAATCTGTCTTGGTTCGTATATATTTATGAACATAAAATACATAAAATAACTATACAGACAGTTGAAATATATATATATATACTGTATATCTACTGTCTGTATAGTTATTTTATGTGCTGGTGAGACAAAGACTTTCCATCTTGGTGGACAATAAAGAATTACAATACATTAAAGTATATTAGTATTTAACGCATATGGCTATAAAGTTTCTGTTTCGTCAAATAACATAAAGACGAGGAGCAAATTCTTTACCATGTGCATTAAGGATCAACAGAATGTAATTTTGTTTGTTACATCATTCATTTTGTTCATGTGATGTGTGCGCCTAAACCACCATGTATGTGCCAAATCATCTTACTCTGCCACAGTACACCATTATGATGCAGGAAACACATTAAGAAAAGTGAAATTTCTCAACAGAACCATCTCAGCAGACAAGTGCAGATGACTTATGACTAACCAAACATGTGCTGTTCAGAAAGGTACCTTTTTATATATTAAATATATGAAGAGTTCAGATGCAAAAGCCTCTAAATGCCATTTGAAATTTTCTTCTTTAATGATGATTTTGATCAAACTTGTATATTTAAGTTCAGTAATTTCACTTAAATAACAATTAATAGGTAATGATCATTGCCATTTAAGTCAAATTACTGAACTTAAATATACAAGTTTGATAAAAATCATCATTAAAGAAGAAAATTTCAAATGGCATTTAGAGGCTTTTGCATCTGAACTCTTCATATATTCCAGCACATGAACAATTATATATTATATCATTTTTTAGTGCATTGTGTGGTATATAGGACTGGATTATAAATGAGCTACAAGGCAAGCATGTAATTGACATGATGGCAAAACATAAACATACTTTAGAAATCAATACAACCCGCCTTTCTGCAAGGCTCTCAGCAACCTCAAAACATCTCGCCCGCTTCCTCTATGAAACTGAGAGAGCAAGCAAGGCATTGTGTTCAATGAATCATACCTCTGACAAGCTCAGTTGAACATAGTGGACCATCAACACGGGATACTAGAAAACCAAAGTTGATTTGTGAGTACAAATGTTTGATATTTAATGCTTGTATTTAATGGTTTACTATAATAGATTTTTCTAATGCAGTAAATCCTTAAAGAACTCTTAAAATTGAAAGATTTTCACTGCCAAATGTCTTCACAAGTCCTTGTGAGATCTAGTACATATTTCTGCAGATCAGTTTTAAAGTTTGTTTTTTTTAAATCTGACAATATCATGCTCAACTTTGTTTTTGATTAACCTAAAAAATGCTGAATCTCGTAATGTTATAAGTGAGATAATCTAAAGATTGCATCTGTCTGTGTACTGTTTCCACTGTAATGTTATCTGAACCAATTTGCAGAGAGGCCATGTCATAATATTCTAGTAAGTAAGACTATCCAGCATCTTGTTATTGCATATTAGGTCATCATCTAGCGTAAAACAACATTAAATGATATAATTTGTCAATCAAATATATGTTAGACGTATGCTGCCTCACCCATTGAGCAGTCTGCTTGCACATTCAGACTAAAAAGTGCCCTTTCTTTGCTGTGATATCTATGCACATTAAACAATAATCCTTGTTTTGACAAATCTAAATAATGTCTTTATTTACATTTACTTACATCTCCCTAATTATTTTAGCAATTTGAGTTTAATGTCTAAGTGGGATACAAATATGCTCAGAATGTATAACTCATATTTATTTATAACTAGTACATTTTGCATTTCCTTCAATACTTCCTGTCACAAGAGTTTCTATCTGAATAGTTTGTGTCTCCTTCCTCTTGTGCTTAGATAATCTATCACCTCCTGTTCTCACTATCTGTTGATAGAATAATTTTATTAATGAATTGTAATTTGATTGGTCCCCTAAGAAAGAATAATTACTGAAAAAGCATCCAAGCATAATTGCTGATCTTAACACCGGTAATAGTATGTCACATTGGATTATAAAAGCAAAATCTGTGCTCCTATCATCTTTAAAGAAACTGATTCATGTAAAAAGGACACATCTTTTAAATACAAAACCAGCTTTGTGAGAGATACATGGTAAAATGTCACAAGATAGATCACATGTATGCTCAGGAACCCGGTCAAAACAGATGATAGTAGCTTGTTTCTATGGAAATATTTTCCTTACAAAATCAAGGGCTTTAGACCATGTGCTACATGAGTGTAATGGAGTTTCTTAATGGAGGATTACTGTCCATTTCCTCTGTATGTAATGCTATATGAAACCATTTACAGAGAGGCTAATTTATAATATTCTAAACCAAAGAATATCTCTCCAATGCATTAGACACTGAATTCTGTTAGAAACGCACTTCCATGTTTCCTCTGGTCAAGTGTTCCGTGATTGGTCAATAATGGCCCATTCCCTGGATGGGATCAGATAGCAAGTAGCAGCATGAAGAAATATTAATAATTCAGATCTTCAGTTGCACATACAAACTGAACCTGCTTTCTACCTATTGTATTTGGTTCTATCTCTTGAATCTTTGAAAATATGTAAATTAATCCACATTTTCATTTTGATGAAGAATGGATTTGTTGTGTATACCCAAGATAACCGCAGATCCATTTGATGGGTTATGCGTTTAGATGCTCTCATGGCTGCATTACAATCCCACCTTCATAATTATCATAACTGTCATTGAACTTATTTAATGTAGCAATGAGATGCACAAATGTGAGCCATTTATAACAGCAGCATTTCCTTTGACTTCCTGTCATAGGGTTTCCATTTGGATCATATGTGAGTCCTTCCTCTTTTAATGGTTCCTTTAACAAGTATACGCTATAAAATCAATTATTTCTCTCAAGTAGCTCCTACTCTTTACAGAAGCAACTCTCAGTCACATTATATAAGAAAAATCATCAATCATTTGATTGATATAACAAAGGAAGCAGCATTTCGTGAACTACCAACAAAGCACAACCCCTAATAAATGTCCCATTGGCTTAAAATAAAAAAATAAAATGGTCATGGGTCCCATTTTACGTTTTTGTACGAAATTAAAACCTAATGTCCTGTATCTGCTAATGATATCACTTTCATGCAGTTTACAGCTTCTGCTGTGAGACAAAGAAAGCATCACTATGAGTAAACAAAAAAACAGCAGCACCTCATCGTTCACTCTGGAGACGGATGACCTGACAGAGGAGGAGAGGTCAACGCCCAAACAGATAAAGAAGAGTGACAAGAGGCCCATGGATTCTAACTACCTGGATGACATACAGGAACCTACAAAACCTACAATTAAATTTAACCTAAACTTTGACAAGTAAGTGGGGCTCCTTATTATAAAACCACACTGACATGTATGACAAATATAAATTCAGAGATTGAAACTTTAACAGATACATTCTGCATACAGGGGAATCAGAAAAGTAAAAGAGGAACCGGCTCAACAGGACAGTGGGAGGTTTACCATCAAGCGTCTGTTTGAGGCCGTGTCCAGTGGCGAGGTGGCGAAACTGCAGGGTTTACATCTGTACCTGCACAAAAACATGAAACGCCTCACCGACTCTCAATGTAATTGTATTCAAGAAAAATACACAACTTTTGAAAAGTTTGGGAAAAAGTTAATTATTTTAATATGCTGAGTCGGTGCTTAAGAAATATTTCTTTTTATTATCAGCGTTGAAAACATTTGTGCTACTTGACATTTCTGTAGAAAAATTTTTCTGGATTCTTTGATTAATAGTGTTCACAAGAACAGTAGAAAAGGAAATATTTTGTAACTTACTTTGGATCAATTTAATCCATCTTAGTTGAATAAACGTATACATTTCTTTACACACACACACACACACACGCACACAAAAAAAATTCTCACTTTTGATTCTAAACATTTAAATAGATTCCAAACATTTTAGTTTCCAAACATTTGAATGGTGGTGTACAAAGAATACACAGAAGAGTTCTGTGAAAACAACAGTCTTTTCTTCTTCAGATATGTCCAATGGAAAGACAGTCCTGCTGAAAGCGCTTTTAAATTTGAGGAAAGGCGAGAATGACACTATTGAACATCTGCTGGACATTGCAGAGAAACTGGGAGATTTAAAAAAATTTGTCAACGCTGCTTACACAGACAGTTTCTACAAAGGTCAGAGCCATTATAGCTTCATTTCACATGTTTGATTATTAGATCTAGTTTTATATTAGCTAAAATGTCAACAGAATGTTGACCCTATGTAATCTATTGCAATGTTATCGACTGATCTCTTTGGCAGGTCAGACAGCACTCCATGTTGCGATTGAAAGGAGGAGTCTTAAATTTGTACAGATGCTGGTTAAGAAAGGGGCCGATGTCCATGCTAAGGCCTGTGGGAAATTCTTTCAACCCAATCAAGAAACGTGCTTCTATTTTGGTAGGTCTAACGATAAGGTTGAACTTTTGCAGGAAAAACAATTTACAGTAGAAATTGTAAAATCTACCACATAATGTTCTCAATGTTACTGAGCCATTTTGTTTACCTGTGGGCTTACCTGTACCGTTCACACCTTCTGTGCACAGGTGAGTTGCCCTTGTCGCTGGCCGCTTGCACTAATCAGCCAGACATTGTGGACTTCCTTATGGACAACCCTTACCAGGCGGTGGATGTCAGGGAGAGAGACTCTCATGGGAACACGGCGCTTCACGCACTAGTATCCATAGCTGATAATAGTCCTGAAAACACAGAGTTTGTCATTGCCATGTATGACCACATCTTAATCAAATCCTACCAACTTCACCCCAAGATCAAACTGGAGGAAATCGAAAATAATAAAGGACTCACACCAATCCAACTAGCTGCCAAAACAGGAAAATTAAAGGTAAACCTTTCCCCCCTCTTGTTTACTGATTTTTTAGTGTCATATGAACAACTTCATTGTTTTTTGCAAAATACTTACATTTATTTGAAGTGATTCGTTCGAAGTGTGTGCCCATTACTCTCAGTTCTGTTTTTGGATGTTCCTGGTTTTGTACAGATGATTAGTCTTCATGTGATTTGACATGTTATTTTCCTTCAGCAGGCATTAAATCAGACACCAGACTGATTCACAGTCACACAGTGACAGTCATTGTCTTATTTAACCTATAGTCACAGTTTGTTTAATGTTAGGGTTATGTTAGGTAATGCATAGGGTTGAAAGAGCCTGTTTGATGAAATCATTCAGATGTAATTTGTCATTTTTCTAGCTGTTTAAGCACATCGTCCAGCGGGAGTTTAAGGGGTGCAGACATCTGTCCCGCAAGATCACAGAATGGGCCTACGGTCCCGTGTGCTCGTCTCTGTATGACCTCGGCTCCCTTGACACCTACGAGAAGAACTCCGCACTGGAAATAATCGTTTATGGCAGTGAGATTCCCGTGAGAAGACATTTTGTACATTTCATACTGATTAATTCTAGAATCTAAAATGCATCATTTGGATTTTATATAGGTACTGGTAGGCCAACTTTACTGAAGCAAAATCCCAGCTGAGAGGAATTGTTCTCAGAATTTTGGTTAACTTTGTGGCGAGGTTCTCTCAAAGTTTTGAACAAGTGTATTTTTCAGTAACATTATATTGCATGTTCAAAGTTGTCTGGTCTTTGAGAACTTTTTTTTGAACGTTTTACGTTTTTAAAGAATAAAAAAAAAACTGGACGTTCTGAGCGATATGAGAGGGAGAGCAGGGCACAACCTAACACTTTTCGACTTTCTCAGTTTGTGTAAATCTAGGGTTCGGAGTAGGCATATTTATTTTTTCCCACATTCATTTCACTTATGTCTTGTAAAATTATGTGGTTTTGTTTCATTAATACAGTGCATACTTGTAACTTGAAAGAATGGAAGTGAAATGTGACAAATTTCTGAAGTTTGGCACATTTTTTTTTTCTCTATAGTGTTGAAATGGCAACTACCTAGTTTATACACTAAGTTTCGCCATGCTAGCATGTGTGGAAGTATTTAAAACAAGGGTGTTATGACTAGCCCCGTGTAGGTTGTGCCTCGCTCTATCCTACATTCTAAAATAACATAGGTTATAACTTATTTTATACAAGGTTCGCCCAAAAAGGGGAATTCTGTCATTATTTACTCAATCTGAGGTTGTTCCAAACCTATATGAGTTTCTTTGTTTTGTTGAAACTTGAAGAAAACATTTTGAAGGATGTTTATATTTATTTCAAGTCAATGGGGTCCATCAACTGTTTCAAAATATTCTTTTGTGTTCAGCTGAGAAAAGAAACTCATACAGGTTTGGAATGATGAGTTTTGAGTGAAAACCAATTTTTCATTTTGGGTGAACTATCCCTTTATGGGAACATTAGCAAAACATTCTTGAACATTTTTTTCTTATTTTCTTAATTCGGCACATCGATTCCAATAAATGCTGTTAACATGTTTGGTTATTTCATCTCATTTCAGAATCGCCACGAGATGCTCCATATTGAGCCATTGAACAGACTACTTGAAGAAAAGTGGGATAGATTTGCGCAATGGATGTTCATGTTCAAATTTATAGTTTATATTATCTATCTATCTATCTTCACTGCTGTTGCATATAACCGCGAAGAGGGGATTGACCTCAGTAACAACGAAGTAGGTATACACAACAGTCCGGAGGTGGGGACCCATTAATTCATTCATTCAAAATAAAACTTTCAAAATAAAACCAGACACTCAACTTTTTTCAGCTTCAAACTACTCATTATGCATGCTAACTGTAAATGTTTCACTACTTAATGCCATGTCTCATTCCCACTCTTTTCTTTCAGTCATTAACTCCCCCGTTTCCTTATGTAAAAGATACTCAAGGCTACTTGCTTCAGACAGGGCAGATCATAACTCTCATTGGAGCACTATACTTCTTTATTAGAGGGGTATGTATCTGTTTAATATGGTTTAAAACAAATTCCTGTTTAAAGTGATAGTTCACTTTGAAATTAATTTTTGATATGTTTTTAGCTTACCTCAAGGGCATCCAAGATGTAGGTGTCTTTGTTTCCACAGCATTTTCAATTTTGAGATTTTTTGGTCAAACCATTGTTGTCTGTCGGTCATATCCACAAGTTTCCGAGGGGCGCTCCTGTAAAAAATAAAGTGGGTGAAACTTCCGGTGACGCGGCGGAAGTAGCATTCCAATGGTATTTTGTGTGTTAGTTAGCGAAGATGCTAGCTGTTTTTCGGAGAATTATTTTACTATTTAAAGACGCAAATCTTTATGAGAGATGTCGTTACGGAGCTCAGGGACAATATGTGCTGTTCGCGAATCGCGGTTGTATGTATAACCGGACTAAACTAGTTTAGTGGCTTAAACGGGATTGTTTTGAACATAAGCTGAAAACGAGTGATCCTGCCAACGACTGTAACGTTAGTTTCCATCACCTCCCAAAAGACGACGAATCTTCCTGTGTACATTTTTTTTAATTCTTTATATTTTATAAACTCTATCAGCATGTGATTGGCTGTTCGCTACTGATGTTACACCTAAACTCAGGATCAAAGCCTGTGTTGACAGAATACCAAATGTGCCAGTAATGTATTCAAGCAGCACATTCATTTATAATTTTGAATAAACTCCAAAGCACAATGACTAAGTGTGTATTTTTTATTTGAATTGTTTGTCAGCTCGCACATCTGTCTGTCACCATGCCTTGATGAGTATTGATAATTAATAATGTTATTATAATACTCCCAATCAACTACTGCGGAGGGTAAAGGTACTGTTATTTCACCCTTTTGAATTTCGTTGAGGTTGTGTTCCCACATCGTTAGCTAGTTTGGATCGCTATAACTTGAATGACTGTCAACTGTTGAATGAACGAGTGTTAAGCATGTCAAGTCGCGCTTTGTTTACTTCCAACCGGAAGTCGCGCCCACTTTTGACGCAAGGCCTCATGGGGCGTAGGAAACTTGTGGATAGGGATGTTCGCCAGCGTCATATGTGACGTCACAAAATGGGCGTGGGCGCGAACTGGTTGGCAGAAAGAACCAAAACATACGCAGCAGTCTATGTGTTCTGTCAGCAAAATGATAATTCTTTGTACGAAACAGCTAAAAGGAGATATAAGGTAAAGCCTTTTTATGTAACCAGGGTTCATGTTCTATGCCTGATCCATATCGCCTGAGTGAGAATTGGACAATATTATGAAGCTGCAGACTCGGAGCCTGCATCTACAGTCCCCCAACGAGAGTCCCGCATTCTCAGACCCCTCGTTTTTCGAACACAGCGCCTCCTGCTGTTCAAAAGATCGAATAACACCCGCACACAGAGTACAGCGCATTATCCAAATGCAATTAAAAACAATAGGATGCAATATTACGGTCTTCAAATAAATTATCCAATAAATATTTGTGTCCCCTGCTTAATGCATGTGTCAAAAAAAAAAACTAATTGTTACTGATGGAAGGGATACAATTAGCAGATTGAACTATCTTCAGAAAAATAGTAGGCTATATTATATTGCTACAATGTTTTTTTTTATTATATTTTTTTATTCAAATTCCAATTTTTCTTTCAGTTAAACCTATAATGGTCTAATTAACATTACCATGCTAACATTACAATATCTGTTTTTTGATATTTTGAATGCGAAGCAAAACAAATCAGAATAGACAAAACACCAATAATAAACAATTCTGTACTTTATTTAATGATCACCTAAACATCATCTTGCTGTAAAGAAAAAAGGAAGAAAAAACAGTGTTTTTGACTTAACTTTTCGACTTCAATTGCATTAAAAAAACTCATTTATAAGTCGCTTTGCATAATCATAAAATGATATGTTGCTGGATTCGGCAGGGGCAACTCCATAGGACCGATAGTACATGTCTTATGATGTTTCAAAAAGAAAGAAAAAAAGAAAAGAAAAAATGTTTGCAAATGTTATACCATGTTGCACTTCTCTGTTGAAGTGTCCCTTGAGATGTTTTTGAACTTTGGACAATTTTGTTTGTTTGAAATATATGGGGGCACAAAATGGGCAGTGAAAATAACTGCATATTTGACATTTCTACAAAAAGTCCAAGGTTAAAAAGTTAAAGGCTAACGTAATTGTAAGCTATCTAAATATTTTCGGGGAGAAGAGGGCGAAAAAACATACATTAACGGCTCAAATCTTGTTTCAAACTATCTTTACAAATATTAAATGGACTATTCATATGTTGTATCGATGAGCTAAATTAGTTTTATTAAAAAATAAATCAAACGAGTAGTCTACTACGAATCGCTAAATAAAATTGAAGATAGGCTACTCATGTTTTGTCTTAAGTTCTTCACATGTTCTTCACATGTTTATCCGATACAATTTGATAGGAGGCGCTGTCTCGAAAAACGAGGGGTCTGAGAATGCGGGACTCTGGGTGCAGGGGGACTGTAGATGCAGGTCTCCGAGTCTGCAGCTTCATACTACTCAAATTGAAGCAAAAGCCCGAACACATGACCACATTTGACATTCGGCGACATCTACCTGTATCTCAACACGCCATCTATGTTCATCAGAGAGTCAATGAAGGTGTACGAATCTTTAGATACCTATAAGTCATAATTACGAATATTACTTGTGTTAACTGAATAACTGGTAAATTTGTTGCAACTAGAGTAAAATAGAGGTGTAATTTGTCCATGGGCTATATTTTGAATCAAAATGATTTTACCTCTGATATTTAACATTGGTCAACATATACGTAAAAATGTATCAAAGAAAATACAATACTTTGCCCTTAATCTATAATGTGTACACAGTAGTGTGTACACAGATGATACACTGACTGTACAGTACCCAATCTTTGGGTTAAATTATGACTTTATAATACTGTGCGGCAAAGGGCCATTACTTTTCTACCAACCAGAGCACATGTAACCGCGTCGTGACGTCACGGGCGAAGATCCACAGAGGAGTCAAAATTAAACATGATTTAATGACTCGGCCTAAGACACGAAACGAGCGGTTTGTGTGAGAAAACGAACAGTATTTATATAGCTTTAAATTTTACCTCTCTTGTTAACAGCCGTCGAACTGATCTGAATCAGATGTCCAACTGAACCGAACTGAACCGTCTCCAACGTTTACGCCGGAAGTGATCGTGTGTGTATGTACGTCACGCATTGTTTACACTGAGATTTTGGAAGTTTTACCTTTCACTAAACATATTTAGATATACAATCAGTGTTGGGTGTAACTAATTACTAAGTAATTAGTTACTGTAATTTCATTACTTTTCCCTTGAAAATGTAAAGTAAGAGATTACTCTTCATTTATCTGTAATTTAATTACAGTTACTTCTGATGTAATTGAGGTAAATACTGTGTATAGATCAATCCGATCTCACAGCGATCCGTATGCATTTTATGAGGAATCTAAATATTACGACCGCACTCGTACAAATTCGTATGAATTATTGTATATGTATGAAAAAAGTGTGAAATGTCATAAGATCAGACATAAAACAATAGTGGGTTTAACATCAAAATGTAGCCTATTGTCTGATGCTAAAAAGTATGTTTTTTATAATGTAACCTTCTCCACCTTGGCCAGTTTAAGGATAATTCATGCAATTTTATAGTATTTATTTGAAAGAAACAGATTCATGTTTCAGCTGGTTGAGATTGATATGGGATTTTGAAAGTAATTAGTAATTAAAAGTAATTAAATACTTTTTAGAGAGAGTAATTAGTACAGTAATCTAATTACACTGTTGAAGAGGTTATTAGTAACTAGTAATTAATTACTTTTTTAGAGTAACTTACCCAACACTGTATACAATATATCTAAATATGTTTAGTGAAAGGTAAAACTTCCGAAATCTCAGTGTAAACAATGCGTGACGTACATACGCACGCGATCACTTCCGACGTCACACCAAGGTAAAAGAGGTAAAAACGATATAAGCACTGCTCGTTTTCTCACACAAACCGCTCGTTTCGTGTCTTAGGCCATCAATGTGTACTTACATTTACAAGTCATTAAATCATGTTTAATTTTGAGTGCATGTGCAGGCTCTCTGTGCATGCTCTTTGAGGTGGGCTCCATAGACCTGCATTAGGACTGACAGACAACAACGATTTGACCGAAAAATGTCAAAATTGAAAATGCTGTGGAAACAAAGACATCTTGGATGCCCTTGAGGTAAGCTAAAACATATCAACAATTAATTTCAAAGTGAACTATCCCTTTAACTTTAAACGCAAAACATATTTTTATAATTATTTATTTATTACAGAAATAACTGCATTCCCTTGTCTTTCAAGTTAATAGATATGTATAGGAAGCGTCCGAGATTTCAGTCCCTGGTCATAGACGGATATAGCGATCAGCTTTTGTGAGTCGCTTCACTCTTGGTTTATTTCAGTATGAATAATTTCCTTATACATGCATGACATTCTTTGCCAATAATTCTACTAGTTAAAACTTAACACGGCGTGGTTAAGTTTTTGAAATCACTATTTATATGCACATGGCTAAACTGCACCAGTATAACTAATTTTTACTACATAAAACCTCGATCAGTAAGTGCATACATACAGTGTTTACTCCCGCTAAAAGTCTTTTTGTTGCTTTAGTTTTCTGCAGGCCGTGCTTCTCTTGGTCTCAGCTGTATTGTACTGCTTTGGTCAGAATGAATTTCTGGCCTTTCTAGTGCTGAGTCTTGCCTTGAGCTGGGTAAACCTACTTTATTTCTTCAGAGGGTCCAAACATATGGGCATCTACAGTATCATGATACAAAAGGTAAGGGATATTTGTCTCTCCAGCAGCATCCTTGACTCTGTCCTTCAAAGTAGAGTATTATTTAAGTAGGGTGCTAAAAAGATGCTATGCAACACAATGTAGTATAGTGCAGTCCTTATAGTAGAGACAGGACCTAAAGCATTACTTCATGTACGCTCTTTAATTATTGCCAGATGATTCTTGGAGAAATTCGTCGATTCCTGGTTGTGTACATGGTCTTCCTCATTGGGTTCTCTGCAGGTATCCTTCTCCCTTGCATACATTCAGCAATGTACATGATTCTCTCATTACAATTAATTTAATGTTCATCATAACACAACAAACTTGCAACATTTTGGGTCAGTTAGATTTTTGTTTTATAAAGTAATTATAAAACATTTATTTCTATTCAGCAAGGATGCATTAAATTGATCGCAAGTGGAAAAAAAAATCTATTTAAAATAAATGCTGATCTTTTGAACTTTTTTATTAATCAAAGAATCCTGTCAAAAAGTATGATGGTTTCCACAAAAATATTATGCAACTATTTTAAACATTGATTATGATAAGAAATATTTCTTAAACACCAAAATCAGCATATTAGAATGATTTCTGAAGGATTATGTGACTGAAGAAGACTGGAGTAATGATGCTGAAAATTCAGCCTTTGCCATCACAGGAATAAAGTACATTTTAAAATACATTCAAATAGAAAATGGTTACTACTGTTTTCAACATATTTTTGATCAAATAAATGCAGACTTCATTTTTAATTTTCAAAACTTTAAGAAATCTCACTGACCCCAAACGGTAGTGTGCATTGATGATTTGTTTCTTACTCATCAGCTGTGGTCACTCTCCTTAAAAAAAAAACTACCAATACCAAGAATCGATCTTTTTTTGATGAGGACTGCAAGACGTCCACAGACATCGGCGTCATCACTATGGAGTTGTTCAAGTTTACAATTGGCATGGGAGATCTGCAGTTCTCTGGGGATTCTAGATATCCGGAGGTCTTCTATGTGCTGCTGATTCTGTATATAGTGATGACATACATTCTGATGCTGAACATGCTGATCGCTTTGATGAATCAAAGCGTGGATGAGATGTCCATAGAGAGCACTAGCATCTGGAAACTACAGGTAAAATCAAATGCAAAATGAAAACGGTCAACCCATTTCTGCACTGAACTGATTTGCCATTTTAGTTGATCAATTAGGCAATAAATATGATTGTTGATCACAGCGTGCAATCACCATCTTGGACATGGAGTGGATGCTTCCCCTTTGTCTGAAGACAAAGCTTCGCTCAGGGGAACAGAAGGACCTGGGCGGAGGGAAAGAGCCTGATCTACGCTGGTGCTTCAGGTGACCCTGGTGGCTTCAACAACTACTGAAGTTTGCATGTGTCTGTTATCTGGATGATACATTATGAAATGATATTAGCAAGCACACATAATAATGGACCCTGTGTTAACCTCTGTGTTTGCTATTAAACAGATATGAGTGAAACCATAAATAATGAACTATCTTTCTTTCAGTGTGGAGGAAGTCAACTGGAACCAATGGAACAGAAACATGGGTATAATTAACGAGGATCCTGGGAAATGCACAAGTTTACCGTCCCCAACTAAACCTCAGAGAGGTAGGCCTAGTCAATGTTAAACAAAGAAGTGTGTACTGGTACTTGTGTGTTATTTTAAACTTACATAATATCATATCTGTATTTGTTACAGAGCCCAGTCAGCGTGGACTCCTACAAACATTCAGTAAGCGCTGGACACAGAGGGTACCCCACAGAGATGTACAGGAGCTGGATCCTCTTGCCGAAGCCTCTACCTCCGTCTGATGCTTTTATAATCACTATCTATTGCACTATGTATTTTGCCCTTTCCTTTCATTACAACTGGTGTATCAATAAAAAAACCAGCGTACACCTGCAGATAATAGACTGTGCGTAGGAAAAACAAGCAAAAAAGATCGGTCGACAATCTGCAAACTGGTGTAGGAATAATTGTATTATATGTTGATCATTTTGTTGATCATTTAGAAAACATATGCACCTCAAGGGCCATCATATCTTTTAAACGCTGTACATTTTTAAAATGAATATGCATGTGTTGTAATTTAAGATTACATATTCAAAGATAAAAATGGGCTGGATGGAAGAGCTGAAGTCAGCCATTGCTCAGTAAAGGATTTAGAGCTAAGATGAAGAAATAAATAGCCTAAAGAATTGAGACATTGTCCACTTAATTAAATAAAGAAAAAAAGAGTAAAATTATGTAATATTAAACCCAATGGTCACTTAATAAAACTAATACGATTTCCATTTTGAAAATAAGAATATACATACAACTTTTACAATAAAAGAACCACAAATAGCCTACCTCATTTCCAACAATCAAAAAATCACATTTCATGTTTCTCCAGCCTTTCAAACGTGTCTATAAACCAGAATACAACAAAATGCAAGAGTTGAGTACCGTTTACTTATAACAGATAATATAATGTAGTGTAGACTAATTAATGAAAATGTTAAAAACACGAAGCTGGATTGATTTTAAGGCAATGTGGGAAACTGTTTGTGTATATCGCCCTCTTGTGGTGACTGACGTAACACAACAACTGAGAAGCATCACAGGATAATGCAAATAAGGTCCACACATGATGAATCCACTGTGCTTAACATTACTTATTGCCACTATAATCGAAAGCGTCCAGTTGTGGATGGGTCATGTCATCTGGCCATCATTTCACTGTAGAGCTGCAATGCTATGACCTCAGTCTGATCTCGAGTGTCCTGCTGTGCTCCATTATATAACTAAATTTTACATCCGCACCAGACGGCTTAAATATGCGACGCCATGCACGGTCGTTGCGCGTCACTTCCGGCGCTGTTTCCCTTTGATATAAAACGAGCTAAAATAAAAATCATCACACGTAACCGAGACAGCCATTGGAAAAGTGGTCTGAATAAGAACTCTTTCTCTTAAATTAGGATACGATGTTCTCCAGAAGAACAGAATGATTCCATTCAACTGTGTCAGTGTTCACTCTCTCTCTCTCTCTCTCTCTCTCTCTCTCTCTCTCTCTCTCTCACACACACACACACACACACACCATGTAAAGTATTCCCAAAAACGAATAAATGTAGTTTTACATATAACTGTTAATGGATGTATTCGCTTATGTTGTTAATAATTTGCGAACAGTAGCCTAGTATAGGCCTACAAATAAAATGTGAGTATAATTCAGTGGACTACAACCCATCTTGAAATTTGTCATTGTTTATTTTTTTAGCAATAGGCTATATTGGCGGTGTAGCAATTAGCAGACCTTTGTTACCAGAACTGACTTAAGCCTGCAATGCATAAGTTGTGAGGACAATGTCTTAGAATCTCTTCATCGTTAGAAGTCAGAGCAGCAAATGTTCATTTGGTTTGCATTACTTGTAGGCTATATGTACTGCAAGAGAGAGGACTACTGCTCCATTCACTCCATCGCCAAAACAACATGATTTTGTGACAAGATCAGCTAATTCATTTTGTTTGCCTTCCTGTTTTTAGTGTGGGATGGTCTGCATTTCCTGCAATAGCTACATGAAGTCAGATCACATATGATGAGCAGACACTGATTGAGAAGACAGTGTCTTAAAACAGGTCACTGTCCTTGAAGACTGGGTGAGGGTTTATGAACATTTAAGACCAGTTCAAGGTTGAAGATTTAAAGAAGAAAAAACAGCTTTTAGACAATCAATAAATGAAATGGAGTCATACTTGAAAGCATAAATTAGAACTTTATTTTATTATTACAATATTACAAAAAAAGAGTAGCACAACTCTCGCACTCTTCAGATTCTTCCCACGGCATTCAATCAACAGCCACAGAGTGACAGATATGAGAAAGGCTTCTAGAAGCTTCCTCCATTTCACAGCAATTGCAAAAGAAAAAAAAAGGATTTAAATAATAAGCAAAAAAATCTAGTTCAGAATTATAAATAGCACAAATTGCAAAACTGAAGCTTTGAAACATGGAATAAAAAGATTTTGTTACAGCCCAGAACTACACACAGCTATAAAACATAATGACGATAAAATATTCTTTATTTCTTCGTTTACATTATAAAGTAATTCTAAAGAATTGCTTTTCTATTCAACAAAAGCTCAAGTTAATAAAAATAAACAAGGAAAAATGCTGTTCCTTTACAGACTATTTTTCGAAATCAGAATTCATTATACCTTTATTATAATCATGCTTGTTGTCAAAGGAAAGTCCAAGGACCAAATACTTAAGGCTTCATGAGGGCTGTTAAGGGGAGGCAAACCAACCGCGAGTCAAGACAAACTGACCCACCGGCACACACACACACACACACACACACACCCATACACACCTGCGCTCTTCACATGCACACCAAGTCCATGAACCCATATCCATATGCAGCCGCACTCATACACAGTTATTACACTTCTTTAAAGATACAGCAGTACAGTAGATAAGCCAGTGTACAATAAAATAAGCAATCCAACTGCCATTTCACTGTTGTGACTTTTTTCTTTTAAAAAAGTCCTCTTTAATTTAACCACAAATGATCTTGCAAGTGATCAATTTGGTCAATTCAAGCACACTTCACAAAAGAATCAGTAGCAATTCCTACTTTATGTTATTATAAAGGATGAATTAGAAAAAGCAGGATCATAAACCCCTTGATTTGGTACATAGTTTCTACATCATAATATTAGTAACAAGCCTACAGACACCATCTTCAGTAGTATGTTTAGTCCTTCAAACCCACTTACACAGCTATACCACATTTGACCCACCTGAAACTGCACAACTCATCTATACAATTCAAGTAGTAGTTTCTCATATGTTAGGAAATAAAAGGAGTATAATGATTAGGTTAAACGAAAATGGCACAGATTTAACATTGAAACCTCTGTAGCTATTCTCCTTTGGCCTTTACAGCTTTACAGAGAAAAGAGAGAATTTGTCACAATCATTATACAAAACTTCACTCACATTAGTGACTCAGAATGCAAATGACACCTGATTTGTTGCATCACTAAAAGAGGCGTGATACATATTGTATGCGGTTCCTGTCTTTTAAGTTTCCTGTTGTGTCCAGCAAAATGAGGTGATGTTTCAACCTTTCACAAGCTTAAAGCAGTTCCCATTTTACACATAAATCCAGAAAGCCCATAACAAATACATTTTCTTTCTAAAAATAAAGAAACAGGGGTGCTTGATGTAAAGGAACACATGACCAAGGAACAGTCTGAAGGGACCAGTGATTGGCGTTTTTCCATATAGTTCAGACACTGACAAAAGAAATAAAGGACAAAGAATGTGTCATGCTGAAGAGGGAAGTGCTCTGAGCCTGTCAGCCATCTTGATGTTAGTAGACAGGCTTGAAACAAAGATCTCTCAAATGAAAGCAAGTTGCTTGTCCAATGCACAGACACTTTTAATAATGTAAGCACTAACACAAGAAAGATGGTCATAAATAACCCAGGAGCACTTGAGATCCAGGTACTAGGAGAGATAGACAGAATTCAAGTTTGGAAAAAACCTAAACTAAGTTCCCTTTAGTGCCTCAAAAAGCACTTGTTAAAAGAAAATAAATTGATCACTTGCAAGATTAAACACACAAAACACTGCTCTTCATTAGTTAGACATGTTTAAATTCTTAATTTTTTTTCTTTGTTTTCATCAACAATCATCCTTGAGATTTTGAGCTCATGTAGTTCCTCTCGTAATGAAATTTTATTAAGACTAACAGAAGATGTCGAGGACACGCACGTGTGTGGCTGACTTCACTGAGGAGAGACTGTGTCTGAGGCTTGTGAGCTGAAGCTTATCTGTACCCTGGGTGCTGGCCTTGCGCCTCGGAGGGGGGGACCACTACCCGGCCCATAGGGGGTGGCCTGTGCATCTTCCCCATCAGGATGAGATTCTGATCTCGGAAGCAGGGCGTCTGGAAGTCCCCTCCCATGCAATCTGCTGTTTGCATCAGATTAGTCTGCCCTATTAAGGCACCCCCTACTAATCGATAATGGGCCGCTCCTCCCACGGGGTCCATCCCCGGGGTGGGGTTGGTATTGCCCGTGCCAGTGCCATGGAAGGGCAAAGGGAGGTCCTGTGAGCCAGAGCTGTCACTGTTGGGTGTGGGAAGAATACTACCCCACACTGGCGGCTGGTGGTAGTACTGCCCGTTGGTGTAGTGCGTCACTGCGCCTGGTGGCATTGCATTGCTGCTGTGGTTGTTGGCAAGTGGCGACGAAGGGCTGGAGGGTTTCATGGCATAAGGCTGCCCCATGCCCATCTCTGGGGGATAGGTACGACTCTGCGGTTTGCAGGGGTGTCCGCCCCCTTCGGAAATGTGCTGAAGGTGAGCAAGCTGATGCTGAGTCCAGGACCTCATCTGTGGATGCTGGGGATTTCGCTGAGGTTGATGGCTTTGATGCTGTAGGTGCTGCTGTTGTTTCATATCGCTGTGATACATGTGGTTCATTGCAGCCATGTTATGCGGAGGCATTGCACTCACCGGCGCAGAAGCAGTTACTTTATCAGGAGGTCCAATAGCACAGGATGGGTGCATGAGACCAGGAGCGAGTGCACTAGGGTTTCCCGCATGCACCGAGACTCGAGAACTGGCGTTGATGAGTAGATTTCGGTTAATGGGACTGGGGTTGGCGATCTGTCCTTCACACATCGACGTAGCACCGGCACCCTGAGCCCTAGCATGGCAGAACTGGCTTATCTGATGCACTATGCTGTTTAAGTCCGCCTGACGGTCCTGGTGGAGCCCTGCGGCCATGGACAATGGAATGGTTGAGGTAGAAACAGTCACGTTAGGAGGGGCGTCTGCAACCGGTACCTTCCGAGCACCCACCTGCAAGCTTGCAGAGGGGTTTTGTAGATGCTGCTGAGGAAGCAGGATGGCTGGAGGTGGGTGGGTGCCAGGGTGGCCCAAAGAAGCTGCGTGGGACAGATTTTGCGGCCTCGGAAGGCCCTGGAGCTGTTGTGGCATGGAGGGAGGAGGTCTGTGTCCAAGTCCTTGGTGTGGAGGCCCAGGCTGCTGCAAAGTCTGGAGATTCTGAGGGTGTTGAGGAAGTCCCTGCGGATTCTGGGACCCTCTTGGAGGACCCTGCGACAGGTGGTGCAGGTTTAAAGTGCTGGCCGAGGTGGCTGCATAAGGGCCACCGGCGGCATTCATGATCACCTCTGGGTGCAGACGTGCCCGTGTGCCGTTGAAGTCCTTGATGATACCCTTGACGAGGGGCACTTTGACGATGGCAAGGAGACCAGTCTTGGCAGTGGTCTGAGAAGAAGGGTAGGGACTGTATCGGGGGCCAGCTGTGTCAAGTCCGTTGACTGTACGACGAATGTGGTTTCGCTGAGGGACCTTGACGCTGTTGGGGAAGATCTTGATGGTGAGTGGATTGTTGGCAACCTTTTTAGCATAAGCATCCAATTCCGCAGGGGTTGGATACTGAGCAGATCTCATCCTTTGTGGAGTGTCCCCTATATGTAAAAGGGACAAAAAGAAAGAAGAAAAACACATAATGCCTCTTTGTAACCTGTCCATTTAATTCACACAACTGGGCACATGAGAGAATGGAAACTAAGGAGAGGATCAGAGATATTCTCACTTCACAAACGTGAGCTCAAATCACAAATTCTGTACAAAAAAAAAAAATGGGAGAAAGAGGCCATGTTGCCCTTAGAAACTGCATTGGCACAGCTTAATTTCACACATACAATCCCATTCAAAAGTAAAGGGGTCAGTTTTTTTTTCCTCAAAAAAATGTATCCTTTTATTTAGCAGGGACACAAATCTAAAGGGACAGTAAAGAAATGTTTTTTGTTCCCATTTCTAATAAATGCTGTTCTTATAAAATGTATATTTAAAGAGTCTTGAACAAAAATGATCAGAGTTTCCCCAAAAATATTAAGGGAGCACAAAATCAACATATTAGAATGATTCCTGAAGGATCACATGACACTGAAGACTGGAGTAATGATGAAGAAAGTTCAGCTTTACCATCATGGGTATAAATGATATTTTAAATTATCAAGTGTAATAATAATATTTCAAAATATGACTGTTTTTACTGTTTGATTAATAAATGCATCCTTGGTGAGCATAAGAGACATAAATAAAATAAAAATAAAAAACACCTTAAAATATTACCAACCACAAACTTTTGACCTGTGGTGTACATTATGGACACATTTAACTAAATTTGTTTCTCATGATCTTGATAGCTGCAACTTATTTCAAAACCTTAAGTGAGTGTTTGGAGTTAAAGGGATACTCCACCCAAAAACCGAAATTCTGTCATCATTTACTAACCCTCACGTTGTTGCAAACCTGTATGAGTTTCTTTCTTCTGATGAACACAAAGCAATATATTTTGAAGAACGATTGAAACCAAACATTTGTGTGTAATTTACACCAGTCCCAGCAGTTGTTCGGCACCATTGACTTCCATAGTAGAAAAAAAATACTATGGAAATCAATGGTGCCCCTCAACTGTTTGGTTCCAATCGTTCTTCAAAATATATTCCTTTGTTTTTAGCAGAAGAAAGAAACTCATAAAGGTTTGCAACAACTTGAGGGTGAGTAAATGATGACAGAATTTTAATTTTTGGGTGGAGTATCCCATGCCAAAAATATGTAGGTGAATGTTAGCTATCTCACTTCCTCTCCATCACTCCAAACATAACATTCTTCTTGAATACCATGGTGTGAATGCCACACACACACACACACACACACATACGAGAAGTTTCCTCATAACATTGTAATAAAACCCATGTCATTATACACATTTGTGTTCTCATAAACAATATATACAATAACACAGACACACACACACAAAATAACTTTAATCTACCTTTGTTATATTTAACAACCTGTCTTGCCCAGACCCCCAAAAGAAAGCAACCATGCATATCTGCGTGTAGTGTGGTAAGCATCTTAGCCTCACATGCTCTGCGCTCTAAATAAGCCGGCTAATTGGTGAGCTTTTCTATCTCTTTTTCACAAACATCTGTTCTTCTCTTCAGGATCACAGTAATGACTTTAAAGGTGAACTTAAAAGGAAAAAAAAACATTAATGAGCTGAATTATTTAACTGGTTTTACATTCAGAAGTCTGCAGGTCTGCACTCACAATACAAGCTCTTTCCTTGATACAATGCTGCTTTTCCAGATAGTGACATCCTCACCTGCCAGCACATCTCTGATTCGATGGGTTGAGAATAGAGGAGAGCGGATGAGAGACAGATAGAAAAAACAAAGGAAGCGAGGGATGATAAGTGCTCTCTGTGAGGCTGCTGTCTCCCTGCTGAAAGGGGTCTTTGTATAAAACAAGCTTTCATCACTTGAGGGGAGAGGAGAAAAGAGAGATAGACAGGGAGAGACTTCTGATGTGCACCCACCTGCACTTCCTTTGCTCACACTGATATGGAGTTCAACACACACACACACACACACACACACGCACGCACAGTATTAGCATGCATTTCTACATGTTCCTGGCCCCCTCATCCCCAGTGAGAGGATGAACAGCCTGTGCTGTGACTGAGCTCTTTCATCCAGCCTGAGCTGATTCAGTCACTGCTCACAGCTCACACTGCCCCAACAAACACCCCAAACACTGATCAAACCCCCTACACTAGGGTGTAACGGTTCAAATTACTCACAGCTCGGTTTTTATCATGCTTTTAGGGTCACTGTTTCGGTATGGTTTGGTATGTGTTATATGTTCAGGGGAAAAAGAAGTAATGCCAAATAAAAAAATAACAAAATAAGAATAATCAAACTACAAGCAACAGTACACCACAAATAAATAATACAATAAAGCAAATGTACAAATAAAATAATCAGTGTTTTTCAGGCATCTAATTCTTTTTAAAGTTACAAAAGCTATTCAGTCAAGAGGAGCGAGTGATTTCCTTGTTGTTTAATAAACATTCAAAACACAGACAGCAGGAATATTATTAGGGTACTGTGCGTACACAAATTGTTTTTCTCGACTGTTTGCGTTGACTTAAAACCCCAACCAACTATGTTTGCTAGGACACTCGCCAGGGTGGGCATGCTGACAGTAAATGTAAATGAAGTAAGTAAATGAGCGGGCATATCAGAGCATATGTCACTCGCATAGAATAAGCCATCAATGGAAACATACATTAGCCTAACTGGGTCTGTCTGCTTTACGCATTGTTATTTTCAATAAACCATATTATGAAAGCAATAAGGTACGAGAGGCTGACAGGCTACAAAAAAATGTATTAGTGCAACTTTCATGAAGTTAGGAATAAAGTCCCTGACCGTGAACAGCAACAACGTTCCAATGTGTAATATGCGTAAAAGCTCAAATAAACACAACATAGGAACCGCAGTGTTGCTCAGTGATTAATACGGATAAACAGTACAGATCAATTATTTACTGAGAACCGTTAAACCCCTACTTCCTAACAAATACTCCTGAAGAACTATATAGAAGAACTAAAACCCTGTAAAAATCAAGTAAAAAATAATTACAGCATGTTTTCCACACAACATCCAAGGAAGAATGATAATATGCTCCAATATACAATAACAATACACAGTAAAGTATACACTACCTTTCAAAATGTTGGGGTCAGTAGCTTCAAAAGTAACAATGAAGACTTGCATTGTTACAACAAATATTTAAAATAAATGCTGTTTTTCTATACATTTTCTATTCAAATAGTCGAAAAGTATTCCACAATACAGTTCTTACTTTATTTTTGAAAAATTATATGCAGCCATTAGAAACTATTTCAAAAACATTTGAAAAAATCTGAACAATGGGAGTCAGAGGTGACATTGACATTGTTTTGGTAGACATTCCTGTTATGAAAACAGTTATTATGTTTTACAGTTTCATTGGGTGTCACCAGTGGTTCATAAATAACAAAATACACCTTAAAAAGGGCAGAGAGTAATACACACTTATCCGTAGCTAAAAGAATAATCAAGAACTGAATAAGTGAACATGTGAGGGGTGGGAGATGTGTAAGTCTTTGTGAATGAAGGGCGTTTAAACTGAACAGAAATTCTGTTCAGCTTTATGGGATTCTATGGGCACAAGTCTGTGCAAGCATGCTTCATACATGCTAACTTATCCTAACTGGCAAACACATACATCAACAGACACACATCTGTTCTGGTATCTGTCCTTGTTAATAACATTCAGCTTGTTGTGAATTTTGTTTTTGTGCAGAGTAGGAATCACAATTGTCAACTCCATCCTCCAACACCTCACACAACATTCAGAAGCCCTGCCATTCACTCATCTCATCTGTCTTTCTGTCTCTCCCTCTCCCTCTATGTGGGCTGTTGACAAAACAAAATGGCCCCTGACATTTCTTAGCTAAATAGCTTTCCTGCCAATCTCAGGCCATGTCAGCTGCCTTCACCGGCAGCCCACATTTGCTCCCCGCCTAAAAGGAGAGAATGAGGAGAATCGGAGGAAGAGATGGAGGAGGAAGAGCCACGCTGGGCTCAATAAACGAACCACCGCAGGACTAGATCAAGGAGCGAGGAAGAGGACAGTCATTATGTTAATAACTCACGAGGGTGCGCTCTCTCTATTTCCACCGCATCTTTCTCTGTCTTTGCCTTTCTCCCCTGTTGAGTGACATCCCAGGGGAGGCTGGCCGGCGATAATGAGGAGTCAATCTTGTTAGGATTAGACAACAACACACAGGTCAGCAGTCATGCAATCCATTCTGAGTACAGGAGAGGAGGGCAGAGGAAAGCGATCAGGTGACATTTAAACGTGCACTGTCTCAAGGGACTTTAACATCTCTAGAGCTCAGTGCCAGATCTGCTAAACTTCTTTTTGGGATTTTTAATTAAAGCGATAGTCCACTTATAAATAAATGTTCTGCCAGTAATGTCTTAGCTAGCTTTAGGTAGCATGTAACATTGTAGTCAGACTACAATTTTTCTCAAGGTGTGTGTGTGTTTAATGCTTCTAATGTTTATTCATAATTTTGCATGTATAATACCTTTAAAATGTTTGGGGCCAGTTCCCCTATTGATGTTACATGCAATTACTAGAGTAATAACTATAAATTATGCATATTTACATCTAACCCAAAACCAAACCCTAATCGTAACCCTATTTAATAGTACATATATATATGTATTTACTAGGGTTGTGCAAAGATTAATTGCGATTAATCGCGATTAATTAATCGCATCCCAAATAAAAGTTTGTGTTTTTTGTGTGTATTTATATATACAAAATAATTATACACAGCACACACAAATATAATATGTAAACAAACACACACTTTTATTTTGGATGCGATTAATCGCAATAAATCTTTGCACAGCCCTAGTATTTAGTTAATATCACTCAGTACTTGCACGTATAATTACAGTGTGACAAAGACACCTTAAAAGAAAGTTTAACCAAAAGTTATTTTAAAGAGATTTTTTTTCTTTCTTCAATATAACTGCTTTGACCAAATACAGCCTTGGTAAGCATCAGAGATTTCTTAAAAAAACATTTGTCAAAATAGTACTGACTGACCCTAAACTTTTGAACGCAGAGTAAAAAGCAACTTGGACATTGTTCTAAACATTTGCTTTTGTGTTTTGTATTCAGAAGATTTTTTTTTTTATTTCTTTTTTGAACTACCCCTCCCCTCCTCCCCCTCTCTTCTCTCTCTCATCAGCAGCAGTGATTTGAGGATCACAGTAATCAGCCAAACCCCAGGAGCGCCATTACAGACACACAGGGTTGTTACACAGCTATTGTCAGCCTTTTCTGTCTAAGCATACCATACACATCTCCCAACTGCCTTTTTACCCTTAGCACAGACATCACACACACACTTTTAAACTCTCTTTAATCCATGAGACTGCTGATCTGAGTGGGTGTTCTTATATTGTCTTATATAGGGTTATTCCACCTGGAGAAGCAAAGCTTCCTTCTATTCATCTCTTCTTTTCTAAAGCCATCTCTTCCTCCCCGCTCATTTCACCTTCTTTTCAGCTCCCTTTGAAAGAGTTCAGAGAGAGAAAAGCAAAAGAAACCATCCTCTATTTAGACAAAAGACTGTCTTTTTTTTGCCCCAATGTATTTTCATGGCTTGCATTCCTGCATTCCAAGGTATATTCTAGCTCTTCCTGCGTCTCTCGAGTTCCCTGAGGGAAACTGTGCCAGAGCCAGATGTGCTCCAATAACATCTGGACCACAACAGGGAGCACATGAATTTGAAAGGGTACTTAATGACATGCCATGGGACGTTTAAACCAGCATATGCATCATTACATTACATGATTTTAAGTGCTTTAAACAGCTGAGGCTTCTCTGCATTTTTCAGTTTGGAAGTTGGGGGGGAAACTGGATAATGTTAACCAAAAATGCTGTCATTTACTAAATTAAAAAAAAAAAAAAATTTAAATTATCATATGGGTGAGACACAATGATGTTCAGGTAGAGCTAAATGATAAAAAAAAAAAATAAAAAAAACCCCAAAACAATTGTGATGTTTCATATAAAATGTAACTTTAATTAGAGCTTCAAGGTTTGCTGTACTCGTTTGTAGGGCTATTATTACTATAGTAATAACAAAATATTAATTTTAAATATAATTATATAATTTTTTTAAAATTGCGATACTATTTAATTTGTCTTAAACCAGGATGTGCTACAAGTTTAAAAACACTAAATGAAAACGGATACAAAGGTTAAAAAAAACACATCGTGTTTTTGAATGCACGTTCATGGGAAGTAGAATTTACTGCAAACTAAGCCTGAGACACAGATAACACTTATCATGAGCTACAAGCATGTAAATGAACATTTGACAAGCATAATCCAATTTAGAGGGGTCTTAAAGAGGGGTAACACTTTATTTCGATAGTCCACTTTAGACATTCTACTAAATATAAGCAACTTTTCAACTGCATGTCAACTAACTCTCATTAGAGTATTAGTAGACTGTCACCTTATATCTGCTAACAGACATTCAACTGACTATAAGTAATTTGGCCACTACAAGTAAACTTATTCTCCTAACCCAACACCAAACCATAACCTAACAGTCTACTGACAGTCTACTATATATACTAATACTCTAATGAGAGTTACTTGACATGTAGTTGAAAAAGTTACTTAGAAAGTCTAAAGTGACTATCGAAATAAAGTGCAACCTAAACTTTAATTAAAAATTCTCAATATGTTCTCAAAAATAACTGTTTTCAGCACACAGTTTCAGTGCATATGCCTTTAAATGATAATGAGCTTTGCTCACCCCGCCCCTCTGTTCTGTGAGCGTTTTGACAACGCACGTGGAGTGTTGCCTTGACAACAGTTGAGGGTATATTCTGGAGAAAGAATGGCAGCGGGAGTTTCTGAGGACAATGCAACCGTATCAATTTGTACATCAAATTAAAACAAAAACACTCGATAGATTTGTATGATTATATGATGGTTTTGTACAGCCACTGCCAACACACATTTCAGTAAAATCAACTTGAATAAGTACCATTATATGACCCCTTTAAATTTAATTATTCATTCAGCTCAACCTTGAAGTTAATATTTGAATATTATATCATTTACATTTTATTTTCATGGAAGGGACAATTTGAATATAAAATTGACACTAAAAGCCATATTTTGAGGTTTATAGAATAAAATTGTGTCATTTGAACCCCAATGTATTGGAAAACAGCCATAAATGAATTGTTTAGAAGTATCTGCCCATAATACATGGCTATGCACTATTAAATAAATGGAATTATCAGAGAAATGAAAACAAATAAGTTAGACGGTCACGATACTTTTTTTTTTTCTTAAATCACCAGGTCTTATTGATTGAGGGACTGGATATGGACTGTTAATGCATGATTTTCAATTATGATTTTTAGTCCAGTTCATAGGCAAATGAATGAATCCTCTACCGTTGCTCGCTTCAGAGACAAACCCTCTGGGCCTGTAGTTACAGGTCTAACTTTACCGAGTCGTGCGGTTTTGTTTAAAAAAAAAACCTGCTTTACATTACCTGTCTGAGAGAAGCATCACAGAGATATGCCTACCTCTTTCCTACCTCCTGTAGTTCCTGTAGTTAGTAGCATGACTCCATCTCTTTCTGCATTCCCACTAGTTAGAAATACGACTTCCATTTTTCTGTGATTTCTGTTCTCCCCTGCAGTTAAAGATATGTCTTCACCCTCTCAGTAATTGCCGCCTGATGATCGAGGGTCTTCCTGAGGCGATGTGAGACTCATCAGTCTCCGGGCCATCGGCACTCCCCAGGCCGCGTGTCTCCATAGCATAATTTGTCATCCTGATGGAGAGCTAATCTGACAAGATGTCTGCCCACAGACGGAGAAGGCGAGATACTCTGTCTGTATGTATCCTTCACCCCCCCACCTGACTCAGTTTCTCTGTTTGTCTGACTCTCATTTTCTCGCTGCCTCTGTATGCCACTTATCTACCTCAATCTATCTCTCTGTGAGCGGTGTGGTTCAGCAGGTGTCTGTCCTTGTAAACCGCCCTAATAAAAATCCTGGGATTTGACAATCTGTCTCTGCAAATATGCTTTTGCTCACACACTGCTCTCTCCCCCTCCTCATTCCATTTCCTTTCTTTCAAGGTTCTGTTTAGCTTCTCGTCAGACATTTATTTGCTTTTATAGATCTGGATTAATCTAGTCATTTCTTCAATGCACTTAATTGCCATTTTTGAAAACGCCTGTATGAATTTGTGGTATTAAAACAGACACATAACATCAGCATGAAAGAATATTTGTCTGGTTCATCTGAGACTGATGAGAGGAAGGTAAATGGGATCATGAAAGGAACATTCACTCAATAAATTAAAGGTCCCCTGACATGGGGTTATTTTATGATTTTATAATGTTTCCTGGGTTGCCCTTATAATGTTAGTATGTTTTTTTAGATCAAAAATGGTCATAATTTATAAATTAAAGGCATTTTTCCCAGCCTGATTTTAGCCTCTGCTTTGAACGCTCTGTTTGAAGGGGCGTGTCTGCTATGTGTAACCGGCCTCTGCTGTGATTGGCTGACATGCTTGCATATGAAATAGCTACATACTACATGTGAAACTCTCTCGAATACTTTTACTATTATACGTTTTTACTATTACAGATATCGAGATTAACGAGTCGTGAGAAGTTTTTGAAGTATTTAGATTCTCATCACATAAAATATTGCTGTAATGAGCATTGAGCAGCAGATGACAGTCTGTCAATCGCGAAAATGAACTTATTGCAACGCAGTTTCTGCTCTCTCTGCTTTCACCAATGCAGACACGATGATGTACATACAGTAAGAGCTTCGTTGTGCAGTCTAACGCAGTTTCTGTTCTCTCTAAAGCCCGGAACACACCGAGAGAACAGAAGCCGACTGTAAGCTAGAATGTGCGCCTGCATTTAATAAGCCAACTGTCTATTTTTTTTTGCAGATGTATTCGTCTATATTCGTCATTCAAAAAGGAAAACCGACGCTGCCGGCTGCAGATACACATAACGTAAACAAAGCAGCGCGTGCGTTTTGAATATCAATCCTGCTAAACACTTTCTTTAAATAAGATTATTTTCATCCAACTTAAAGAAACGATGTGAAGTTGATATTTTGAGGGAAAGATTAACTTACCTGTCTCCTGCCTGTTTGGACCATACAAAACTTTGGGAGTTGAGTCGGCGCATTTCCAGAGAAAATAAAATTAACCCATTGGCTCGGATGAAGGAACTAAAAAATACTTTTGTGTTCATTTGTACATCCGAACACTGAGCAACTGCCATGCTTCGCTTGTTTGCAAGCCATGATATCCCTCGAGGAAAAACTCAAATCTCAAAGCTATTTCTCTAGGAGAAAATAAAATCGCGCCTGCGTGTTCGTACTTCCTGTTCCTAGCTCGTTTTCTCATGGTCGGGCCAAATTCTCTGGGCGGGCAAAGCAGAGAAAAGGGAGTAACCTTTCCCCCGTATGACATTATATATGGGAGATTCAAGATCAGCGCGTCTAAGATGCAGACGGATGCAGAGAAAAGAAAAATAGCCAAAGCTTGGTTTACACCAATTGAAAATTCTAGACACGAGGGGACCAAAAACAGTCTAGGGGAACTTATATTAATGTTAAAAAACCTCCGAAAATGAAAATTTCATGTCAGGGGACCTTTAATTGATTCACCTTCATGTCCTTCCAAAACTGTTTGACTTACTTTCTTCTGTTAAATCCAGAAAGATGCACTTTTCCATAACATTAAAGCAAAAGATGACAAAAAGCACAATAAAAGTAGTAATTCTTCTGGTCACACAAAACTCACATAACTTCAAGAGTTGGAACATGGCACATGATTCTTTTGGACTAGTTCATTGTGCTTTTTGTAATTTTTGGAGATTCACTTTCCCTGGTGACCTATCATCTTCATTTTATGGAAAAGAGCAGCATCAATATTCTGCTTATTTTATTTATCTTATTTATGCTCCACATAAGAATGAAATAGTTTGGTGAGTGATGATAGAACATTTGAACTATTTTTTTTTTTGGTTTCTGTACTTACATTTCTGAAGTCCAGTGTTCATCTGCGAGTGGGGGTGGAGCTGAAGGGAGAGATCACCTGGCCCTGGCAGACAGGCCAGCATCTCATACACACACTCACTCACTCACATACACCCACACACACACCCACCCACCCACCCACACACACACACACACACACACCCACACACACACCCACACACACACACACACACACACACACACACACACACTCACTCCTAGAGCAACATGGGCCAAACACTCCGCCTCACACTATAGAGAGAAAAAAAGAGAGAGAAAAAAAGAAATTTAGATGTTACTGTAAGCACCTCAGTATCAAGTTCCGGCCGAATACAAGGGGCTTTCGGGCTGGAGGAACCTTTTCATAGTTCCTAGAACTACTGGTGGTACCCGCTTTATGGCGTGTTCGCACCGTAGGAACTAGGATTGATTTCAGTTCTAGGAACTCATTTTGGGGGAACTGAATTAGCTGCTACTTCAGAGTAGGACGATAAAACAACACAATAGGACCTACCACTGACGTAAGTGTACGCTGATTGGCCGAAAATACGCAAAACATTGGCACCCGCCATTTAAAAAAAAGCTATTATAGCCTATTTATTTACTCAAAAAACTAAAGCAAAACATGATTATGTACTTCTGCTCACCGAGCGACATTGTAGATCAACCAATACTTTTTCATACTGTCTACTTTCTTTGTATAACAGTATCTAATAATGTATTAGACAGGACAGACTTAAACAGATTATAAACTAATATAATAGAATAGGAGCTCTGTGTGCTCAGGTTCTGGCTTTCTCATCGCTATCAAAATAAAAGTCTGCCATGCCATCAAAATATAAATCACAACAACAAGCGTGGCTTACGTCACTTCAGAGTTCCTACTGGCGAACGCAACCAGAAAAGTGGCCCTAGGCCTAGGGGAACATTTCGTTCTCAGAACTAAATTCCTAGAATTACCAGGTGTGAAAGCCCCTACTATGTCAATGTCATTCACTTTGCTTCTAGTCTCACGTAGCCAGACCTTAATACTGACGGCAGAAGGTCTGGAGTCTATCGCAGCTTTTCTTGGCCAAGGGCCGCCCAAGAGGACTTTGACTGACATGTGACACAACCAATCAAAGTTTGTTTTGTTACGCGTGTTTAGGAGTGTGACAATATAATGTCGATGTCCCCAACAACACACCGGTGAGCATCTAATCAATTATTCATTCACAACATTGTACAAGTTTACTGCAACAATGGAGCCATGAACTTTATATACTTTTGAAAATCCAGCATTTAGTTGATCCTGGTAAGCCTTCAAGCGATCCCCACTGTAGCCTAGGGGGAGGGGTTATGCAGGGGTTAAGCCTAAAATTGAAATTTTCTCCAGGTATCTCTCTCTCTCATTCAAAAGGGCAGTTTGTGCGGCCACACCTGGGCGAGATCGGTCGTAAATATGGCGGCGTTCTGTTTGGAGTGACTTGTGGCATCTATGAATACTTAACGAATGCATTGCTGTAACATTACAAAACTGTGTGTGTGTGCCACCAGCACCATTCCCTGAAGGTAATCAAAAGATTGAGACAGCGCCATCTTTTGGTCAAAAGTTATAATTTAATTTCCAAAAATGCTAATAACTTTGAAATACATTTGCCTATTGTAATGGCACTGGTCTTTGTGATTCCTTGGGTCACTCCATGAACACAGATACCAAGATATTACATATTTGGATGAACATCCTGTCCGACATCTTTATTTTCTTTTAAAACCTTCTTTTTGGAACTTCTCCTAGACCGTTGGTCCGATTTTCACCAAAATCGAATTGTATCATATCTAGACCGTGGCGACTAAAAGTTATGGATTTTGTGACGATAGACGAAACCGTTTTCGTTTATACCACAGCATCAAAGTTGAGGCATGCAGCCAAAATGACTATTCAGGCTTTATCTCTATAATGCCTTCAGATTTTGACACCAAACTTTGTATGCGTCATTGTCACCTCACTCTTACCACAACGCATTGATTTCATAACTGCACCACCTATTGGTCAAAAGTGATAAATCATTAAGTCATATTTTTAGTTAATATATGATTTTTCAACCATTTGCCTAAATTCATCTTTAAATATCTTTAATATGCTGATTTACGCAGCCGCCATTTTGAAATATGAAAGCGAGGCTCCAGTGGGAAGAACCCCGGAAGAACAGATGGACAACAATGCCTTGGACTACCAACCTGAAGCTGCTGCCGCGATTTACACAATTGGATTTTAATATCCAATCTAGGATATGTATATAGTTTGTTCCTGCTTTTTTATGTTCTGAATTATATATATAAAAATAATTTTATTTATAAATTAATTTCTCTGTATATGGTCTAAGTATGAAAGAAATATATGTACTTTCAGAATAACTAATTTCTACATTAAACACAACAATGCGCCATTGCATTCGTGACTCTCCTATGAATAAAGGCGACACTTCCGGTTTTATTCCCATCGGAGCCATTTCAAAATGGCGGCTGCGTGGAATCAGCGTATTGCTCCTTGCTGTAAATGGTCTGACACTCCCAGCCATGCTGTATGCAATTGCTGCTTGCAGCTATATTTAAAGATGTGTCTTTTGATTTAAAATTAAGTGATGATATGATTTTAAAGGGATGGTGTGCATTAAGAAAATGTGCAAAACTAAATGACTCACAAACATGTTTTGGATCATTTTCCAACATAACAGGAGCAATGAGATAATTACCATCTGCCAGTTTTACACACACATTTTCACTGAATTCATTAAAAGTCAGCAAGCCTAATCAAGTGTGTTGTGAGGAACACATCCAAACATTAATTCAAATGTGCGTTTGAGTGCAATTTCACACATATTTATGTGAGCAAATGAATTGCATGGCAGAGAACTTTGCCATGCAAGCTTTGGATTCACATCAATTAACCAACTAACTAACTAATCAAGTGAAGGTTAGAATATCAGAATATCAAAATATCCTTCTCTTTAATCATATTTTTTGTCAACCGAGTGTGTTCAGACCAGCAAAACCCCTTCTCGTACCCAAGCTACTCTTACTAATCGTACAGCAGCAGGCAAAACACACTTAATATGAAATCTGAACTTCAATTTAACATCAAACATACCAGCCAGAGTGCTCTGACTGTGCCTCAGGCACTTCATCTCTCTCTTTCTTCACCTTCACATCCTCTACTCGTCTTCTAGTGTGAGTGCTGTGATTTAAGGTGACCTTTGCTAAATTTCAAACTTTCAAATCAAGTGTAGCGTAAGTTCTCAGGTCACGTCAGTCAAGCTCACATCAATGCGTCTACGAATATGACACCCATCAAAGAATCCCATATATAAGGTTCATTCAACATCCATTATCAGCCACTTTATAGATTTGCTATAGAAATATCTATTCCGCCAATCAAATAGCAGCAACTAAGGGAATGTAGACATGGTCAAGATGATCTGGTGAAGTTCAAACTGAGCGTCAGAATGGGAAAGAAAGGTGATTTAAGTGATTTTGAAGGTGGCATGGTTTTTAAGTTTGATTTTGTGGTCTGAGTATTTCAGAAAATGCTGATCTACTAGGATTTTCATGCACAACCATCTTAGGGTTTGTTGAGAATATGTACCACATTGTTTAAATGCCACAGCCTACTTGACTGTTGCTGACTACCATGTTCATCCATTTATGGACACAGTGTGTGTACTCATCTTCTGATGGCTGAACCCATCAGGATAACATGGCACGTTACAAAGGTCAAATCATCTCAAGCTGGTTTCTTGAACATGACGATGAGTTCACTATACTCAAATAGACTTCTCAGTCACTAGATTTCGGGAGAGTGGAACGGGAAAGTTGCATGTGCAGCCAACAAATGATGCTACCATGTCAATATTGATCAAAATATACCATATTGAATCTATATCATTAAGAATTAAGGCAGTTCCAACTTTGTACTAAAAAGGTGAAACTAGGTGTGATGTAGTTTTTGACATAAGGAACTGATGATTGCTTCAACAATCAACTATCACTATAACTTCAACTATCACTGTAAGGGACAGAATTTCACACAAAACTAATTTTTGCTGTTAAAAAGGTCCGTCTTTAAAGGTTTATAAGTTTTTCTTTAAAATCAACTCCCCATCATGGAGACAATTAATGTGAATTTTACATCTCGAACACAACTGTTGCACTCTATAACAGCACATTGAATGTTAAATATCATCTGATGGTCTGTGTGATTGGGTCATGTTGTGAAGCATTTTGGCATGATGCGGGGACTGCTGTATTACACCAGGTGCCGCATGTGGCAGCTTGAGTCATTCCACCCTTCCTGAATCAGCAACAGGGATGGATAGTGCCTGGTGATTTGTGGTGAGAAACCACGCATACAAACATGTACTACATCATCTCACTGCACACTGACACCAGACGGAAACAGTGTATTAATATATGAATAAGCAGACAAACAGTTTAGACAAGAAGCAATTATGAACCAAACAACTCTGACAGGGCAGCACAAGGCCAGACAGAAAAAGGGAGAGAGAGAGCGAGCAAGAAATAAAGAGTTAGTATCTAGTGAAAGGTCATGATGGCAGCTCATTAAAATCCTGGCAGTGCACTAACAACGCAGCAGGGTGCGAAACCAACATGCTTGCTCTTTATCAGATATACCTGAGCTCTTATCTGAAACCTAGTGAGCTGCCTCGTGTCTTCTGTCTAAATAGGATGCCGTCTGAGGAAGCTTTATGAGTGACTGAATAGAACTCGAATAGTGTTCCACATGTGAGACTCGACACACAACTCGCTTCAAGAGTCTGTTGTTAGCATGTTGCTAAGCTAATGGCACAACTCTAAGCACAGAAATAAAATGTACACATGGTGCTAAGCTAACAATACTCTAAGCACAGAAATAAAAAGTACACATAAGTATTGGGTAAAATAATCAACTTTAATTACACTGAACTCTCTTTATCAATACATTTCAAGAATGAAACAAGTTTACTTGTGATCGATATTTTTCTCTCCTCGTTTTCTTCAATTGATTTTTTCACTAACGATGGTTCATCTATCTGTTCCTCTCAGCCTGAATCTTTGATTTCTCATGCGGTGCTTGGATGTGTGCTTGTATGTGTCCAGTCTAGATGAAATTATACACACAGAGATGAGAAATTGTGCATGCTCATTGTCATTGCCCTTGTTTTTACATGAAGATTACCTTTGCTGTAATCTAACGCTACAGTTTAACTTTTAAAAAAACAATTTATTTATTTATTTTATATTTAATTTATTTACAATTTATTTAATAACACTATTAAAATCTTTAGCATTTTTTTCATACTCTATGATGTGAAAATTCACTTGTATGATTAAAAATACATAAACATAAATATTCCATAAAAATAATTATCAGTAGCAATTTTAGGTGTATTCCTATAGATTCATCTTATATGCCCCTTATTTTATTCATCAAGGATACATTAATGCATCAAAGAATCCTGGAAAAAAATAAATCAAAATTTGTTTACACCAAAATATTCAGCAGCACAACTTGCATTATTAATAAGAAATGTTTCTTAAGCAGTAAATCAGCATATTAAAATGATTTCTGATAATTGTAATAATGCCATTACTGGAATAAATTATATTTTTACATATATATATATTTATATATATACACACATATACAAATACATTTAAATATATATATTCTAATGTTATTTTAAACTGTAATAAAATTTCACAATACTGTTTTACTGTATTTTTGATATGCAGCCTTGGTTAGTATAAGATGTATGGCCGATATATCGGCGGGCCGATATTAGGCATTTACCTAACTATCGGTATCGGCGTTTATAATGGGCTATAAATTAATATTTTTTTAAAAATGCCGGTGCGGAGATGCATGTAAGGGTGGTGATGCCAATAAAGCACATAAAAGTAATGATTGTGAATACATCAAATATAGCAAGGAGACATTTCGATAGTTTATTAATTGAATAAATTATGTTTTTTTATTCACTTCTGTTTTCAGTCAATGTCTCTGCAAAGTTGACAACGCTGCTCGCGATCTTCAGTGAACACGCCAGAGAGAAATGCACATTTCATCCAGATTACAGCAGAGAGCAGTCAGTCTTTCGATTTGAATTGCTCTGTTTAAAAGTAGACATTTCAATATAGTTATATTTCTCAGGTCTATACGCTGAGTTTCGGTTCATTTATGAGACGAGTTGCAGTTCACGCACTGGCACCTCCGTGTCAACATTATTTATTGTCTGCTATATTTACTTCTTATGTATTAAATCCAGGCAATTGGTTTATGAACCATTGATTAAAATTAAGATAAAATTAATACAAAACGAAATTCACTGTAATGAAAGGATTTGTGCTTTCTGTTTGAGGTCTCTGTGAAAGTTTTAAAGCACTTTTGTGCCGGTTTCAGAGCTTGTCACATCCGTAACATTGTTTTTTCCTCATAAATGTGAACACACAAAAAATAAAATGAATATTATAATCTGTTGAGAGCCAAAAGTTCTTCATCTGGTGGGTTGTAGCCTATTACTTTTGATTTACGCAGTGTAATTCACAGAATTGATTTTTCTGCTACCGGCCTCTGTCATGTATTGTGTGAGCTTGTGATAACTGGGGAAAGCGCACAGCTGAGAAGTCCTGATTATATTGTCTGCTATATTTACTTTTTATTTATTAAACCCAGGCAATTAGTTGACACAACATCAAGCAATATTCCAATAATTTATATAGTTATAACATTTTGTTTCACGTCTAGTACATTATGCTTACTAATTTAAAACAGTATAAAAGTACTGTACATATATAATTAAAAATGTTTACATAATGTTATTATTAATTTTACTTTAGTAAAAAGATCTGAGCTTTTCCTCCACTGGTAGAGATTAGAGGAATTAAGACTAAAATTAGAAGATAATAAGGTTGTCGGTGACACTTTTGATATATTTATTGATACAAGTTATGTTTTATATAACGTGACTAAATTAAAAGACAAAGTCGTTAGTGAAGATTATGCAACATGTTTAGAATATAATATAATATGCAATGCAAATAAGTTTGGTTACAGTTCAAATGTATCATTCTCATTCTATCATATCATCCTGTCTCCATTACATATCTTTGTCACACAAGTGTTTGATCACCACACTTGAGTAATCATTGCAAAACATTTATATATTTATTCTCATTATACTGTGTATTCTATAGCAGTATAGCAGTTTCAATAGAAAACTGGTACAGTACTATTATACATTATATTGCTACTGCATTATAATATACACATAAATAACATCGGCCCCCAAAGATCCATATCGGTCGGGCTCTAGTATAAGAGACTTATTTCAAAAAAACAAAAAACAAAAAATCTTATTGACCCCATACTTATGACTGGTATAAAATTATAACTATGCGGAGCAAAAGTTCCAATCAAGTGAAAACACACATGAATTCACCTCTGTCATATCAGAGCTGGTGGAAAAACTCTATCTGGAAGAGGGAGAGAAAGACAGGAAGAGAGAAAGTGAGTCTGGATTCTCAATGGCTGGGGATGTTTGGGTCAGACCGCATCTGATAAAAGACTTTTCTAAAAGACTCCACTGCTTTTTCTCTTTCTTTGTGTACATGGGAGGCTGAATGTGGGAGAAGAAAGGATAGAGGGAGGAAAGTGGAGTGGAAGTGAGCTATTTAGAAAATGACTACGGTAAGCTGTAATCAGGCTCTGGTGGGGCTGAGCTCTGGAGCTCAGACAATCTGCCTACACTGGCCTTTACGCTCAGGAAAAACACAGGCTAATTACACTAAAATATACACATACAATAGAGAGAGAGAAATCCAATGAACGCTTGCATGTACAGTTTTCCAGGAACACAAAAAGCTATTGAGTGAAATTACTTTTCGGGGGAAGAGCTGGGAGGAGAGATTGTGATTATCATTTATGAGGACTATGGAGGAGGACATCAGGTGGGTGGGGGAGGGCAGCGCTCACATTTAGATTTTTTCAAAAGCTTTACCCTTGAATACGAGAACGGCTCAATAGGAGGAAGAGAGAGAGAAAGCAACGCTGCCTGTAAATAAACGTTCACGTTAGTGCAGAGGCCCATTTAGAGCATTCATTTATATAGCAGCCTAGCATAGATTGTGCTGTAGCTGCGTAAGTGCGTATTGAGGACACGCAGACATGTTGCTGTCAGCGCGTTACTGATGACTTAAGCATATCCCCTAAACAGCACGCTCTCTTTTTTTATTCTGTGAGAGATATTCTGCAAGTTTTTTTTTTGGTTAAACAGAGTCAATTTTAAGCATATAAGAGTGTGTGACACACAGTTTGAGAGATATAAGCAGTCAGAGAAAATGCAGCTAAAAGCCTGTGCATGTGACAGTGAGAAAGAAAGAAAGAAAAAAATTGAAAGATGAGGAGAAGAGATTTGGACCCGAGTCAGTGGAACAGAAAATATGAAGCCATTAAAAACAAAAACAAATGAAGTAATAAAGCACTGACACTTCTCCAATTAATACTGAACTGATTAATACTGAACACTCGGCGACTCCCATGAGGCGAATGAACACTTGGCGAATTTTGAAAGTGCTGAGAACGCCAGTGTACTCTGTGCGCAACGATCGGTCCATGTGAATCGGATGTGGACAGTTCAGCTGTCACCGGACGCAACACGTTCCACAAACTTTAAATCCTCGATATTAAATTATGGAGCACAACAGTGGGCCAGTACGTCATGTTCATTGTGTGTGATTATTTCAGCAATTATCTTAATGTGAAAATTTGATACCATCGCATACCTAATATACATATAGCGCAAATCACGGCATATTTATTTATGACTAGAAGACCACTGACATCAAGAGTAGGAACGCCTACAAAGCGTATTATTTAGAGTAGTAACACCTACAAGAAACCAACAGCCAAGCGACATGGTGACCTCCAGCGATTTAATCACGGCAGTGTGAGCGACAGAGAGCCTCTGACATTTCTACTCGTGATCATTCAGCCACTGAACATAAGGTGTGAGTGCAGTAGAAACTGAGCAATTTGTGGGTGTGCGATGGTGTGAATAAACGTGTGAAATGATCAGACTAGTAAATGTGAGTAAGCGTGACTGTTTATATGCATGAAAGAGAAAATGCGAAGGATAGAGCCAGCTTTAGAGCAAGAAATAAAACGATGTGTATCAAATTCAGTAATATATCTTAATTTATAGAAGAAACAACCAGAAAAGCAATATGTAGGATGTGTCCGTGTGTGTGTCCGGGTGTGTGTGTTGACCACATACAGTGAGGTGATGTATTCTCTCTGCATTTTTATTTATACCTGGACCTGCCTGAGCGAGGATGTGTGCCCCATAACGTGTCAAAAAACAAAAATAACGTTGAGAAAAAGGAAGCAGACCAGAAGAGAGACAGAACAGAACTGCTGCACCACATGCATCTCGTAATAATGTAATTCCAAAAACAATGCATCTCAAATGTTCAGCTGCATTTGGCTGTACATATTCATTGTGTTGCCAAATTCAGTGTAAGGATTTCACTTTAAACGCCATACTAAAATTAGAAGGTGGAAAGAGAGATTGATCGCTATGAGGAAGAGCCACTCACTAGATATTGGAGTAAATCTGGGAGCTGTAAATCATTGGATGTACCCTGCAGACACAGAGCCATTAACTGCTTTATACACTACAGCAACTGGAATCACAATTGAACAATTCTGCTTTCAATTCCTTAACAGTTCTTTTAGTAGTTTGTTTGTGCATGTTTGGTTATGCTAGTGGCGCAGAAATGACATTTTATTTTTTTTAAGTACACATACAACTAAATTTCCTTAACAATTCTTTAAGTATTCTTTTGTACATGTTTGGTTATGTCACAGAAATTAATGTAATTTTTTAAGTGTTCATGATAAAACTAATAATTACTCAATTTTGAATTGGATGTGACACTTTTAGTCAGTGACTGAGTGGTTCAATGATAACTCAAGAACAGCTCAAGCCCTGTTTACACCTGTATTTAAGATGTATTTTCGTCGATCGGATCACAAGTAGACGAGGGAGACACATATCCATTCACACCTGGTATTTTAAACCCAACCCTACAGACACACTGTCGCCATTGGCTAGTCAATTTTCCTCACCAGACTTTTTACATGGAATGCAAGAACGTTGCAAATGAGAACTACTTTACTTAAATATAAAATATAAATTTAAAACACTAATAAAGTCTAGTAAACAGTCTTGACATTTTATTGTAATAAAATCGTATTGTAATAAAATAAAAATAAATAATCAAACGTGCAAATGAAATGAACAGTGCTTTTTCAAGTAGATCTAACAGTAGTTAGATACACATTAGGTAGATTATGTACAGAAATCAGCAATCAAATGTAAAATAACACTGCACAGACTTCACTGTATAAATTAAATAGACAAATCCTTACAAAAATTACAAAAGTTATTCAGTCAGGAGCATTGAGTGACTTTTTGCAGTGAGACTGTTGTTTGATTAACATTAAAAAAATAACAGCAGGAATATTAATCTGGTGTCACTTTAAGATATTATAATGCACAGCCACAGATCCAATATACTGATTTTGTACACATGCATTTTATTTAAGGTTCACTTAACATACAACTGACTATGTTTACTAGGATACTCGCCAAGATGGGCAATTTTACATTTTTTTGTGTGTGAAATTGTCTATTCAAGCACAATACTATATGAAAGAGCTCAATTCAGTATGGTTCGGATGTGCAGTCTGAACACACAAAACTTCTCAAATAGTCTGCGCTTTCTTTCGCGTCTTCATGGGCTTGAATGTTTAAATTGGCAAGGCTTAAAAACACCTGCAAATGATAAACTTTTATTACAAAGCAGCACTGTGAGTGATTTACTTGCATTATGGGTTGAATCCGTCTTATTAGTCCACTTTCAACCACTTCTGTCCTGATTTCTTCGAGGGGAGGGGTTTGTAGGTTTTTTCCCCCCCAGATCTTGATCAAATGGACAAAATAAGCTAACCGAAATTTACATATGAATACGGCCGGGGATGATGCACATACGGAGAGCACACTGAACGCGACGAGTGCGTCTTAGAAATCAGAAATGATTCCAAGAATTAGCTCATAAGAATCAGACTATGCACACATAAACATTAATATGTTTCTGCAAGAAGCTATGTTACCATCCAAGTATTGCGTATTCAATAATAGATTTAACTAAAATCAAATAAAGGAACGAATTAGAACAACAGGGAATGAATCAATGAAATGTGTCCACAAATTAATATGTTGTGGAAACAAAATCTTATTTCCTGGCCATTATGTTTATTTCTTCTTTTTGGGCAAGAACGGACATTTTTTTTTAAAGAAAATGTTTGCATTTAGGTGTTTCCAAATAAAACACATTTTTAGATGATAAGCCAAAATTCACTTAAAAATAGGTACATGGAAATCTGGCTAGTGTCTTAATGGTGCATGGTGAATCCTGCTGTAGAGTTTCTCATGCACACTGGAAACAATATTCAAATGAGAAATGTTTCAACAAAATCAGCTTTTCTTATCCAATAGGATGCAGTTATCTAAACACCTCACATACTTCCCACCACCACCAAAAAAACCTGCAAGACCATATAAAGTGAAAAAAATGTCATATTTAAAACCACACAATGACATACACACTCTGATGTAAAACCACTAGGGAGTGAGTGTCCCATCACACGCATTCTTCATAGACGTCTGTGCTTCACAAGAACACAAGGATAAAAAGGCTCACAAAACAGGATGAAGAAATGACAGAGTGAGACAATTTCATTTATAAAAAGATTCATCCATTTACTGCTCATCCGTTTGCCCAAGAAGCCTGCAACTCATCTGAAATTGGACACCGTGGTGATAAATTGCGGCAAAAGGAAAGGACGGGAAGAAAGGGATGATTTTTTAAAGGGCAGGGGAAAAGCTGTATGTCTGCCTCTGGTTAGTGGGAGAGCCACTCTCTCTTGGATTCAGACAGCTGCCATCGCATCCCAGAGTGCATTGAAAGAACACTTCTATCCCAACAGCTGTCCCTGTGCACACAAATGCCCTTCAAACGATACTGGACAAACCCAAAGTTTAACAATGAGAGGAACCGAATCAGCCTAGAGTGCAGCTTGACTCTTCATCATGATTTGTCACGTTTACGCCTCCTTACAACGATCTATGGCAAGCCGCCTTCAGCCATACCCTTCCCTCATCCATCATAATGTGGGCGGCCCAATTGCTCCAGCACCTCTAAACCGCAACATCCACACAAACACTTTACAGGAACTAGTTTGAGCCAGGCTCTCATTCTGGGAGGAGGTTGGTCTTTGTGTATAGCTCTAAACCAAAGCAAAGGTTGATGAATTGCCACTGAACATATTTAACAGAGAAACAAAAAGCACAAATGAAGATTGAAACTCTTTTATTTATTTTTCATGTTTTCTTTTACACACAATTTTTTATTTACTCTACAATGCGATTAAATGCGAATCCAAATTTCAGGCTAAGCAACTAAAAATGTCTTTAATTAGCCAATGGCTAGTTTCACATAGTCTGGACTCCATAGTGGCTTTAATTGGCCAAGGCCCGCCCAGAGGCCGTCTGACTGACATGTAAAGCATCCAGTCACAGTTTGTTTTGTTCCACGTCATGTTTAGGGGCTTAAAAAAATGCAACTTTGACGTCAAGTCAAGTCACGTATATTTATATAGCGCTTTCGAGCAGCTTCACAGTATCAATCAAAACATAATAACAATGTTCGTTTGGTAGAGCTGATCAATGGTATTACTGATTGGTTAATTAATTTGAATATCCCCAACTGAGCAAGCCAAAGGCAACACATCCCTACAATAATAGACCAGAGTGTGTATAACTCGTGGACGTATCTGAAAGTTTCTGCCGCAAACTTTAAATACTTCACATACTTTTGAAAATCGAGCGTTTAGTCGATCCTGATAAGCGCTCACTATAACAGTTGTAAACACAACGGCTTGCTTCTTCCATAAGTGGGTTTGCCGTCATGGCATCTTTGTCTTCAGGCAGCCGCAGACCATTAAAAAAAAACGTAACACACACGTCTCCCAGAAATCCTGTAATTCAACCAAACAGATGTCTTCAAAAATCCTGAGGTGTTTCCAATTTACATCTTCTTGCCCTTAAATGGGCAATGTCATTGAAAATCACTTTCTTTCATTTCTATCTTTGTTCTATTTTGTTTATTTGTGCTATTGCTTGTAGTTTTTTTTTTCATTTAATTTGTTCTTGCATTCCATGTAAAAATATGGAATGACGTTGAGGGGATGTATAATACCAACGGTTGTTTTTATTATTTCAATGGAGTCAATAAGTCAAGTCAAACATCTATTTGCCATTTGAATTTGAAATATGAACTTTCTACTCCCTCATGTTCACAGTGTGCACATGAAATGTATGGAATTGAAAGGAGCACAAAGTCTAATGCTACACTTTTAGTTTGTATATTTTCTAAAAAATAATTCCAAAAGCACAGCAATTTCCCATCCCTGGTCAAAGCGGTTCTCATTCTGATTCAGATTCACTCCAGTTTTTAGATTTACACAAGGTCAGAGAGACATGAAAGCAACACATCAATATGTCATCTCACATGCATGGCAATGCGAGACACAGCGACCATTGAGGAAAGAAGAAATAAAATGGCAACTTTCCCTTCTTCAGTCGTTCTTTGATGTACTCTACACTCTTCTGACAGGCAAAACACTCCACAGTCCTCTGCTGTTGTCATGTGGGCTGTGTTGTACAGTTGAGATGGTCAAACAGACAGACAGCTTGGATTTCTGACCACAAACATTTCACAAGGGCATGTGACCATGGGAACAGACACATCAAACACAAGCAAATCACCACAATGGAGCTGAACTGTCCAGATTCCAGGGTAGAGATAAAGTCTTGCCATGAATGGGAAGTTGCTGAGAATCTGCTTTAACTCTGGATAATGATAAAACTGTCAGATGTTGTCTTAGAACCTACTTGAGTACACAAGCGCATGCTGTTGGGGAAAGTGACGATTTGGATGTATTCGATTCAGGGTTCCCAAATCCCGTTTGACTTTTTCCCACATGACAACACATTTTTAATGCAAGCTCTAAAATAATTTTTAAAATAAACAGATACATATAACAATTTTTATAGTTGATTACTAACAAAAATAAAGTATTCTATTCTATTAATATTTTATAATATTGTATGCACTAGAGAAAGTAGTTAAAGATTACATTGAATTTCCAAGTGCCAACTAAAACATTTTTTTTATTTGCTTGTCTATAAAATTTGTGCCTGACATTTATCAGAGACATGCAGATATGCCCTTCATCAGTACATCACTTCCTCATCACAAACACTTATTTTGTTGCCGTCTCGACATCCTACAATTGTGTGTCCAGAAGTGTGTGTTAGCAGAAAGCTGATTGACTTCAGACTTTCAAGTTCGACCCACCCCTTCTCTCTCTCTCTCAATAAGCCCTCAACATCAATCACTGCAGATACGGTGCTGTTGACACAAAGGCCGTAGAAAGAAAGAGGGCACTGCAAATTCCAGAAGTAACAAAGCTTATGAAGCGAGTCTGACGGTGTCGATAAGCTTTTTACAGGCCAGTAAGTTGCTGTGAAACTGCAGGAGTGACCCAGGCATTTGAGAGGTGTCAGGGAGGTGAACGTTTTTTTTTTAATCTTTACAAGAGAACAGCTTGTGCGAGCATGAAACTGGGCACTGATGCATAAGCAGAACTGTCGCTAACAATGTGTGAGCGGGAGTGAAAGAAGCCTTTTGGCCGCCACTAATCAACTTCATCAGCACTTTGGCGCTCAACAGCGGCTCACCACAAAGCTCAAAATCTGCCCTTTAGTCCCTTTAGGTACGTCAACAGTACAGCTATTTCAGTAAAATAAAAAAATAAAAAATAAATTAATAAAAAGAAATAAATGTAGAATATTGTAATGATTCAATTCAGTACCTGCATTCTGTCAGGTTATAACTGGTGTGTTTTATGTCATAGATCAAAACGTAAAAATATTTAGAGACTTTGTTAATCCACAGACCTTATTTCAGGTGATTTAACAAAAACAAAAACCCTTAGACTTTGGGGCGAGGGAACCGGAAGCGCTAAAATGCTAACTCACTTCCACGTTTTGGCCTACAAAGTGACGTCATAACTTCAGCACTCAATACACTCGGACATTCTCTGATTCCACGTCCATTGAAAAGTATTGCAGTTAGTCAGTTTTCATTTGTTTTGGTTTTTTTTTGTAATTTTAAGTTTAAAATGGTCAAACGGTGTGCATGGGGTTCATGCAACATTAGGTTCCCGAGAGGCTGGGTGACGGTGTGTATTTTTTTACCCTTTCCCAAGCCACATCTAACCGAGATATGTGTCTGATCTGGATTAAGTTATGCGGTAGACCACAACATAAACTAAGCGTGGATACATTAAACATGGATGTCTACATCTGTTCCAAGTTAAGTCAAGAACGTATTTGAACGTAATCTTTAAAATCAAACGTAACGGTAGGCTAACGTTAGCCTAACATTAGAAAACGTTAACGTTAGCTTCTACAGTATCTGCGTTGTACATCATGTCACTTATCTTAATTAACATATCTGTAAATAACCGAGATAACAAACGTTAACAATGTTGTGCTGAATGATTGATGTAAATACTGTAGCACCAAACAGTGATGGCAACGACATGCGGGTTATCACCTTTACACTGAGACCTGTACATTTTTGTCTGAAGCTGAAGCTTTTTATCGACCTTCTCAACAATAAAATTATTAATATAACCCTCCAATACATAGTTAAGGCCCTTTAGGTGACTTCAATATGATATATAATCGTTCTGTCTCCAAAAATCACCAATTGCCTCCTGTGAAATGTCTCCTACTGTGACAGCTGTCATAGTGCCTGTCCCCGAATATTGACTGTTTGTTCAAGTGAGTGGAGGGAGCGTTGCTTAGCCATAGGTCAACTGTCCCCCATAATAATGCATTCAATACAGAAATTGTGATAAGTGATGAATCATGATGAGTGATGATCAGTTTTCCATGACGTTTTCCATTCATTTGTGATGGATTACCGGATACGGATTTACAAAAATCAATACAATTCAGACAGAATTGCTATATGAATGATTTTTGCAAACCATAATGAATCAATAAATCATTTGTGAACAGCATACACGACTGTTTGGGGCTGGTGAGACTGTTTTGTTTTTGAAAGAAGTCTCTTATAGCTCACCAAGGCTGTTTATTTGGTAAAATTCAGCATTCTTTGATGAATATAAAGTTCAAAAGAACATTTATTTGTAATATAACTCTTTTATCACATTACACATGTCTAATGTCACTTTATATATTATTATAAACATTCATATTTATATTATTTATTTACTTTTCATTCCAGTGACACAACCCAAGTTCACATTATGGGCTTAATTGGAAATAGATGATATCAGGCTTTATCCAGGAATTGATTTTAACACAGCTATTTAAAGTAAGACTATGTTTTTTTTTTTTACAGCCTGATTTTTTTTTCACAAATTCAATCTAATTATCCAGTGGGAATTCTGCATCGGGACTCATGAATCATGTGAGCCATGAATCTTACGCCTCGTACAGGCGTCTTTGATAAATACGGCCTCAGTGATTGTGAAGTGCTCTGGTGGTTCACAGTAATCAGATAGAGCCAGTGATTCATCCTCATTTCCAATCAGCTACATGACCACTTTCAGCCCTCAAATGCACTGATCTGACTTTTCATTATGTATTTGTGTGTGTTTGTTCCATTTGTTAAATTACTACGCTGTGTTGTATATCCTTGTGTGTACTGAGTGATATGCAATATGATTCAGGGCAATGCTTCAGTGGACTCTGATAAAAAGCAAAGCTGCACAATTATAAGAAAGTCATGGAACAATGTGAAGTGTACAGAAACACATTTGCTCTGCAACGAACACAAACGCCTACCCCGAGACCCATTATCCATAAATTACACTTAACCAAGGGGTCAAAGTTCGGCTGATTAGCAAGGCTCGGTTAGTCCCTGCTGGTAGATACACCATCTGCCTGCCAAAAACATCTCAATTGACTGTCATTCAAAAATAACCATATCTCCTGCAAGAAATATATGAATTGCAAGTGCTACATTATATTATAATTATTAAAGATTCTACCAGTTACTGATTATATTTGGAGGGCTCTTAATAATGTAAATGTAATTTGTATCCCGTCTGCGGTCTTTCATGCCATTCACACCATCATTCAAAAGTTTGTGGTCGGTAAGATTTTATGTTTTTGAAAGAAGTGTCACCAAGGCTGCATTTGATCAAAAATACAAAACTAAAAGTAGTGACATTGTGAAATATTTCGAAAAGGAATTAATTCCTGTGAAAGCTGAATTTTCATCAGTCATTGCTCCAGTTTTCAGTGTCACATGAATCATGATCCTTCAGAAATTCTAATATGCTGATTTGCTGAAAAACATTTCTTATTATTATCATCATCATCAATGTTAAAAACAGTTAAACTGCTTAATATTTTTTGTGGGAATTTTTTTTTCAGGATTCTTTGAAGAATAGAAAGTTCAAAAGAACATTATTTTAGTAACCTTATTGTTCTTACTGTCACATTTGATGAATTCAAATGAATGCAACCTTTATGAATAAAAGTATTCATTTCCTTCCAAAACACGGAATCCCATACTTTAGGAGGGGTCCCACACCAGCCGAGAAACTGCCATGGCGATAAACTGATAGCTTTCTCAAAGCATTATAGACCTCCTTTAACACAAGCCACCAAATGTCTCTGGGGGTTATGACCCATGTCAAGGCGATACTCTGACCTGGAAGTGTAACATTCCTGGTGCTCCTACACCATAAGCCCACCCAGCGACTAATGCGGCTGCTTTCAGATGCCATAACTCTCGGTATGTGATGGGAGTGATATAGTGCTGAGCAAGGCATGCAGAAAAGAGCAGCGTATCTGATAGAAACACCACCGGCGCTGGGCAAGTTTCCTCCGCCAGTCAGATTGCATTTCATAAGACGGGTCAGATTCGCTCTAATCGCACAGTAACAGGGTTGGACTTTCTCAGCAGGAGTGCTGATCCTAGATGACTATGATTCTCAGAAGAACAGGCTACATGTCCAAAATCAGATCAAGAGGGGTTTCATACGGAGGCAGAGGCTTGTGTGGGTCTGAAGAGTGGTGGTAACAAAAGCATGTGGGTTGGTGAATCATCCAACAAAAGAAGTGATTCTGAGATACTCGTGCATGTGTGAGCGCACTTGTTCTGAGTAATTAAGCAAAATTGCAAAATTTTCTGTGGAGGCCAAGTGTAATTAAATAGTAATCTGCTAGAATCCAAACTGTTATTTGGGTAAGGAAAGCAGCACAGAAATGAAGACCAGGGAGCAACTGAATACAAATGGTCTCTTGGTTAAATGTCTCTTGATGGAACAAGCTGAGCAGAGCATCACACCGGAGGAACGAATCCAGCAGTGCAGGTTTTAGTGTGGATTAGACTCTAGGTGGTGATAGCAGCCAGTGGGGTTCATTGGGTTCAAGCCTGTGGTTCTCACAGCCAAGCATAATCTCTAAATATCCACTATGCTTTAAGTGCTCTTGCCTGATTAACCGAAACCTTTAAAACCAGTTAATTTAATGAACTCTTTCTCTGATTACACAAGTTTGTAAACAAGTGATTAATAACATCAATACAACCATGATTCTGTAATAAGGAACTTTTTTTTTTATATCAGGAGATTATCTTTTAAGATGAAGTGTTGTTTTGTAGCGGAAGTTGAGACTTTTCTTCCCTATTGTGGTGTATTTCTGAGTGAAATGTTTATTAAAAAAAAGGGACTTTTTTCCCATTGGGAATTGATTGGATGGTTGGATTGTTGTGGTTGGCTAGAGTGATGCAGGTATGACATCAATTTGTGGGCCAATCGACAGTCATATCACACTGGTTCCCTCGACAAAATCCCAACCCAGATAGCAAACTGACATTGAATCAACGTGGAAACGACGTTTCTCGTGACATCGAAACAACGTTGATCTGACATTGTTTTGCTCATCGAATTAATGTTGAACCAACGTCAGACGCGCCATTCTTTAAAACTAATGGCTTCCCTAACGTTGAAACGATGATTTCAAATTGATTTTCCTTAGTTTTGAAGAATGTCGCGTCTGACGTTGGTTCAACGTTAATTCGATGAGCAAAACAATGTCAGGTCAACGTTGTTTCGATGTCATGTTTCTGCGTTGATTCAATGTCAGTTTGTTATCTGGGAATAGTTTAGGCTTAGGCTTGAGTTTAGGCTGGTCTCATAGTCTAAAATTAAAAATTAGTCTAAATCATCTATTAATCATAGTTAATATCAATTTCAACATTTTATATTACATTGTTAAAATCAAAATTTTGAATGGACCTGTGCTTACATGAACAAAAAAGGAACCATTGTATTTTTATTAAGTAGCGGATAATGTACATCCAGTCGGTTGTAATCTCAGAATAAACGCAAAGCGGATGGGTTTTGCATCAGCCTGAAGGGGGTTTATTCTGAGATAAAAACCGACTGGATGGACATTATCACCTACTTAATAAAAATACAATGGCTACTTGCCACGAAAGTAAATAATTAGAGAGGTCTTGTTTAGGTCTTTAAACTCAAAGCTTCTGTGGAGAGAGCAAAGTTCAAACTAGACAGACATTTAAGAGATACAGTCATACCACTTATTACACAGCATTTTGTCACATAAATAATCATGGAGATAAGCTAATCAAATATTGATTTCAGATTAAAAATTTCAAAATCGTGTTTCTTTGTATCTTAACCCAACAGTATACAAAACAATAATCACAAAATGGCAGCAGCTGCGTTGGTATGAAACCACAAAGAGCGAGTAACGATACTGGATGACATTAAATAACTGTACACAAAATATTGATTTGACTGAGTTTTAATATTTTATTAGCTCACCAAATTTATTTGATATAATCTTTTTTCAGCGGTTGTTATCTGGGAATAACATACAGCTGGATGGCGTGATTGACCAATCAGAATCAAGTGTTCCACAGAGACGTGTAATATGTTAACGAAGATTAATAAATACTGTAACAAATGTATTACTTACTCAATGTTAATCTTAGTTGATGCATTAACTAACGTTAACTAACGGGAGCTTATTGTAAAGTGGTATCTACATCTTTTGTTTATCAGCAAATGGTAACACTTTACAACAAAACACCATACATTGACATTAGTTAAAGCATTAGGTATCATGAACAAAGAACAACAATTTTACAGCATTTATTATTTTTGGTTAATGCTAATTTCCACATGCACTATATGAACAAGCATTGAATAACAACAATAGGAATAGGAATGAATAACAAATTATAAATTAACACTAATTTAAATGAACAGATGCTATAAAAAGTGTTAGCTAATGTTAACGAATTGAACCTTATTGTGAAGTGTTACCCACTTTACAAGAACTAGTAACTTTACTAATAATAACTTTACTAGTGTAAACTCTAGACATACTGCCATGTTTTTATGCCACCCTCTAAAAGAGAAGCACCTTATATGCAACTTCTGGGTGGTTTGATGCATCTTCAATTCCCTCAGTAAATGAAACAACAGCATCCACTGGGACATCCTAATTTTTGATATTTTGCTTTGTACTCACTTATGTTTATGTTATCCCTAACCTTCACATCCGTCCT